>OX578145.1:23558642-23975849 GCA_951213105.1 Amaurobius ferox | reverse complement strand
ATACATATATATATACATATATAATCGAAAATAATGCATAAACTACTGTATGTACAAAAAAACCCATCTCTAGCATATCTGTTACAAAGGAGTAACTATAGGCCAAGACTAAGGATGAAGAGAGAAGGTAACATATCACTACAATGGAAAGGGGCATGAGAAGAATATTAGGATTCAAAAATCACAATTAAAAGTATATAAAAAAATAAAAATAAAACTCGGCAAAAATGAGAATAGGCAATAATAATAAATGAGAATAACAATAAGCTTAAGATAAGAGATTAAGAATAGATAACAATCAATTGAATCCCCACAAAAAATGGCGGTTAGTTCGAAATTGCATTCTCATCAGGACAGCCATACAATTCGAATTAAAACCGATAGAATAGCCAGTTTCTGACAATGGCGATAATATTTAACTATAGACACCATTGGAACTGTCTACTGGCTAGTGGAAGGAGAAAAATAAATCAAATGAATTATACAAATCTGAAAGACAATACCTCCTCGAACAGAAACACGAAATCACAAGCATAGCACCACGTGTAAGATAAACTAGTGACTGAGCATTTCACCTCACTTCGTCAATGCGAGTGGGCACCGGAATGAATACACTTGAACGATACATAATATGCATGGAGACCCTCAAAAATAGCAATCAGTATAGGACTCAGGACAAGTGGAAAATAGTCATTCGAAAATAGCAAACAGTATCAGACTCAGGCCAAGTGGTAAGTGAGGGGATAAGAATGGGTGAATTTTCAAAAATGAGTAAACCAATCAAAGACAAATAATGCATGTGTAAAACCATTACGTGGTATATTTGAAATTATTAATAATAGTATTTACAAATACTTCCGGGTATTGGTAATTTTGACAAATGCGTTTAAGATTATATATATATATGCATATATATATATATATATATATATATATATATATATATATATATATATATATATATATATATATATATATATGTATATATATATATATAATATATATATATATATATATATACATATATATATATATATATATATATATATATATATATATATATATATATATATATATATATATATATATATATATATATATATAGTTCATGTATTATCACTACAACAACTCCATTGAATTTATCTACAGCCAGTTCATCAAGGAACTAACTGTTTTGGATCAAAGAGGTAAATTTGCCACGTTTATTAGAAAATGCACGTACATCCAGTAAATGTTATATTTTATTGTATACACTTGAATCTATATACATTATTCTCTAAATCTCCAGATGTGTCCTTATGAAATTTGATAAATTCGGCAAAACTTTTTTCATCTCTAGGTGCTTTATGACTTAGTCTAGACTTGTTATGTAAACTGGAATTATGACTTAGACTAGGGTTATTACGTAGACTTGGCTTATGACTGGGCTTTGTCTCGGCTTATGACTTACGAATTTGCTTATTACTTAGACTAGGTATTTTGTAAAATACTGAAATGATTGGAAAGTTCGTTATTTGGAAGATTTCAAATAGCCATTAGTTATACAAAAATGATGTGAAATTTAGGTGTTTATCCTTAGTAACAATAGACTACTCAATACGGTCATTTAATTTTTAAAGTTAGAAAACATATAAATAAAATTTACTTCTTTAGACAAACAGCTGTTTTTACATCTCCACAAATATTCGCCATTTTTTCTTTTATCGTCTACCCGGAATTGCACATTTTGAAATCGATATTTCGACGGATTTTCAGCTTTAAATGTTCATTTTTTTCAAACAAATTCGAATTTACAAAAAATATAGCTAACCCACATTGGTCTGGGACCTGAAGACCTCTGTACTAAAATTGCCTATTGCTTGAAACATCGATTTTCCCATGCAGAGAGGCACAGACAGAGACACCTTCAAAAACATTATTTTTATGTAAGATATCGGCTAAATTAATACTATCTTCTCCATTGCGCTCGTATAAAATGTTCTTCACAGATTGCTATATATTGGAATTTGTATAGGATGATTGGCTATTTAGTGATCATAAATCTTTACCAAATTACCAATTCCAAAATGAATTATTCATATGGTTTTAAAGATGTAGTCATTTATTCATTTTGACTTTACTTTATGCGATTCAACATTGAAAGACACATGACTGAAAATAAATAAATCACGTTGGCGAAATTTTTACAAGAAACTTATGCTACAATCATACATTACATTTCCGTCATAAGAATACTGACATGCTTAAAGTTGCAGAATTTAGCTGGATATATTTCACTTTACATGCTTTAAAATAAATCATAATTTACCATTAATTACCATCATATCTGCCAAAAATAAATTGTAAACATCGTTTTGAAATTAAATTAGTATGTCGCTAGCACATTATAAATATCTTCAAATCAAACTCAATTGCATGCAGATATTATGATACATATGAAACTAATTACCGTATGATACATATGAAACTAATTACACATCTGGAGATTTAGAGAATAATGTATATAGATTCAAGTGTATACAATAAAATATAACATTTACTGGATGTACGTGCATTTTCTAATAAACGTGGCAAATTTACCTCTTTGATCCAAAACAGTTAGTTCCTTGATGAACTGGCTGTAGATAAATTCAATGGAGTTGTTGTAGTGATAATACATGAACTATATATATATATATATATATATATATATATATATATATATATATATATATATATATATATATATATATGTATATATATATATATATATATATTATATATATACATATATATATATATATATATATATATATATATATATATATATATATATATATGCATATATATATATAATCTTAAACGCATTTGTCAAAATTACCAATACCCGGAAGTATTTGTAAATACTATTATTAATAATTTCAAATATACCACGTAATGGTTTTACACATGCATTATTTGTCTTTGATTGGTTTACTCATTTTTGAAAATTCACCCATTCTTATCCCCTCACTTACCACTTGGCCTGAGTCTGATACAGTTTGCTATTTTCGAATGACTATTTTCCACTTGTCCTGAGTCCTATACTGATTGCTATTTTTGAGGGTCTCCATGCATATTATGTATCGTTCAAGTGTATTCATTCCGGTGCCCACTCGCATTGACGAAGTGAGGTGAAATGCTCAGTCACTAGTTTATCTTACACGTGGTGCTATGCTTGTGATTTCGTGTTTCTGTTCGAGGAGGTATTGTCTTTCAGATTTGTATAATTCATTTGATTTATTTTTCTCCTTCCACTAGCCAGTAGACAGTTCCAATGGTGTCTATAGTTAAATATTATCGCCATTGTCAGAAACTGGCTATTCTATCGGTTTTAATTCGAATTGTATGGCTGTCCTGATGAGAATGCAATTTCGAACTAACCGCCATTTTTTGTGGGGATTCAATTGATTGTTATCTATTCTTAATCTCTTATCTTAAGCTTATTGTTATTATCATTTATTATTATTGCCTATTCTCATTTTTGCCGAGTTTTATTTTTATTTTTTTATATACTTTTAATTGTGATTTTTGAATCCTAATATTCTTCTCATGCCCCTTTCCATTGTAGTGATATGTTACCTTCTCTCTTCATCCTTAGTCTTGGCCTATAGTTACTCCTTTGTAACAGATATGCTAGAGATGGGTTTTTTTGTACATACAGTAGTTTATGCATTATTTTCGATATATATGTATATATATATGTATATATATATATATGTATATATATATATATATATATATATATATATATATATATATATATATATATATATATATATATGTATATATATATATATGTATATATATATATATGTATATATATATATATATATATGTATATATATATATATATATATATATATATGTATATATATATATATATATATGTATATATATATATATATATATATATGTATATATATATATATATATATATATGTATGTATATATATATATATATATATGTATATATATATATATATATATATATATATATATATATGTATATATATATATATATGTATATATATATATATATATATATATATATATGTATATATATATATATATATATATATATATATATATATATATATATATATATGTATATATATATATATATATATACATATATATATATATACATATATATATATATATATATATATATATATATATATATATACATATACATATATATATATATATATATATATATATATATATATATATATATATATACATATATATATATATATATATATATATATATATATATATATATATATATATATATATATATATATATATATATATATAACTAGCAGCATACCCGTTCTTCGCACGGAATATATAATATAAAAGAACTTAAAATTCACAATCATGCGCAGATTCCTATAGTATACAAAATGACATTTTTAATCAAAGTATTCTGTTAAAATATTTAATTTAATGCTCAAAAAAGAAGTTTAAGAATCTCTGTTCTCGCTATATAAAAGGATCTTCACGGGCAGATTTAGGCCAACGGCCCTACCGTGTTGAAAACACCGGTTCTCGTTAGAACACCGAAGTCAAGCAGCATCAGACACGATTAGTACTTGGGTGGGTGTCCACCTGAGAACATCGCGTGCTGTTGACACATTTCGGGCGCAGTAGTCCGGTGGTTTGCGCGCTGGATTTGCACGCTGCCGCAACTGCCGCCGTGTTCACGCCGCGGAGTATGATCACGTTAAACATGTGGGTCCGTAAGTCCTTCCGTGAGATTGGTGATGGGGGAAGGAGTGTACGGTCCCTATGGTTGCCCCCCACTGGGTTCCGGTCTAAATTGGGTGGCACTTCCCGGCCGTCCAAACGGATATCTTACACCTTTCTGGTAGGTCGGACGGTCTGGGTCTCAACAACAACGGGCAGATTTGAAGAATAAAACATTCTAGCCTCAATTGTAAGAAATTTACAAAATATATGGAATTGAATTCATATATGCAAAATAAAAGCCTTAAAATTGTATGGGACCCGTACTACTTATATAGACGAATATTAAAAGATATAACCTGTATTAGTACATTACATGTATAAATTGAAAATACTATTAATAATCCCGTAATCTTTAAACCTGAAGACAGCAATTGATTCCAATATATGCCAAAATGAAAGTGCTAAAATTATATGGGAAGGTATACCAGTACTAATTATAATGCCGTAGATTAGAAGATATGTCCGAGTGTCAATAGAAGATCACCAGTATTACAATATGGGTCTCAAAAATATTCGCCAAAATAAAACAGATTACGTAATAAATTGAAAATATCAATAATCCCCGTAATCTTCATACCAGAAGGCCGTACTTGGTTCCAATATATGCTAATGCCGCATAAAAATTTTGGATTTAAATCCATTACTAAGCCACATGATATTATTTACTTCAAATAAATTTGTGGAAAATATTGTCTACAAATGCTACCTCTATGGAAGCTTTGGTGACATTTTCGTGAATATATATATATTACATAACGTGAATATATATATATTACATACGACATTTTAAAAAGTCGTTATATTTATTGTCACGTGGGACTGTAGAACAGACAGTCCCACTTGGCAATAAATTGACGAAACATCATCACAATACTATCCCCTAACAAAAAATAATTCGTTCCATATATTTAGCACAATTTTATCAATTTCTAGATATTTTTATGAATTACAAAACATTTTTATCAATTTGGTGACATTTTAAAAATTCGCTAAATGTGTTACTAAGTAGGACGGTTGGACTCACAGACAAATGCTAACGAAACATCATTTCAGTACTCTCTTTTAACAAAACAAAATAAATTTCAAATACTAATTACTAATAAATGACAAATCTCACAGATCCAATAGCCATTTTATTTTAAAACCATCCTACAGACGTAAAACAATAGCCAAAACGCTTTAGAACATCTTACATTTTCATCCTCAGTGGCAATACAATTAGAAACGATGCCAACGTGCTTAAATACAATTCATTGCTGTCAAGTAAAACTTGCATGTTGTGAAATTGTCAGTTACACAAAAAGTTGGATTATGAATCAGATTATAATTTATACAAAGTTCAAAAGCAAATACGTCCAAAAGGTTTAAATATATAGGATTTTTTAAAACACAAAAATTATAAATCAATGTTGCTTTGCAAAGGCTGAACATGCAGGGAATCGAGAACGAATCGCCAAGCATAACTCAGGAACTAAACAGGGTCAAAATAACAAGTAAAAGAACTATATAAATAAATAAAAATCGATTCATATAGCAAGATTGAACGGGGGCTATTACAATTACAGCTAACTAAAAGAAAAGTTTTTTCTAACAGAGGATCTTTAAAAATTATCTTTATATATCAAAAATTATCTTTATTCACGAATTGGACGGGGGCAGTCGTTAATTTATCATTTTTAATGTCTCTTGCATGTTCGGACAAATGGATACCTGTCGTATGTTTAGTATTACCGATATAAAATTTATAGTTATTATCTGGAGAAAGGAGGGGTACAACATATACCCCAGCAAGATTTTTAAAGTTAATATTATCCTTAAATTTATCAGTTCGAATGCGATTGAACAAAGTGGTAACCGCTGAATGAGCGGGTTTAAATTTAAATTCGGATAAATACATTAATAAGGTTGCAAAAAAAATTAGGATGGTAAGGACAAATAGCTTTAACTTGTAAACAATCATTAATAGGAAAAAGACTAGAAATGGGTTGTGAAAACTTTGGCGGGTCTTAACGTAAATATTATAGATAAACTCATAAGAGTAGCCGGCATCTCGTCGTAGTTTAAAAAATTAAATCAATTTCATTATTTAAAGAAATAATAGTCGAACCAACATTAAAAGCGCGATTGAAATATGCTATAAAGGAAGCCTTTTTAGAAGAAAAAGGGTGAAAAGATTTAGCCGGAATGCACGTGTTGGTAAACGTAGATTTATGAAATACAGAAGACTGTATATTAGAAAAGTTATTTGAAACAATAACGTCTAAAAAAGGTAAAGAACAGTTGGATTCATGCTCAACGGTAAAATTAATAGAGGGATAAAATTATTGATTAAATCAAGTAAATTGAGTAAATCATTAAAACTATGGTTCCAAATTATAAACACATCATCAACATAATGTTGCCAAAGAATAGGTTTAGTAGATAAAAACGGCAAAATATCGTTCTCGAGTTCCTACAAAATTGCCTCTGCAAAGATACCAGAAAGTTGGCTACCCATAGGGGTACCCGAATTTTGTAAGAAAATATCGCCACGGAAACCAAAATAGTTGGTCCCAGCGACGATATTCAATGCAGAGATTATTGTGGTGATGAAAGGAAGTTTATAATTATGCAAGGAAAGTTTTTTTGGCTATAATGTCAATGACTTCATCAACGGGAGAATATTTTATTAGGGAAAATAGACACCACGATCACAGACATAGAGATCGTGGAAAGTTCATTATGTACCTTTCCATTTCCAATGTTTAAAATAATATTGAGTTCAGGGATAAAAGTGGAAATAACTTTATTATTATTAAACTTAATTATTATAAACTTTATTATTAATAACTTTATTATTATAAACTTTAGTACGGTTGGTATCCGCTTGTTCGAACATGCAAGAGACATAAGAAATGGTAAATTAACGATTGTCCTTGCCCAATTCGTGAATAAAGATAATTTTCGCCCTCTGATTAAAAAAACTTTTCTTTTAGTTAGCTGTAATAGCCCCCATTCGATCTTGCTATATGAATCCCTTTTTATTTATATATATCGTTCTTATATTTGTAATTTTGACCCTGCTCAGGTCCTAAGTTATGCTTGGCAACTCGTTCTCTATTTCCTGCATGTTAAGCCTTTGCATAGCTACATTGATTAATAATTATTATGTTTAAAAAAATCCTATATCTTTAAACCTTTTGAAGTATTTGCTTTTAAACTGTGTATAAATGCCAATCTGATTTATCCACCTTTTTATGTAATTGACAATTTCATGATATGCAAATTTTACTTGATAGTATTGAATTGTATTTAAGCACATCTGCATCGTTTCTAATTGTATTGCCACTGAGGATGAAGATGTAAGATGTTCGAAAGCGCTTTGGATATTGTTTTTACGGCTGTAGGATGATTTTAAAAAAATCTGATGTGGGCAGCACATGACTTTCCTTATATAATGCAATGAATTTACTACTTTTACAGTTTAAAAAATGTTATTCTTATAGTAGATATTTATATTCTTTACAAGATATTGAATTTTCGTCAATGAGTCGTCATTTTTATAGATTTAGCTTCATTTTTATTAATTTGGCGATATTTTCATTAATCTAGCAACATTTAAAAAAGTCGCCAAGTTGGCGAGATTCCACCAAATTCGTCGCCAAAATCTCGCAAAGCGTTATGGATGGAAAAATAAGTTATTCTTACAGCAGATAAATGACTATTGGCGTTCAAATACAAAAGTATTACTCAAAGTATCTTTTTCATGAATGGAACGAGCTAGATCCACGAGAATGATGTCACCAAATTTATCGCATGGTATCACATATGAAAATTGAACATGTTTCTCAATTGGAAATATATTTTTTTTATTTTATATGATTTATTGATAATTTTTTTTAAAATGAGCAGTATCTCGAAAACGGTTCATGTTAGCGTTCTGAAATTTATATCAATCGTTTTCTACTGAAAATTTACATAATAAATATCTATTTACGTAACTTTATTAAAGCTTTTGATTTTTTGACGAATTTTTCAAAATTTCACTCGGAAATTTAGGGGGGTTCTGAACATTCGATTGCTTATAAAAACAATAGGCTTCCAGTGTTTACAGATTGTAATTTTTGTACTAAATTTCGTTAGAGTCGGTCCATTCGTTCGTCCGTTATAGTCTCCACAGACTCACTGACACACAAACACACATACACACATATATACTTTCACACACACACACATACACACATATATACTTTCACACACACACACATACACACATATATACTTTCACACACACACACACACAGAGATTACTTTAAAAATATTCGATTCGTGATCAGGGATGCTTGAAACGTACTCTCCCGTCGAAAACTCAAATTCGAATTTTCGACCCCATCACAATACTTTCCGTATACATTATGTAAATAAGGAAAGTAATAAAATGACTATTGGATCTGTGAGATTTGTCAATTATTAGTAATTAGTATTTGAAATCGTGACGTGTCGTCACTCTTAGTATAAAATAGATTTCATTCATTTACGTCGTTTTTAACAATTTGGCGACATTTCCGTCAATTTGGCGAAAATGAAAATTTGACAAGTTAGCGATATCCCGACAAATTCGTAGCACTGAATTTTTAGATGTGAATAAAACATCCAGATCCCGTTTGTATATACTAAATTAAAACACTACAATTGTATTAGGAGATATACCCGTTCTACTCTGCTTTCTGTTTCAACAATAGGCTAAATTTGTACGAGAATGAAGCAAATCATAAAATAAATATTTAAAATGCTCATTAGACAATCTTAATTTTAAAAATTAAGCATACACAATATTCAATTGGCATTTTCTTACATTATATAACCAAGTTCTATTTGGTAGGAAATTGGCAGCTTGAGAATTATTGTACTAAAATTTCAATATGTCTGCATTGTAATCAATAGTTTTACGTAAGTTACCTTTTCTTTTGCCACGCTTATATCGCTTTTTACTAGGAGTTGATGACTTTGAATTCTGAAAAATATGTTTATATACATGATTTTTCCCCTCTGAGAATCCATGTCGATGCATCGAAAAGTGGTTTGAGTCAGCATATTTGTCTTTTTATATCTCTGGGACTTTTTATGATAAAATGCTGAAACTTTGCAAATCACCATGTCAGTATATGATGCACATTTTACTCATTGGAAATGTTTTTGTACGGGGCCGTATAAAAATTTAAATTTTGTATTTCTAAAATTTTAGTCGATAAAATTATGTGCCTTTTCATACGCAACTTTTAAATTTATTAAATATGTCCAAGACCAATATTTAAGGAATAAAAGCCGAGGTCAATGTTTTAGGGATACACTGCATATATATATATATATATATATATATATATATATATATGATTTAAAATGAAAAAAGAAAATATATAGGTGTAATGATTGTGTTTACAGGGTTGCAGAAAGGTCAAGGGTGATTGCGACCCCTATTTCCTGGTTAGAAGCTAGCTTTGACTTCATGAAAACGCTCCCAGAGACTCTGCACGCCCGAAACAACAATCGATCATGCCCGTGGGGAAAAAATGGCCGTATCCAAGACAACATAAAAATGATCAAAATAACAAAAAAATTGGAAATTTTACTAACCAGCAAGACGAGAATCATGGAAGATTATATATATATATATATAGAAGTAGTTAAGAAATTGAAAACTCTTACTAATATTAGTAGTATTTATACCTTTGATTTCAAAGATTTGTTTAATAATATTAATATAGATGATCTGTATAGAATTATTTTAGGAATTTTTGAAAAATATAATATCAACCTAAAATATTCAAATTTTCTTTTTAAAAAATTACTTAACTTCACTCTTTATGAGAATTATATTCAACATGGTGGTACTATTTTTAAACAACATGTTGGTATCCCACAAGGGGTGTGTGCCTCATCATTGTTAGCTAATCTGTATTTATTCTTCTATGAAAAAAACATTACTCCAAGCTTTCATAATATGCACATGTTTAGATATTTAGATGACATTTTATGTGTATCCCCAAATAATAATATCCCTATAGTATTAAACTTTTATCCAAAAAATTTTACAATTAAATGCAAGTAATAATGACACAAATGTTGCAAACTTTTTAGATTTAAATTTAAATTTACAAAATTGTAATATGGTTATAAACTTGTATGATAAAAGACAGGATTTTAAATTTAATACATCAAAAATTCAACATTTTGACTCTTGTCTGCATATATCTGTATTTAGAAATATTATAATAAACCAGGCTCTTAGAATCAATAAAATTTGTGATGAATATTATAAATTAGCGCACTTTATGGAATTATTGAGTACAGCGACTAATAATGCATATCCCCCCAATTTTGTTATTAAAATTATCAACTCTGTGTATCAAATTTCACTCGATAACATCCTAGAAAACATTCCCAATTATAGTCTGAGTTTAAGCATTTATAGTAATGTACTATTGCTTAATCTGAAACAGGCATTTGTTTGGGTTAATTAGAATTAAATACTCAGACCTGAAGATGAATTTTATTCTGATTAATCATCGAATTTGGGAAGGTTCTGTTCTTTTCTCTTATCGGCATTATGGCCGTGAATTGGCTTCTATGGTGATGTTAATATTACTTGAATTGTATTTTTATTTTTTTTCATTTTTTTATTTTTACATAATTCTTATTATTACATTTCAAATATATATATATATATATATATATATATATATATATATATATATATATATATATGTATATATGTATATACACAATAGTTCGTAGTTGTTGTTGTTGAGACCCAGACCGTCCGAAATACCAGAAAGGTGTAAGGTAACCGTACAATAATTCGTAGTGTCAAACCTCTTCATTCCTTCTGGGATTTTTATACATTGTCTTCTATCGAGATAAGAGCTAAACTCTACCTGCTTCTATCACATTTTCTGTTCTTGCATCAGTCTTCGATCCTGCTTTCAAGAGTGAAGAGTGTGCTTTATGTGTGTCCTAACAAAGAAGGCTGTTTCTTGTGTTCGAATTCGGGCGATACTATTATATTTATTCTTTATGGTACTTTTAATTAAGTTATTTTACTTTTATTCCTAAACATATTTTTCAGAACATTATATATTTTATCTTTTTTCGTACACAATTTATTAACTCACATTCGCTACTGTTAAGCATACCGAATGTTTATCGTAAAAGAACAATTTATTTTCGTAAAATATATATATATATATATATATATATATATATATATATATATATATATTTAATTTGATATACGTCAATTTAGGTCTTTGTTATATTGATGGAAAAACCTATAATTTATTCATCACTGAATGCAGTCCTTCATTAAGGGATTAAGTACAAGCGATTGTTACCAGAAATACAATTCATTTGTGAGATTGATGCATTACAAGCTTATGGGCATTGGTTTTATCGTCAGCTTACTTATATATTCTCAAGAAAATACGCTTCGTATAAAAACGTCCTCTTTTTTTTGTTGGTAATCAAATTTGCTATTTATGTTTTTATTAAAATATTAGAAGCATCTATTTCTCATGATTTTTCTATAGATAAAAATTAAGTGATAACTGATATGTAGTGTCATGAAGTATTCTCTGAATCGTGGGTGTACTCTCAGAATATAAGAATGCGTCTAAATGTCTGTATAAGTAAACAGTGTTAATTAAGGTACCAATGAGCGTAAAAATTACAAATATACGCCGATTACTAAGAAACAAAACAACTGCTGTCAGACTTATAACTGTCAGATACAAAAAAACAGCAATTAAATCCTAAAAATTATTCGTTATTTCGAAAGACTTCTAATACATTTGAAATGTCGCCAAGTTAATGATGAATCACCAAATTCTGCAACCCTTCCCTAAAATCCAAAATATAACAACTCTACATCCAAGTAATAGTCTGTCTGTAAAGGTACCTTTTGTCTGAAATCTTGCAAAATATTTTGAATCGAAGCAAATGGTCTGCTGCGTATTATTTGAGTAGAGGCAAAGTACAGTAAAACGTTAAATATATTTATAGCAGTATTCTGCATCGAATTTCAAAAGATAAATGAATGTTCCCTAGGGATTTCCACTTTCATTTTATTGCCATATCTTGTTCGAAATTTTCATTTTTCTTGAAACATCAATTTTTCAAGTTTGGTTATATATAGTTCTTAGTTGATAATCGATGTGGATTCAACATCAAATTCTGGAGTAGAAGATAGAGTGGCTCCAGAAATTCTCCTTTCTGTTCCTTTGCAACTTCTGCTTCATAAAATTTCTTTGAGGTATCATTTTTCAAGAAATGTGTATAGATAGAGCGTAAATAGGGAATGCTATGGATTTAGCATTAAATTTTGAAGGAGTTGGATGACTCAACAAAAATTGACATTTCTGGTTCTCCAAATGTTTCTTCTGATTCAAACCGTTTAGACGTTCTATTCAATAAGTTATACCAGATGTTTTATGATAATTGGGCTAGTCCATGCAGTACATCCCATAAATGTTCGATTGGCAAGAAGTCAGGACACCTGAATAGCTATGATATGAAGTTAACCCTACGAAAATGTTATTCAGTGCATCTTGAAATGTGAGAACTAGCATTATAATGATAGTAAGTAGCCCCTATGGACATGACAGCATAGATAATATGGCTAACTGTAGAATGTTGTCAATGTATTGACTTGCGCATTGTAGAAACGCTTTAGGAGATAAAATGTACTAGATGATAGCTCTAATGACTGTAACCCATGTCGGTATTGTCCGAATACATCAGTAATTGAGCGATAATTGGGAGTCTTCCATACATAAAGTACGCTCCAACAAAGAAACACGGTTCGTCGTTGAACACTACATACTTGCAATTTAACTCTGCCCTGGATTCCTATGATTGGCACTACTCTGGCCCAGAAAGTGTTGTATATGTCGAATCATCAATTGTAGACGTTTTTCAAGACCCCAGAGAGTGAAGTCCAGCATCTCCTAGAAGGCGCCAAATGGTCTGCTTTGGTACTACATGACAGGAATATGAAACTTATGTGCCTTTGAATGCAATTTAGTCATTGTTGTAGCTTTAACTGCTTTCGAGGTCGAACGATCTCCTCGAGTATTTGTATCATTTGGATGTCTATATACTTCGTCGTATGTTATATGTGTCCTTCTGTATACAGCACCATGGTCGTTATCACTTCGATATCACCATCGATAAATACGACAGCTCTTTATCACTTCGATAAATCACTTAGTCATCACTTTGAGAAATACGGCAGCTACATGTTTGCATGACCACTCACCTATTTTGCCTATATGATCTTTTGAAACTAGCTTAGTTATGCTTACTGCCTACGGGTTGGTGTACCTTAGTAGCATATTCGCACTGTTTAATATAAAAAATTCAATCAAAACCAGCTAAATGTATCCTTAAGTATGAAACTTTTTTATTTATTCATTGCTGGATCAGTTTTCCCATTAAAATTTCAAAGAAAGTGGTATTTCCAACCCCAAGACACCTCATTTGTCATGATGATAAATAGTTTAACTTCGTCGACATTGGTTTTATCAAGTGATTTGTTACAAACATGTCTTGAGATTATTGTTAAAATTCTGTGTTAAAAGCTCGTATCCTTAATTAAAGTTTTATCAAATCAAGTAGGTTTCAAATTTAACTGCTTTAATGAAGCATTGGGCTAATCCGGAGATTAGGTCACCTTGGTTAAATCGGAGAAGACGCCACGCACTTTGTGAGGTTAAATCGGAGAAGACGCCACGCACTTTGTGAGCGCTTTATGTTGCAATCTGGTAACCTCTTGTATCGGATGTTTTCGGCGGAAATTGTGTAACATCCAATAAGAATACGTTTTTGTGTTTGCTACAGTTTTTTGATGTAAAATAACATTTCTATCAATATTTTTGGCCATTGTTGTGCGTGTTTGCTTGTTCTTTCGTTATATGATTTATTTTGGAGAAAGTGATTTTGCTACGTGCGATATGCACAGATAAAATTGTAGCATATTCTGTGTCTGGGCGCCGCAGCCGACCGTTCCTAATAAACCGGAGATCACTGGGGGCCCCGTTCCGGCGTAGAACGACCTTTAGGTCGAACCCCTGCCCTTGTACGGACCACTGGTACATACGGACCACCGATACATCCGTTCCACAATTTTCGATCTTTAGATTGAATCCCTGCCCTTACACGGACCTGTAGGTCGAACCCCTTCCTTTATATGGATCCTCAGTTAGATGGAGAAAGCGATCTTGATACGTGCGATATGCACAGATAAAATTGTAGCATAAAAATATTAAATTTTACAAAAATCTGATTTTGGAACGTTTACATGAGTATTATTAATTTTTTTATTCTGCAGTTTTATAAAGTTATTTAATTTTCTTAAAATACACAAAAATCTGATTTTGTAACGTTTTTTTGAGTATTATTCACTGTTATTTAAGTTAAATTAAATTATCATTTATATTAGAAAATCTTGTTTAGAACAAACACAATAGTCTGTCTTTAGAAATAGGGTTCTTCTACCAAAACATCATTTTAGTAGGAGGAGCCTATTTCTAATGACGGTAAATGACATCACTGAGGATGGGTGGAGCCAATTTCAAAACACGGAAGAAAGCGCCAACCACAGGCCAACTTGGCCCGATTTTGTACTTAGAAAAAAATTTGCGGTGACCTGATCTCCGGATTTACCGAAGCATTGATATTCAAAGGAAAGTTGTGGTTCCAAACAAACGTTATTTAACTGAAAGAGTCTTTATTTTTACAATTTGTTTGTTGTAATAGCAACAAAGTTATACAAATGTCTATCTGTTTAATGTAAATAATAAAAAAATGTAACAAAACTTGGAAAGAACTTTTGAATTAACCTAGATTATTTGTATAGATATGTAAAAATGTATGTATTCGATTTTGAATATTTAGAATGTGCACTATTAAACTTACATTTAAAGCGTAGATTGTTTGTCTACTTTTATGAACTTCTGTATTGTTTTCTATTAATGTGCAATATTGAATGATAAAATTGTTGATGTTTACGAGAAAAATAGGTGCAAGGGAACATGAAAGTCGTTAGGTCACTTCAAATACAAAAGAAAATAATATGCCTCAGTAGCTCAATAAATATAGATTCGAGAGTAGTGGTTCAATCTTGGCTGCAACTTGAGATTTTTTATATGGCAGACGACCAATTTTAACCCGGATTTTAGGTTCAATTGATTTGTGAGAACTGCTTTTTTTCTATATAAAACATTTTAGTGAGATTTACTAAAGGATACTACAGAACAGAAACTACTGATGATAGATAAACTAAACTTTGCGTACACGTGGTACTTTTAAATAATGAGAAATATCCCAAATATTGAAATGTTGATCGAAAAATTTACTAAACGATTTATTTTGTTCTCACATTCTTTCAGTTGTAATGTGTCATCGGCTATACACACAAAAATCGTTATGACTGAAAATTCGTTCATAATACTTTCCAACATAAAGTTTTTATGACTTTGTTTATTCTGTGTGTCTATCTGTCTGTTCGCACAATAACTGCCGCAACATTTTATTACGTTGTTAAGACGGTTTGTAAGACATATGGGAATGTGTGTGTGTAAAAGAATAATATCACCCGATTAGTTTTGACTTTAGACCGGCTTGATAAAATGAAATACATTCAACTCTATGGGACCTAATTTTTTAAACATTTTTAAGCAAAAATTCACAAACTGCTTTGTAAAAGGAGGCGATTTTATAGCACTGGCATTTTTGATGAAGTTTTAAGTTTCAAAATAAAACAGATTATTGTAATCCTGTGATAATTTAAAAGATAACAGCATTGAATATATCGCATTATAGATGTTTAAGTAAAATTGCATTTCCATTGGAAAGCATTTTAGTATCAATGTTTTATGCATGATTAATTTTTTTGTTATACTATCATGCGCAAAATAAAATATTACTATCTTTTAATCTATAGATTTAAAATCTACAGCTTTATAGCTATACAATCAACGATTTTTGAGATATTTTTACATATAGATACAGCAAGCGATTTTTATTTACTCGTACTATATAGTATAATAGAGAAATTTTCGATTCCGAGATTTTGATGCCAATATATGCTTTAGGGCCTCCTTAATACATTTTGACGATTTTTAGAGCTATGTCCACCCGTCTGTCGTTTGTGTGTTGTCAATTTCTGGTGTACACTGATGCCAATATATGCTTTAGATATTTTGATGCCAATATATGGGCCTCCTTAATACATTTTGGCGATTTTTAGAGCGCTGTCTACCCGTCTGTCGTATGTATGTTGTCAATTTCTGGTGTACAATCTGCCACAAGTATTACTGAGTTTTCACGAAACTTTATATCCAGCTTTGCTATCGAAGAATCTAGAACTAGAGAGTGTTTTTTGTTTTTAAATTCAAGCCCAAATTTCAAAATTTAATTGGAATTTTATGTTTCCTTAACGTGGTTACACAGAACAAAATGTAACATAATTATGAGTAAAAGGGGTTTTGGAGCCATGCTGCATGATCACGAAACAGTTTTAAATACTGCAGTGATAAATAGCAAATATATTTTTTGTTCGTGATGTCATTAGCACCTCTTGGAAGTTACTCGCCGAGGGGTAATTGCCAAACTTTCATCAATCGATATCAATCGATAGATTGTTTCAAGCCCCTTAAAATGAAGGATAACATGTTATAATTGGGATCATTTGAACCAACGATAGAGATTGATCTTGAAAAATTTGAAAAAAATAATCACAAGCTATTTAAAATTATATTCTGATATGAGTGTCGAGTTGACGCGCACTGCAGTTAATATTACTATATCATTGAAATTATTTATAGTTTTTTATTTCGTTGTGGTATTTATAGTAACCATGGGAGACATCAAGAACCTTTAGTTACAATTCTCCTCACTTCACGTTTTGGATTATAGGTTATTTGGCACTTGCAAATTTTAATTTTGATTACAAAGACCAATCAAGGGCCGAACGTTTCTTCCTCGGTCCGTTTCGTAAGGAAAACGATTGCTTCGATTGGATTGCGATTGTTGGATGATGAGTGTGTGCAGTGGAGATAAGTGATATGGTGTCTCCAGATCGTCTGCGATATCCAGGATTGTTGACCTGCAGCAGCCAATTCTGCATATTCGAATTACTTTAAGGTAATCTTCGAAATATTGTGAGTGGGAAACGGTATACCGTGAGTTTTAGAATATATCACCACACTCGGGATGGTTATGAGCTTTGTTATTATTACGAGCCAGTGCAATCGAAGTATTCTTAATTGTGTATAAGTTCTATGTCTAACAGTGGGAATATCGAAGCTATATATGTTTTACTCAATTAAATAAACAAGTTTGACTTTCGAATCCTAGTCTCCTGTATGATTCTCCTTGGCTGTTAGGAATTTAGGAATCTGGGTGTTTGTTTTTCCGGATAAAATTATAGTCAGGTAACATTAGATTTAAAATTTTAATAACCCAGGAGTTTAAACTTAACAGCGCATTTACGTGTAAAATACTGAACTCGATTGTTGACTATTTCTCAAATCAAACTAATGAAAAGTAACTCTATAATTAATTTATCGTTTGCTTAAATTGTCTGGAAACGACGAAAATAAGCTGACATGCAATGATTGGGGATAAAATAGAATTTTATACGCAGCAATTTCCATATTAACAAAATTATAAAATGTACGCAATATGTATGCTTAATTTTGAAATGGTTTTTGACATTCAGAATTTTTATTAATAGTACAGTTGTCACATATATTGACTACTAGCATTGGTTATCTAAAATATAATTTTATAAATAGACATTAATTCATAACTTATTTTTATGTACATAGACATGTAGTAGTATATGACAATATATGGAACAAACCCACATTGACCGAAAAACCTATAATTTATTCAGCATTGGATACATCCCCTTGTTAAGGAATTAAGTAAAAGCGATACTTACGAGCAAGACAACTCATTTGTCAGGAAGATAAATGGTTTATCTTTACCGCCATTGGTTTTATCAGACGATTTGTTAGAAGCACGTCTTGACATCTTGGAAAAAGTTACTTGTTGAAAGGTTGTATTTTATTAATGTTTTATACTGGGAGCCAGATTTAAAAGATTTTTTTAAAGGAGATGCAACATAAACGTAGATTAATACTGACAAAACAATAAATCACATTTAAATTTATTTTCTTTAAAAAGTGGTAACTAATAGATTTGTATTTAAGGGAATATATTTATTGTGAAAAAAAAGTTCTGGCAATTCAGTTCAAAACTCCTTGAAGTATTTTGCACTTTGCTATAGTATGTATATTATACTATAAAATTATATTTTCATTCTGAGTTATATGCGACGGATATCCAGAAAGTAAGTTTCGTTTCCAAATATTGCCCCTGCAGTTGCGTTGGTACTAATGCACAATGAGTTAGCCGATTCTTTGTCAAGGCATTGACGCCATTTCTAGAAATTGAGTAGGGAGAACGCAATGTGGTGTATGTTTATGTTGTTTATGAAAAGAGGTATTCGCCGTATATAAAATGCGATCTGTGATCTGTTTCTTGATTTCAACTTGTATTCAATTTAATGTTCCTTGTATTATACAAGGAACATTAAACAAGCTGAAATGCATTGTCAAATTTGTAACAATATGCTGATTCGTGACAATAATGCCACACTTACTGCGACCCCAACGCTTTTCAGGACCTTCGACAGGGGAAAATTTGATAATACCCCCTGCAGTAATACCCCTACCCCCTACAGTACAGACTTGTCACTAAGTAGGGTCTGAATATCCCTTACAGTACAAACTTATCACTAAGTAAGGTCTGCATCGAAGATGGCATTCTTCTACATTGAAGTGATACAATAGCTGGTGCCCCTCCATGAAAAGTGCATCAATAATGGTGGCAACAATGTCTAAAAGTACTGTAAGGTATGTGCATCAAATAGCAATATAAATGGTTTGTAAATATATTCTTGTCTTTTATTAATAACGCATAGGAACTTACTATCTGGATAAAGAATTTTGTATGCAGAATCCCCAATTCTAATATAGAACCTAAAAATAATATAAAAAATTTAAGAAGCTAACAATATTGTCTTATTGAAGCATTATTGATAGGGCATTGTTTTGTTTTGGCCGATCTGAGGCTTGGTATATTGTCTAGAAATCGTGACAGCTCTTATGTAACCAGCTTATATTTCTGTCAGAGGTGATCACAACCATATCATTGTCCCCGTGGAGGCGCTATTGATAGGGCATCATTTCGTTTGCGAAGATCCGAAGCTCGCTATTATGTAGACATCTTATATTTCTGACAGCTGATCCTAAGCATATTATAGTCGCATTATCATACATCTTCATGTACTTTCACTTTTAGCTGTCAATTTTCAAATATTTCGATTATTAAATCGTATATTATAAAGATAAGTAAAACAACCCGAAATGTATAACTTTTGAGTTATTGTTATGGTTAAGTTTATTAACATGAATGTGTCAAATGTCAAAAGTATAATTATATAGCTCTGTAATATTGGCGCGCCAAAAGTAAACGAAACAGTTGAAAAATTAAACAAATGAATAGTTGTGACTATAAGAAAGATTTGACCAAAATTAAAATAATTTTAGAGTACTTAATGTAAATTTTAAAAATCTGATGTGGGCAACACATGACTTTCCTTATATAATGCAATGAATTTACTACGTTTATAGTTAAAAAAATGTTATTCTTATAGTCGATACTTATATTCGTTCCAAGATATTGAATTTTCGACAATGAGTCGTCATTTTCATTGATTTAGCGTCATTTTTATCCATTTGGTGAGATTTTCGTTAATTTGGCAACATTTCAAAATGTCGCCAAGTTGGCGATATTCCACCAAATTCGTCGCCAAAATCTCGCCAAGCGTTATGGACGAAGAAATAAGTTATTCTTACGGCAGATAAATAACTATTGGCGTTCAAATACAAAAGTATTACTTAAAGTATCTTTTGTTATAAATGGAACGATCTAGATCCACAAGAATGATGTCATCCAATTTATCGCATGGTATTACATATGAAAAGTGAACATATTTCTCAAAAGGAAGTATTTTTTTTATTTTATATGACTTTTTGATAATTTTTTTGAAAAATGTACAATATCTCGAGAACGGTTCATGTTAGCGTTCTAAAATTTATGTCAATCGTTTTCTAATGAAAAATTACATAAGAAATGTCTATTTGCGTAACTTTAATAGCGGTTTTGATTTTTTGACGATTTTTTCAAAATTCCATTCAAAAATTTGAGGGGGGGTTCTGGACATTCGATTGCATATAAAAACAATAGACTTCCAGTGTTTATGGATTGTGATTTTTGTACCAAATTTTGTTCGAATTGGTCCATTCGTTCGTCAGTTATCGTCTGCACAATCTCACTGACACATACACACATACTTTCACACACATACACACACACACATACAGACATCACTTCAAAAATGTTTGATTCGTGAATAGGGATGCTTGAAACGTGCTCTCCCGTCGAAAACTTGAATTCGAATTTTCGACCCCGTCACAATACTTTCCTTATACATTATGTATATAAGGAAAGTAATAACATGCATCGGGAGTTGCATCCAGAATGTTTGTTCTCAACTACATAATGGTATATATAATAATAAAATAAAATGTATAATAATGAAAGGAAATGTTTGTTTGTTTGTCTAATGTACTGTCAAAGAATTTGGTACTGAGCCATATTTGTTCATCGAATTTCTAAATTAGTTTTTCTATAATTATGGATGAGCAAAGCGAAGTTCATTCTCTATTTCTAATGAAACGAAATACACATTGATCTGAAATTTTCTGATCTATTTTACTTGAAAACTACAATAAATAAGACTATGCAATTTTGAATAGTTTCGTGAAACTGCATTCCGATTAGTAGAATAACAATTTCAATTTATCAAAAGAACGGTAACAGGACGAAACGCCAATTTTTTAAACGGCGCATATTCACTACGATTCGTTCAAAAAACAAGTGAACAACAACTTTTAAACAGCTAATCAAAGCGCAACTTGCACGCATTGTGATTGTAATTTTATCCTCTACATTAAAATATTTTTGCGGTTTAAATGTGTTACTTTGATTTCCTTGCTTCCCTACATTCTAATTTATTCAATTTAATATTCAAATTTTAAAAACTTACAGGCTTTTTTGTGTTAGGATTATCTATTGAAATTGCAGTTTTAAACTTCTACTTTCATAATTATTTGTTAAATAAAGTTATAATTTGAAATCTTTCACAGCTCGCATCTTTCAAATGAGCAAATCCGTTCAAAGCCTGGCATCTTGCTAGTAATAAATAAAGAGGCCTCTCTGCGGAATATGTGAGTAACATAGGAGATTGGAGCATGATATAACTTGGCTTCCAAGATGTTGTTGCTGTTGTTTCTAATGACCTCCTGTTTCGGTTCAGCCGATACAGGACCAGTGGCGCAGAAAAGAACGAAGAAAGACACACAAGGCAAGAGAACAAAGTTTATTACACACAAGCATCACTGACGAAGGTTCGAGGGGGGTGCAGCTTCACATTTCGACGAGGACCCAGAAGGCGTAAGACTGACTTGCCTCAATAAATATCCATGCCTTACTAGGGATTCGAACCCTAGCCCATCAGCCAGCAGCCGAAGACGCTATCCACTTCACCGCCTGGATGGCTGACTTCCAAGATTAAACGATTGATTCTTTCAAAATTTAGATTTTTTTTTTAGTTATTCAATATTGAAATGAAATGTTCGCGATTTTTGTACAGATCGGTTCCTTAGCAATCGAAAATATTATCGCCGTGTTACGATCTAAACAATGCTGCCATTTTAACGAAAATCGATGTAAACTTTTAAAAAGTTTTACGGAATTGGTACTATTATTGGCTATGTTATAGTGAATGTACGAACGTTCAAGTAGCAATCGACTACGCAGTTTGAAAGATTGAATGCAACTTATTCCCTTAATCCCCGAGTTAAATCCCGGACAATGCAGGAACGAAGACACATTCTTCCCTGCATCGATATATGTGTTTCCATGTTACGATATATTATGACATCAGAGCAGTGATATTTTCTTCATGTCATTGACATGTGTTTCAGTGCTTCGATATAATAGCTCATCAATGTGTACATATGTTTCAGTGTGCATATGTGTTTCAGTGTGCATATGTGTTTCAGTGCTTCGTTATAATGGTTCCTCATTGCATATATGTTTCAGTTCTTCGTTATAATGGTTCCTCAGGTGCATATGTGTGTCAGAGATTCTTTATACTGGTGCCTCAGTGTACAAATATGTTTTCAGTGCAAATGGTCTTTTCCCGGTTTTTTTTTCCTTTTTGGTGGGGGGAGGTCTTCTCTCATGCAGAGGGGGATATCATATTGCACGACATGTTGACATTTCGAATACAAATGCCAATCAAGCTAATAAGCATTTTAAATGCATCCATGAGAACCAATTGAAACTCACACATAGTTAAACAGCGTGCATCCCCTCCTTCACCAAAGACAAATCAGAGAAGGTGGTATGACACAACAAAAAAAAGAACATCCTAGAAGCACGTAAATGTAGGAGCATAAATAAAAACTCCTGCACTGTAAGAGCACGTGTATGCAGTGCACCTCGCGTATGTTAAAAGAATTGAGGTAGAAGTCCTAAAGGAAGATTGAGCGTGTTGCGAAACCTTGAGATCAGTGTGCTTCGTCCAAAGTTGGAAATGGGCCGCAAACGAGACATCATCGACTGGCAAAAGGGGGCCATAGTGTTTAGTCGGGAACACGGCCTCAAAGTTGCAAAATGCAGAGTTCTTGGATGTGACATCATCTACAGTAAGTACAGTGCATAAGCAATGGCGTTTCTCCGGAACAAATACTTCCCGGCGATGCAATGCCGACCGCAAGACGATACAAACCCCGAGAAATCGTCGGCATGTGAAGGGCATAGCTACCGCTAATTGCTTCTAAACCAGGTACCAATTGGTGGCACAGATTAATACTGGACTAAGTCCTATTTCCGAGCGCACCCTGCGGGAGCTGCATCGCGCGCAATTATTCAGCCGAATACTCCCGTGACGTCCTCATATCACAGCAGTCCTTAAACAGAAGACCCCAATGGTCTCAAGAACTTCGACACTGAACTGTGGATGACTGGTGGCATGTAGTATGGTAAAACAAATCACGCTTCTGCTTGTATGCCAATGACGCATGTTTACGCGTCACCAGGAGGTCCGGAGTGGCGTATTATCCGGACTGTCTCCAGAGATCAGTGCAGCTAGGGGGTGGAAGTGTAATGATTTGGGGGTGTATTTCGTCGACTGGCGCTGGACCACTGATGAAAGTTAACAATCGGATGAAGGACGTGGATTATATCCCAATCTTGGATGACCACGGCATCCTTTATGTAGAATTTCTGAGTGATGAGAGCTTTGTCACCGAAGCTATCTACCAAGACGACAACTGTAAAGCACATCGTGGCAGATATGTTCAGGACTGGTTCGCAGAACATGAGGTTGATCTCCCACACCCCACTTGGTTCGCCAATTCGTCTGACCTTGACGTCATTCAGAAAATGTGGGACGCTTTGGAAATTGCTGTCAAGAGGAATGCTGCACGTCCGCAGTCACTATTGGAATTGATGGCCAGATTGATGGACGAGTGGGCCAACATCACTGCAGACGCTATCCGGTCCCATTTGGACAGCATGCCCCGAAGATCGAAGCGGTGATGTAACACATCACACACACAGAGCACATGGTGATGTAACCAAGTATTAAATTCAATAAAACCTTATTTCGCAATATTTTGTCCGGGGTGTTTATTTACAGTTAATAATTTTTTACAACTTTATAGCTAATTAGGGCATTACAGATGTATTTTAATTAGAAAATGTATTATTTGGTAAAAGTTATAATGTGAAAGATTGCACGCTATATACAATTTGGAGATTTATTGCTTTATACGTTAACATCACAATATGGTTTTAAAAAATATTTAAATGAAATAAGAAAATGCTTTGATAAACGGTATGTAAAATTGTCAGATTAGTTAAAAATGTAAAAATTAATAAAAAATTATAAAATGTGGTATGTGTAAATAATATTTAGGCGTTCGATATTTTATAAACAACTATTTAGTAAGAACATCATAAGAGATTTATTTTTGCGTTTAAAGCTATTTTGCATGCACTTTAGGTAGTTACATAACATATGGCTTTGACAGATTGATTCACCAAATCTAAAATGCACTAAAATTAAAATTAAAATAATATAATTTCTCAAACCTTTAGATCTCGCAAGACGTTTAAATCTCGGCTGTCCAACCCGTCTTCTCTTAAGTAGAGAGTTATGAATGCAGTAAAAATAAATTTTTAAATAGGTATCTGTTAAAATTTACTACATAAAAATTCTAAAAATCATTCTCAAAGAAAACCCTTCTGTTTTACTACTGCAAACCGATGTAGAAAACAGTAATCGCATGCTATAAAACGGATTGAATGTGAATTCGGGTAAATGCAGCTGATTTCCGTTTTGCACGTTATCACATTATCATCACATTACATAAGTACAAAATATGTATCAGGCATAAATCGACATGCTGCACCCTGTTGAACAGCATAATAGTAATTTTTTCTGAGTTTCAATGTCGGACAATTTCTTACTCATAACAATAATAGAAGGTGTTTCTGTTACTGTGTCTTTGTCAATGTGTGGTGGTCGTCTGTAATAGAAAATCGAAGCATAGGACGGCGATGAAATTTTGTACATAGGTTTCTCACTTGTCCGTAAAGTAAACCTCTGCTAATTCTTTTTAATTTGAATAAGTATAAAAGTTACAAACTTTTAAAATCGAAAATTACTATTTTCTGCCATTTTCTCAAATTAAATCTATTTTTCCTATGCCTCCGCAGCCGCTATTCGAGAGCAAGTTTTTCGAACAAATTACAGACATTTCGTATCTGCAAAAAAAAGCTAATCGCAAACTTAGTCGATTTAATTTATGGGTAATATAACTTTATGAATTTAAAATAGTATTTTCGTAATTTTTTTAAATTATTATCATGAGTATTGTGCTAAAATCGGACTTAAATTGGATGAAAATTCTCTGGAATAGCAACAATCCTTTGAATTTTAAATCGGTTGTAAAGGAATTTTTTTTTGCAACTTAATACTTTCATTGTATCGTTAAGCCTACGATCGACAATCGAGCGCTTATTAAGGGCGTATCAAAAAGCTTATAAAAGGCATATAAAATAAGCATTTTTAGGACGTATTAAAAGTATTTATTTAAATCGTTTTACAATTCTACGTAGAAAATATTGAAGAATGGGAGTGATTTTTTTTACAAAACCGGCGATTTGGAAATTTAGTTTTGATATCTCTATCTGTACTATTTAAGTAACAGGCGCTTATTTTGGTTCCGAGCAATGCATGTAATTTATTATAATATAATATATGAGTATCGGCTTAAACTATTTGTACGTACTGTTGATAATTTATTCTAGATGTTTCTTATGACGTCAATAAAAAATTATGTATTTTCATCTCTGTTCTGTTATAATGAATGTAACTTCACTTGGTGTCACTTCTAAATTTCAACTAATTAAATTATGCCCCATTTGTCTCTCCATATATTTATTTCATTTTGGGCAAGTGCGAAAACAATTGTAAATGTCGTTGATTGAATTTCGAAACAACTAACAATAATTCGGGACAAAAATTTTGAAAGTCAATTAATATTACAAATTTTATTACAAGTCAGGATTTTAATTCGATAAATTACATACATTTTCCGCGTTCGTGTTCTTAAATTCCATTCATACGTTGATTTTATCTATACAGTATATAGTAAAATTCAATTATATGTTAGCATAAACAAAAAATAACATCCAGTTCAATATTTCCTCTGTGGTTCAGATATGACCAACCCCATCAACATCTGTGATTCATACGCTGCACGGATGACCACCTTTCCGAAGATTAATGTCCATTAGATTACACAGAATATGTTGGTATGTGGAACAATCTGTTTGTTACTAGAGCCAATAATTCGTAGGTCATTTGCCAAGCAACTTTCCGATTCTTGGTATGTGTTTTTTCGTCAACAACGTATCTTAGCGACATTTTCTTAAGTGTCATGCCAGGAAAATTAATGTGGGCATAATATATATTTAATGCTAAATGTAAATACTTAACTTATAGAGGTATTTTTCTAAAGCCAAATTTAAAATAGCTTATTAAATTTGGATGGCGTGTCCTAATAAAATATATGTTCCTCTCTCTCGTTCTATCATACATTACACAGACACGAACAGAGGGACATACATGCAGACACACACATTCAGTCGTCACGATAAGATAGCATTTTCGGGTTTTAAAGTATTTAAAATACGTAGATACGTCGAACACTCGAGTTGCGATTTTGACCCAATCCCAATACTTTCCCTATACATTACCATATAGTGTAACGAAAGTAAAGAAAAAAAGGAAAAAAAACCGTTTATGCACAGCTCGGGTCCGCGGGGAATTTTCGATTTGTATCATCAGAACTGCTCAGAATTTAATCAAGAAATGACCTACAGACTAAACACAATATAAAAATAATTACATGTATTAGAGGGTGCAATCTATAAAGAAAATGTCTAAGAATTACAAAGAAAAGTATTTCTCATAGGGTGTGCCTAGACCCTGTATGTGTGGATAAGGGTTAACAACCAAAATGGTTCGATTTGAATTCTCGTTGAAAATACACACTTTAAAATCCCCAAAAGTTTCGGTTTAGTTTCAACTGTGCACCACAAATTTTAAATATTACATGTTAATTTGGAATACACGATTATTTTACTTTCTCCAATACATTTTTGTTATTTACTTTTATCTTACTTGTCTGTGTTTATAATATTTATAAAAGTAATATGTACTATGAGATTAGAAATATAATTATTAGAAACAAAAGTTTTTTAAAAATTTTGTGGTGGTGAGTGGTACTTCATTTTTATCAGGAACAGTAAAGCATTTTTATACTATTTTGCACAGTTCCTTAACACTACACCTACCGATATTTAACGTATACCTATTTCTATAACAGCGGGTCAAATGACACGTCTTTAAACAGTCATATATTTTACGCGATGTATGTATAGCAAAAATATACCATTTAGTACAATTTGGTAGGTGAATAAAACAATTCTGTCTAAATAACGGTTCTAATTTGTTTATTTATTCAATTAAAAATGAATAAAAATGAGAGAACGAAATCCCCATTTATTCCTGAATTTAGAAATAAACAATATGCAAACCTTATTCATGTTCATCGCATATGTTGCGAAGGATTGAGTCCTGGAAGGCACATTTGCTACACTTATTTTTTGCATTTGAAACAGATTTTTGTAGTTTTATTTTCCTTGCAATTTCTTATTTGGCACTTTATTCTCACACATGAAATTGAACCTGACTTTGTTGACGTTTCCTATACATATTCTTGTTCTTTCTGTTGCGCATCTTGAAAATGCGCATTTTGATGCATCGATCCTCTAGATCACTTTCACATTCGGAACTTAATAACAATATCGTTCTCTTTTGCCCTCTACGCATATTCAAAATATTCTCATCTTTATCATCTGTACTTGAGGATTCGCATCCGTCTGTAGAGTCATATGAGTCATCATGTTGTTCTATGTTAACCACTTCACTTTCATGTTGTTCTTCTTCACTGGATTCCGAGCACTCTTCAGCTATATTATTTATTTTCCCTAATACTTTAAAATATCTTGAATTTCTCGACGTTCTTAGGATAAGAATTATCACCACATTAATGAAATGAGAATTATTGACTCACAAAATGGCACTATAACTTGAGATTGCCAAACTAAAACTGAAATCTAACACTCAATACGTATCAACAAATATAATGCAAAACAACAGAATTATGATACAATAGTAAAAATGATTTCATCACACAATCTATTACACGGGTCAAATGACCAGTCTCGGTAGGTAAGCCGAGTTGCGTATATTTCTCGGTAAAAAATAAACAAGAGAAAAATAAACATTGAAAAATACAAGCAACATTTGATTTTATATGGGCTTGTTTCCACGTTAAATTTTTCATGTAGCCACTGATGAAGGGTATGTTGATGCCCGAAAGCGATCTGGTCTTATAATATTTGTACGTCTTATAGGATGGTTTTTATTTGATTAAATGACCTTTTTATCTAGGATTTGTATATTTAATTTTATGCTTAATATTGCAAAATACATTGGATGTAAATTATAATAAAAATCGTAAAGTTAAATGGCGATGTGATAACGTTATATGTAAGAAATTTCGCCAGAAAGTTTAAAAAAGGTCATTTGACCCGTCGTGGTAGGTTTAGTGTTAAAGATTGTTAAGTTGGAAATTTGACTCGAAACAAAAATCTGCGCAGATTACTAAAATGTATAGCATGTTGTTAATTTTATTTTTTTTATTTTGCGTTCTGTATTTCAAATTTTTAAATTTACAATAATAAATTCATGAAGGAGTCATCAAATCTGGTAAGTAGTATGAAAACTTCATTATCAATAAAAAATAATACATTGTTATAAATGTTTGCACGCTTATTTCGTATGGTTCCCGCGAATTTTCCGAAAAATCGGAGATGGCATCTCTAAAACTGCATCCTTAGTGAACTGCATCCTTAGTGAAATCCTTAGTGAAACACCTTATTCACTCCGAAATTCGATACTGAGTTCATATCAATATCCATCCAAGTGCAAGGAACATGTAAATGTTTTAACCTCAACTGGCACCTCCAGAACCGGAAGTGGAAATCCTTTGTGACACCCCTACACTGAAGATAAGTTAATGTTGAATCCATATCAGTCCCCTTCTAATCCCTTTCTAATGTAGATCACGAAAAAAAATATATGTCTCAAGGAAAATTTCTGAACTGGAACTGGAAATTTTTAAACTGGAATTAACATGATGCTGAATCTATAGCACTCACCATCGAAGATTTATTTGTAGCTGATTCTGAAGGATATATGTTGGAAGGAAAATGTACCGTTTTGAATAGAAAGTGACATATCCAGAACCAGAAATGGCAATTTTTAGTGAATCATTCATCCTGCTCCGGAATTTAATACTGAATCTAAATCAGTCATTCTTTAAGCTCTACATATAACCAATCTAGAGCAGTATGTATTTTAAGAAACTTTTTTGAAGCGAAATAAAAAAGGGAACAAAAAATATTAAATTTTCGTGATTTACCCTACCTCCTCATAGAAACCATAAGTGAATTCTTATCATTTATCATATGAGCTCTATATATAGTATATCCGGAGAAACGTATTATTCGAAGCATTTATTTTGTAAGAACTTAGATGGCAAATTTTATAACCACCAAGAAATTTAATGCAGGACGAAGTTCGTCATAGCTTTTACATCATATAATTGGATGCAAAGTTCATCGATGCTTTTATATCTTTTAATTTAATGCTGGATAAAGTTCATCAAAACTTTCATATATTACTTTCCTTATATACATAATGTATAAGGAAAGTATTGTGACGGGGTCGAAAATTCGAATTCGAGTTTTCGACGGGAGAACACGTTTCAACCATCTCAGATCACGAATCAAACATTTTTGAAGTGATGCCTGTGTGTGTGTGTGTGTGTGCGTGTGTGAAAGTATGTGTGTGTGTGAAAGTATGTATGTGTGTGTGTGTGTGTGTGTGTGTGTCAGTGAGTCTATGGAGACGATAACTGACGAACGAATGGACCGATTCAAACGAAATTTTGTACAAAAATCACAATGAGGAAACACTGGAAGCCTATTGTTTTATATGTAATCGAATGTTCAGAACCCACCTAAATTTTTGAGTGAAATTCTGAAAAAATCGTCAAAAAATCAAAACCGCTAATAAAGTTACTCAAGTAGATATTTCTTATGTAATTTTTCATTAGAAAAAGATTGACATAAATTTTAGAACGCTAACATGAACCGTTCTCGAGATATTGCACATTTTTCAAAAAAATTATCAAAAAGTTATATAAAATTAAAAAAAATATTTCCTATTGAGAAACATGTTCACTTTTCATATGTAATACCATGCGATAAATTGGGTGACATCATTCTCGTGGATCTAGCTCGTTCCATTCATGAAAAAATATATTTTGAGTAATAATTTTGTGTTTGAACGCCAATAGTCATTTATCTGCTGTAAGAATAACTTATTTCTCCGTCCATAACGCTTGGCGAGATTTTGGCGACGATTATGGCGGAATGTCGCCAACTTGGCGATATTTTTAATTGTTGCTAAATTAACAAAAATCTCGCCAAATTGATAAAAATGACGCTAAATCAATGGAAATGACGACTAATTGAAGAAAATTCAATATCTTGGAAAGAATATAAGTATTTACTATAAGAATAACATTGTTTTAACTGTAAAAGTAGTAAATTCATTGCATTACATAAGGAAAGTCATGTGTTGCCCACATCAGATTTTTTTTAATTTAATGCTGGACATAGTTCGTAAAAGCTTTTACATGTTTTTAAAGTCAAATAAGTTACAAAGTTTATAAGGAGATTAGAGAAAAACCAAGGAGGCGATAAAACCCAGCATTACTGTTTTAGGTTAAAATGTCCCCTCCATCTCATAACAACTACTCTGTAAAACATATTATATTGGGAATTTAAGACATATAAACCTTTTCTATTTGAAAAGTGACATGGCTAGAGAAAACGGAGCGTATTATTATCCATGCCACATATAGGATATTATGTGAAATGCTATTATCTTTTTACAGTGTTTTGACATCTGAAAAATTCAACCAAGAAGTAAATTGCCATTATATTTCTCGATAATTGTGACCAGTAAGTGTATCTACTTACAAGTGCGCAAGTAAACACTCTCGATAGACACACATCAAACTTTGATAAGTATTGCTAAGTAAGCAGTAATAAGTATTGCTAAGTTGCTAAGTAAGCACTAATAAATATTGCTAAGTAAGCAGCAATAAGTATTGCTGTTTTTACGGAATAACCTAGTTACTTATTGTATGAGCGTAACTCAGAGTTCTGTATTGAATACGCTTATTGTTTTTCATTGAGTTAGTTAAAACTTATGTCTGATTTTGTTGTGAAATATTGACAATATTTTATGTTTTAGGCATTATATTTTTACTTTCCTTATATACATAGCATAATGTAGGTATTGTGTTGAAGTCGAAAATTCGAATTTGAGTTTTCGACAGTAGAGCACGTTTCATCCATCCCTGAACACTAACCGCAAGTTGTTAAGATGGTGTGTGTGCACATACGCACGCACACACACGCAAATGTGTGTGTGTGCGTGCGTATGTGTGTGTGAAGACAATATCTGACGAACGAATGGAGCGATTTGAACGAAATTTATACAAAAATTGTAATCCGTGAATACTGGAAGTCTATCGTTTTTAAACGTAATCGAATGTTCAGATTAAATTTTCGAATTCCCTAAATTTTCGTGGAAAATTTTGAAAAAAAACATCAAAAAGTCAAAACTTTTAATAAAGTTACGCAAATAATCATTTCTATTGTAATTTTCCATTACAAAACTATTGATATAAACTTTAGAACACTAGAATGAACTGTTCTTGAGATATTGCATATTTTTCAAATAAATGTATCATAAAACCACATAAAATAAAAAAAAATATTAACTATTGTGAAATATGTTCACTTTTCATGTGTAATATCATGCGTTAAATTTAGTGACATCATTCTCGTGAATCTAGCTCGTTGCTTTCACTGGAAAAACGGGAAAAGGCACTTTGGGTAATACTTTTGTAGTTAGACGCTAATAGTCATTTATCTGCTACAAGAATAACTTATTTCTCCGTTCATCAAGCTTGACGTTATTTTTAGCTACAAATTTGGTGGAATGTCGCCAAATTGGCGACTTTTTCAGTATTGCCAAATTAACAAAAATGTCGCCAAATTGATAAAAATGACGGTAAATCAATGAAAATAAGGAGTAATTGGCGAAAATTCAATATCTTGGAAAGAATATAAAAATATACTAGTACTATAAGAATAATCTATTTTTAAGATTGTAACGTTTGGATAAAACTTAGGTGACTAATTTTTCGGAATATCTCCAAATTGGTGACTTTTTAAATGTTGTCAAATTGACGGAAATGTCACCCAAATGATAAAAATTCACCACATTGATGAAACTGACTCTGAATCAATGAAATGATGGCTAATTGATGAAAGTTCAATATCTCAGAAAAAACATAAGAAGAGACTATAAGAATAATCCATTTCTACGTCCGTCCGTAAAGCTTGGAGAGACATTTAGCGGCATGTTGCCAGCTTGGCGACTATTGTAAATGCTGCCAAATATAGTCAAATTGATAAATATAACGCCAAATAAGAAACAATGTTTTGCAAATTCTGATTTCCGTCATATCACGGGAATACAATCTAGTATATACGAAATGCCCTTCTCTCCGTTTGTCTGTAACACTTGCTGATTTATTTGACAAACTTGGCGAATTATCTAGCAAAGTACCGCCAACTTGACGATATTTCGCCTCAGATTGTCGCAAAAATAGTCAAAATTGCAAAAATGACCCCGAATTAATGAAAATGACGCCTAATTGTTGAATTAATTATTAAAATATTTTAATATATGGACTACATCGCTTATGGAGGATGCTATCAATATTGATAATTGTTTATTTTTAGTTGCGTGAAATATAAATTCATTGGGTACTTTGAAATATTAGTATATGTTGTCTTCCAGAATATCATATACTGTGCAATTCAACTTTAAAAACAGTACCATGGTTCTGCTCATATCAAATATTTTTTTTTTCCATTTTACTTGAAACATTTTGATTATAGACGGAGCTTTGATAAATTATATGAATTTAGCATTAAATTCTTTATAGGAAAGAGTGGCTTACGAAGGATTCCCCCTCCGTTTCAGATATTTTTCTGAAAAATCTATTTCTCAAAATTGGGTATGGAGCTTACATATTAACTTATATGAATTCAAAATCAAATTCTAGAGGAGTAGACGAAAGTGTTCTGGATCTGCAAACGAAGAGCCACCTAATAAGATAGCGAGACAATTCCCTATCAATTGAGAAGACCTGCAGAGCATCTAGTGGCAAATTGGAGAAGTTATCGAATCCCAATCTCGAAAACAAATCAAAATAAGCGAAATTTACTAATTTCAAACTTGTAGGGCGTTTTTTGTTTAGCATGAAAGAAAGTATGGTTAACACACATGTACAGCTGCGGAAAAAAAAAGCCACACCATCTATAAATCGAGCATCGTTCAGCGTAGAGAAAATTCAAAGATACCATTCGATTAGGAATAACATCCTCTATAAATTGATGTGTGTAAAATTTGCATAAGAGGCCGTCTCCATATCTAAACGCGCACAAACTTTGAAAATTTCAATAGCAATACCCAAGTTTGACAACATAGTTCGAATCTAGAGCAAAATTCAACCTGTGCTACTAAATTTCAAGTCATTTGGGTGAAGAGTTTCTGAGTTGTGAGTATGTAAAATTTTGAGCTCCTAATGTTAAATTAGTTTCAAAGATTTCCATTCATATCTTATGTAATAATTATCTGCTCACGCTGATTATTTGTATGATGTTACTTCTAAACAACCCAAACACATTTACGTGATTTTTATTTTTATGGAAATAATTGTTTGTACGAAATATTAATTTTGAAATCAATAATCGAAAAAATATGAATAAAAATATGAAAAATACAAGTTTTTAGCAACGTACTCAGTGCGGATTTTTATTCCTAATAATTGTGCCCTATTTGAGGCTCACATAATCCTACCCATTACAGGATCACTGCATTAGTAACACACACACACACACAAGAAAACACCGCGCACAGCCATGAAAATGCTCACCCTCTCATGCAGGAATCGAACCTGCGATTCTTTGGCTATGAGGTAAGCCATAATGCTGAATGTCAAGAGAATAGTTCAATAATTTACAACAGTGCTGTGGTCAATCAACGAAACATCGCCCTTCAAATTGCGGTGTTCAATATGAGGTTGATCCCCGAAATTTGCACATTCCGGAATATTGAATATCTTCGGATATGAAAATAGAAACAATGTGAAAATTTGAATACGGACAACTTTTGAGGTCTAGAACTTGTGCGTGACGTCAAAATTGCGTGTTACCATTGAAAATTTCAAAATTTGTGCGCGTTTAGATATGAAGACGGCCCCTTATGCAACTTTTACGCACATTAATTTGTAGAGGATGTTATTCCTAATCGAATGGTATCTTTCAATTTTCTCTACGATGAACGATGCTCGATTAATAGAGGGTGGGCCATTTTTTTTCCACAGCTGTATATAGCCGATACATAATGAAGCCGATGAAAAGCGATAATAATGCAAATGACGCGTTACACGGAAGTTCCTATGAAGGACATAGTGAGAAATGCGTATGGAAAGATAATATAATCAATATAATAAGCTAAATTTAATTTATTTAAAGTCAACCGTTTCGCAGTAAAAATAAATGCTGTACAATGCAGTACAATAAAGTACAATGCAGTACAGTGAAAATAAATGCCGTACAATAGTTATGCATTTTTGTTGACTTTTTTAATTTGTTCATATCATATTTATATTCAATCTAGACAGTCCGACATACCCGACGGTGTAAGGTGTCTGTTTGGTAGTCTAGAAAGTGCCACCCGATTTAAACCGGAACTCAGTGGAGGTGGTATACTCTAGGACCGTACTCTACTTTCCCTACCACGAACCTCACTGAAGGACTTGCGGACCAACATATCTACCATGTTCGTTTTCCGCTTGAACAAGGAGACAGTTTGGGCAGAGCCGGAAATCGAACTCGGATCGGGTGAAATCCCGCGCTAATCAAAGGACTGTCCCACCCCCTGTGCATATCATATGTTCGTATGATTTTATTAGTTGTAAATAGCACGTTCTTCCATGCCAACTGCAGAACATTCTACAACTTTGTAATTGAAAAATTTCGCCTACCTTGCTTCATTTTCGACATATAAATTCTAACTTCCTCTATTCGCAGCTTGAGGAGCTGCGAAGTTTCTCAATTGATCGGAACCATATTTGTAGACGCACTGGTTTTAGCTTTAATATATTTTACCTAAATGTTAAAAGGATGCAAAAAGACTTAGGGGAACCTTATATATTGAATGTGCAATCATGTGAAAACAGTTCAAAAGTGTGATTTAAATAAATGCAGATTATAAAAACATTTATTTTTTTTTACTTTCCTTATATACATACTGTATAAGGAAAGTATTGTGACGGGGTCGAAAATTCGAATTCGAGTTTTCGACGGGAGAGCACGTTTCAAGCCTCCCTGATCACGAATCAAACATTTTTGAAATGATGTCTGTGTGTGTGAGTGTGTGTGTGTGTGTGTGTGCGTGTGTGTGTGTGAGTGTGTGTGTGTGTGTGTGTGTGTGTGTGTGTCAGTGAGTCTGTGGAGACGATAACCGATAACTGACGAACGAATGGGCCAATTCGAACCAAATTTGGTACAAAAATCACAATCTGTCAACACTGGAAGCTTATTGTTTTTGTACGCAATCGAATGCTCAGAACACCCCTTAATTTTCGAATGAAATTTTGAAAAAATCGTCAAAAAATTAAAACCACTAATAAAGTTACGCAAATAGACATTTCTTATGTAATTTTTTTATTGGAAAACGATTGACCTAAATTTTAGAACGCTAACATGAACCGTTTAAGAGATAGTGTACATTTTTCAAAAAAAATATCAAAAAGTCATATAAAATAAAAAACAATATATTTCCTATTGACGAACATGTTCACTTTTCATATGTAATACCATGCGATAAATTGAGTGATATCATTCTCGTGGATCTAGCTAGTTCCATTCATGAAAAAAGATACTTTGAATAATACTTTTGTATTTGAACGCCAATAGTCATTTATCTGCTGTAAGAATAACTTATTTCTTAGTGCATAACGCTTGGCGAGATTTTGGCGACGAATTTGGCGGAATGTCGCCAACTTGGCGACTTTTTTTAAATGTTGCCAAATTAACGAAAATCTCGCCAAATGGATAAAAATGACACTAAATCATTGAAAATGACGACTAATTGTCGAAAATTCAATATCTTGGAAAGAATATTAGTATCTACTATAAGAAAAACCTATTTTTTTTGCTGTAAAAGTAGTAAATTCATCACAATATATAAGGAAAGTCACGTGTTGCCCACATCAGATTTTTAAATATATTTTTGATCTCCAGATAGATATCACCTGTCTAGGCGTTTTTATTTCCTATTAGGAATAAACTCAGTCTAGACTTATATTTAATATTCTTAAGCATAAAAAACACTCTTAACATTGCCTTTTTAACGTAAATCTACAATAGCTGCATCGAAAGTTCTGGATATTTTTCAAATATTTAATATGTTAAAAGGCAGAATGATTTTAATTTAATTAAATCTTCAAAATATATTATATCAAATGTTTACCTTATATCAAATTACATTATATCAAATACATAATAATAAATGTTTAGCATTTTCTTCAGAATTGTTTAAAATTAATTGCATATAAATATATTATTATAGTGCAAAAAGAGGATTATTATTATAGTGTAAAAGGAGGAGTATAAAAATTTTAGTGCGCATTTATTGCGCTACGGGAAAATAAGTTGGCGTTTGAAAGAATACATTACTTAGAAAAAGTGTTTTTGGATTACTAATTCTTAAGTATGAAAGCCTTAGGGAATATATATTTGAGCACACGCTTTTATTTCTAAGCCTGCAATTAGTAAATACATTTTTTTTATTTTAAATATAGTTTTTTTAAGATGGTTTAGACCTGCAAATTGTTTACTGCAATAAAAATAATAAAGTTTCGATTAAACACATAAAGTAATTTCATATTTTATACGAATTTATATGCAATGTTAGAGAAAGAAATACAAATTGTAAAACAATTTATCTCTTCATATTGTATATGAATATGGATAATTGTATCCTAAAAGATGTAATTTTAACTATGGACATTGAATCCCAAGAATTTCAAACTCAACAATGTATATTGTATAGCAAAATACGTAATCCTATCTATGGATCACTGTAACCACAGAAATGTTAACTTAACTATGGATTATTGTATCCCATTAAATACAATCTTGAGTATGGATCACTGAACCTAAAAAATGGATAATTATATATTATTTCTGTCACACATTTTTTTCGATTTTCTTACAATTTTAAAAGATTTGATGTGTGCAGCACACGACTTTCGCAACATAATGCAAGTCCATTACTGCTTTCCATGGAAAATAATGATGAACAAAATCACGGTACAAGGTACAATGTTTTAACGTTGAAAAACTCACTGACTTATGACGTGTTTTTGGATGGCAACATGTAAAGTTATTTTGAAGTAACAAATAATCTTATATTTTGCCAAATCTGACTTGACAGCTAGAGCTATTACAAACATATGGCGTGTTTGGAGTCCGTAAACTAGAAATCATCATTCTGAACATATAGTGGACCATAATTTAGCTTTATACGTAGTAAAAACATTTTTGCTTTAAGTGCTTTTTAATAAAAAGCCATACAAAGAGCACTTTGCTTTAGCAATTACGATAGTGTTAGTTTCGAACTTCTCGTAGAACCATATTTTATGTAGCTTGTGATATATATATATATATATATATATATATATATATATATATATATATATATATATATATGTATATATATATATATATATGTATATATATATATATATATATATATATATATATATATATATATATATATATATATATATATATATATATATATAATATTGTAAATACCAAAGTACGAAACGTACCCGATTGTAAACTAATAGAAATTACCAAGTCATATAGGCGCAATGCAGATCAATTAATGTCTTGTATATAAGAAGATAAAAAGAAGATCGAGATGTGATATAAGTACCAACAGGGAAATAACACGTGGCCAAGGGGGATTGTGACCCCTTGTTCCCGGTTATAGCCAGCTATTACTCCTAAGGGAACACTCCCGGAACCGTTACGTGCCTGTGGCCATATTTCCTTGAAACTACAAAGCAAAAGACGTATACCAGAAGTGAATGCATGGACCGAGTGGAGAAAAAATTGGATTGAGACAGGTTGAAATAAGAAGTTAAACCGAATAACAGATCATTCAACAATTCATATATAAAGTGCCGAGCGATTCGATGCGTTGCCATTATATTATATAAAATAGGTGTTGACAATATCACTATCAAATGCATTAATTTCCTTGCAATGCAATGCATTATAGTAGTGTTTGAGATCTCCTTTTGGATAGTGCTGTTTCAACGCTTCCTTTATGAATTTTTTATCACTTCTGATACGATCATCCTTATAAGTATGCAATCTTGAGTTTCGTAGAAAATTCTTATTCCAAAACTTCACAAGTCTCCTGTTAAGTTTCGCCCAGTGACAGTGGGATTTAAAACATACTTGACTCAAGCTAATTCGAAGCTTCTTATACTGTTAAAACCAATCATGAAGACGATATTAAAAAATCTGATGTGAGCAGCACATGACTTTCCCTGCAGACTCAAATTCATATTTTTTTTCTTTAATAATTCATTAAATTGAGTTTAATTGCACAAAATAACACTAAAATGGCATTTTTAATTCAATTTCTGTTTTTATTTGGTAATTAGACATTTTTCTAAAAGTGGCATAACTAAATGCGAAAAATCTCAAATATATCGAGAATGGTTAGTCCTAGAGTAATAGAGTTGTTCTTATTATTTTACCCATCAAAAATGAAGTATAAAACAAGCATTTAATTGATATATTTGAACATACATAGCTTTTTTTAGATTTTACGGTTTTTGAGGGCCATTTCGTAAAAAAGGCAGGTTGTTCTTTTCCGAAAAATACCAAAAAAAATCAAAATCTAATCAGCACCAGAGTTTCCCCCAAGTCACTCATCTATCAAATTTTGTGAAATTTGGTCATTTAATATTTTAGATAGAGTGGATACATGACATTTTTGAGGGCCATTTCGTAAAAAAAGGCAGGTTGTTCTTTTCCGATTAATACCAAAATCTAATCAGCACCAAAGTATCGTACAAGTAACTTATCTACCAAATTTTGTGAAATTTGGTCAAATAGTATTTTAGCTAGAGTGGATAAATGAAATTTTTACGGACCATTTCGCAAAAAAAGGCAGGTTCTGTTTTTACGAGTCATACCAAAAACTAATGAGCACCAGGGTCATACCAAGTGACTTATCTACCAAATTTTATGAAATTCGGTCCATTAGTTTTTGAGTTAGAGTGGATACATACATTGCACAGACAGACACATAGACAGACAGACAGACAGACACACACACAGACGTCACGATAAAAATGATTTTTTCGTATTCTAGAGGTCTCGAAACGTGTAGATCCGTCGAAAACTCGAGTTGTGATTTTCGGCATGATTCCAATACTTTCCCTATACATTACCATGTATTGCAGGGAAAGTAAAAATCTGATGTGGGCAGCACATGACTTTCCCTGCAGACTTATATTCACGTTCTATTTATTTAAGTTAAATTAAATTAATTTTTAATTCAATTTTCGTTCTCATTTGAAAACTGGATTTATTTTCAAAAATGGTGTAGGAAAAATAAGAAAAACTAAAATATCTCGAAAACGGCTAGTCCTAGTGTAATGGGGTTGGTCTTATTCTTTTCTTCGCTAAAAATTACGTATTAAACAAGGCTTATATAAATTTAATGGCTATATTTGAGCATACGTAGTTCTTAAGTTTAGATTTTGATGATTTTTGCGGGCCATTTTGCAAAAAAAGGCAGGTTAATTTTCTTCGAATTATACCAAAATCTAATCAGCACCAGGGTGGCCTACAAGCGACTTATCTACCAAATTTTGTGAAATTCGGTTCATTAGTTTTTCAGTTAGAGTGCATACAAGCTTTTGCGGGCTATTTTGCAAAAAAAGCCGGGTTCTTTTATCCCGAATCGTACCCAAAACTAATCAGCACCAGACTCGCCCACAAGTGACTTACCTACCAAATTTTGTGAAATTCGGTCAATTAGTTTTTTAGTTACAGTGGATACAAAATCTGCACAGACAGACAGACACACAGACAGACAGACACACAGACACACAGACACACACACACACACAGACACACAGACACACACACACACACAGACACACACACAGACGTCACGCTAAAAATGGATTTTTCGCATTCTAGAGGTCTTGAAACGTGTAGATCCGTCGAAAACTCGAGTTGCGATTTTCGACATGATTCCAATACTTTCCCTATACATTACCATGTATTGCAGGGAAAGTAGAAATCTGATGTGGGCAGCATATGACTTTCCCTGCAAACTTATATCCACGTTCTATTTATTTCAATTAAATTTAATTCACTTTTAATTCAATTTTCGTTCTCATTTGATAACTGGACTTATTTTCATAGGTGGCGTGGAAAAATACGAAAAAAACTAATATATCTCGAGAACGGCTAGTCCCAGTGTAATGGGGTTGGTCTTATTCTTTTCTTCGTTAAAAATTACGCATTAAACAAGCATTTAATGGATATATTTGAGCATACGTAGCTTTTTAGTTGAGATTTTGACAATTTTTGCGGGTCATTCTGCAAAGAAAGGCAGGTTATTTTTTTCTGAATCATACCAAAATCTAATCAGCACCAGGGTGACCTATACGTGGCTCTTCTACCGAATTTTGTGAAATTCGGTCCATTAGTTTTTTAGCTAGAGTGGATACAAGCTTTTGCGGGCCATTTCGCAAAAAAGGCGGGTTCTTTTACTCCCCATCGTACTCAAAACTAATCAGCACCAGCCCCGCCCACAAGTGACTTACCTACAAAATTTTGTGAAATTCGGTCCATTAGTTTTTTAGTTAGAGTGGATACAAAATCTGCACAGACAGACAGACAGACAGACACACAGACACACAGACAGACAGACACACTGACACACACACAGACGTCACGCTAAAAATGGATTTTTCGATTTCTGAAGGTCTCGAAACGTGTAGATCCGTCGAAAACTCGAGTTGTGATTTTCGGCATGATTCCAATACTTTCCCTAGACATTACCATGTATTGGAGGGAAAGTAAAAATCGGATGTGGGCAGCACATGACTTTCCCTGTAGACTTATATTACCGTTCTTTTTAACACTTTACAACAAAGTTGAAAAGTGTTTATGACTTTGTTCATTCTGTCTGTCTGTCTGTCTGTCTGTCTGTCTGTCCGTTAGCACGATAACTGCCGTAAAAATGAGTTTATCAAAATAAAATTTTAGTATGTTGTTCAGACGGTCTGTAGGACCTATGGGAATATAAATAAATAATATCACCCAATTAGTTTTTTATTGAACCCGGGTTGAAAAAATGAAATACATTGAACCCTATGGGACCTAATTTTTCAAACATTTTTTAAGTAAATTTAAAATTCACGAATTGCTTCGAAATTTTTAGGAAATATTCACATTATCCCATAGAATATATAAAAAAAAATTCAGTAAAATATGTTAAGTAGTTTTTTAATTAAAAAAATTATTTTATATAGGGAAAAAAACAAATTCAATTAAATTCTGACTTTGGGATATCTTCCAGAAAGAAAAGAGAGAGATATTATATAATAAATATCTCTCCATTTGTTTAAATGTTTTGCATATGGGAGTGGCTTCATATTTTAAAATAAATTTGGTAGATAACAATTTTTCATTTTTTTTAAATTTTATATAACTCTTCTTGATAAATTTAATTGATGGCATTTTAAATGCACTTTCCTACGTCCTAGAGAGTTAAAATTTGGTACACAGCTTAAATTTGTTGAACATTTTATTCGACAAAAATTTGATGGATCTTTAAATATAGATCATACATTATTTTCGAAATGGCCTGAAAATAATCCCCGTTCACTTCTATAAATCATTGGTGTAATATTGTTAAAAATTCTGATGTGGACAGCACATGTCTTTCTCTGCAGACGTTCTCTTTATTTATTCAATGATAATTTGAGTTTATCTGCACAACATAAGTATTTTAAATGACATTGAATTTACACGTTAAACTTAAATTTGGTTCTCATTTGATAGATGGACTTATTGTCAAAGGTGGCGTAGCGAAAACGCGAAAAAATTAGAATATCTCAAGAACGGCTAGTCCTAGAGTAATGGGGTTAGTCTTATTCTTTTTGTTGTCAAAAATCACATATAAAATAGGAATTTAATTGATATAATTGAGCACACGTAGTCTTTTATTTTTATATATAAAGATTTTTGCTGGCCATTTCGCAAAAATAGCCCGTTCCTTTTTCCCGAATCGTAGTAGAATAACCTACAAATGATTTATATACCAAATTTTGTTAAATTTGGTATATAAATCACTTGTAGGTTATTGAAATATTATACTCCAAATTTTGTTAAATTTGGTGCATTAGTTTTTAGCTAGAGTGGATAAAGGCAATTTCTGCGGCCATTTCGCAAAGAAGGCAGATTCTTTTATTGCGAATCGTACTATAATCTAATGAACATCAGGATTTCCCACAAAAACATACCTACCAAATTGTATGAAATTCGGTCCATTAGTTTTTCAATTAGAGTGGATGTAATATCCACACAGACACACAGAAACATACACAGATACACCCTTACACACACAGACGTCTTCCTAAAAGTAGTTTTTTCGTGTTCTAGAAGTCCCAAAACGTGTAGATCCTTTGAAAATTCGAGTTCCGATCTTCGGCACGATTCCAATACTTTGAGTACATACACATACACATATATATTATCTGTGTATTATCTGTGTATCTAAATTCCGTGCCTATGCAATTACAATAGTTGTGATTTTAAATGATCCCTAAACTTTTATTATTTCTTCAAGGAAGCCTAATTTTAACATATGCAGAATGCAAATATCTCAAGCGATTGTAAGATGAATTACATAAGAATTGCTGAATTTTTTTCACACAAAATTATTTAGCTCTGGAGTCTGAAATACAAGTTATATGAATGAAATATTCATTGATTTTGCATAAAGAATCAGATGATTTATATTTCGATACAGTTTTAAATATTTAAGTATAATAAATTACTGTAGTACTGTGATAATTTAAAAGATATTACCACTGAATGAATCACATTTTAGAAATTTTTAAATGAAATTACATTTCAGTTGGAAAGTGTTTCATAATCAATGCTTATGCATGATTGATCTTTCTTGTTATTTTAATTAAATTTATTTCACTTTTAATTCAATTTTCGTTGTCATTCGGTAACCGGACTTATTTTCAAAGGTGGCGTAGAGAAAATACGGAAAACTAAAATATCTCGAGAACGGCTAGTCCTAGTGCAATGGGGTTGATCTTATTATTTTTGTCGTTACAAATTATGTATTAAACGAACATTTAATGGATATATTTGAGTATACCTATTTCTTTAGTTTAGATTTTAACGATTTTTGCAGCCATTTTGCAAAAACAGGCAGGTTATTTTTTATCGAATCGTACCAAAATCCAATTAGCACCAGGTTGACCCACAAGTGACTCCCAGACACACAGACACACAGACACACACACAGACAGAGACACAGACACACAGACACACACAGAGACGTCACGCTAAAAATCGTTTTTTCGTATTCTAGAGGTCTCGAAACGTGTAGATCCGTCAAAAACTCGAGTTACGATTTTCGACATGATTCCAATACTTTCCCTATACATTACCATGTATTGCAGGGAAAGTAAAAAGGGCTCAATCATGGTAAAACACAGTACGGATGTGATTACTAGATTGCGTAATCAACCCGTAAATTTAATATACAAGAGCTTTGATTTCAAGGACCTATTCAATAACATCAATTTAGACGACCTCTTCGATATTATGTTAGAGATCCATAACAACTACAATATGCAAAAATACATCGAACTGCGCAAATATAAGGCTATATTGAACATAGTATTATATGAGAATATTCTAAATAATGGTAAATATTTCTATTAACAAATAAAATGTAGCCCTATGGGGGAGGATGCTCCTCTATGTTAGCGGATCTCTACCTTAACAAGTACGAGGAAGGTACTTTTATTCTAAATGAAATACCTTATTTTAGATTTATGGATGACATTCTTTTTGGATGTATTAAAAACACCTCTGGTTTCGATTTCAGTTTCTATCCATCAAATCTGGAATTAACGGAAACTAAAGAGATTCACGAGAGTGAGATTAGTTATCTTGATCTATGTATCAATTTCACTGAAAAGGAAAAAATATATACAAAGCTATATAATAAAAGAAATTATTTTGATATAAACATTAACTACATCATTGATTGGAAATCGAACTTGAGCGCCAATATTTTCCGCAATATCGTTAGGAATCATTTTCTACGAATCTCAAGATTGCATACTTATAAGGATGATCGTATCAAAAGTGATAAAAAATTCATAAAGGAAGCGTTGAAACAGCACTATCCAATAGGATACCTCAAACACTACTATAATGCGTGATATATTGCGTGATATATAATTAGTGATATTGGCAACATCTATTTTATATAATATAATGGCAACGCATCGAATCGCTCGGCACTTTATATATGAATTGTTGAATGATATGTCATTCGGTTTAACTTCTTATTTCAACCTGTCTCAATCCAATTTTTTCTCCACTCGGTCCATGCATTCACTTCTGGTATACGTCTTTTGCTTTGACGTTCCAAGGAAATATGGCCACAAAACGTAACGGTTCCGGGAGTGTTTCCTTAGGAGCAATAGCTGGCTATAACCGGGAACAAGGGGTCACAATCCCTCTTGGCCACTTGTTATTTCCCTGTTGGTACTTATATCATATCTCGATCTTTTTTATCTTATATATATATATATATATATATATATAAAATTTTTGAAAGACAATTTTTGAAGACAATTTTTTGAAAAATCTGTATCGTTAGTCAAAATGATCACAATCATAGCGTGTTACCCTTTATTTCAAAGGATAAATCTTTCGAGTGATACTAAATTTGACAATGTACCCCCTCGAGGGGTAATTTGCCTCTCCTGAGACGGATAATTATGTCACGAACACAAATTCTATCGCGGCTATTTTTCATTACAATTACTGAATATGTTAGGTTTTATGATCATTGAGCCATAAATAACCTATTTTTGTATGATTATGTCAATTTTTGTCCCGTGCTGATATGTTAAGAAAATAAAATATTTCGAAGTTTTTACTAGAATTTAAACAAAAGTTTACTTATTTCTAGACTTTTTGATAACAAAGAGAAAATTTGGTCAATTAGTTTTTCGGCTAGAGTGATTACTTACACTGTACATACATTCACACAGACGAACAGACAGACGGCCGGACAGACGCGCGGACAGTGGCGAGACAGCCCAGTGGTTAGCCCGCCGGAATTGCACTTGGTCGGCCCGGGTTCGATTCCCGCCAATGCCAAAACTTTCGCCGTGCTCACGTGGAGTACGATCACGTTAAACATGTGGATCCGTAAGTCCTTCCTAGAGGTTGGTGGTAGAGGAAGGAGGGTATGGTCCCCGTGGATGACTCCCCCACTGGGTTTCGGTCTAAATTGGGCGGCACTTTCCGACCGTCCAAGCAGATACCTTATATCTTTCTGGTAGGTCGGACGGTCTGGGTCGAAGAAGAAGAAGACGCAAGGATAGACACACTAACACAGAAGCAGACGTCAGGCTCAATATAGTTTTTTTTCAGATTTCAGAATGCTCGAAACGTGTAGATCCGTTGAAATTTCGAGACGCTATTTTCGACATGATTGCAATATGTTCCCTATACATAACCATGTATTTTAGGGAAGGAAATAAAAGCGATGAAAATAATAAATCTTGGAGAAAGGAAAAGCGGAAGTATTCAATACACTTTCTCAGTGAATAACACTATGGAATTAATTTTCGTATGATAAAATTTACAGAAATGCAACTAACATCATCAATGTTAAGATCATACTGTTCTTGACCTGAGGAAGAGTTCTCCAAGACACCCTCAAAACATTTGTAGTTACTTCATTTCCATTATGCTTGCATTTACTGTGTTATTAGTTTGTATCGGCATATTACTAAGAAGTTTTATCATCAATTACTTAACAATAAAAACCAAAAATATCTGGTTCACGTGATGAAATTTTTTATTGGCATACTCCTGATTTTCTTTGTGTGGGTTCCTCTACATTTATAATTAAAGAGCTGCAGTTTTTACCTCCGAAACCGATTTGTAACTTTACTAATTTGCGTGTTTTAAAAATATTGTATATTTTTAACTGTTTTTGCCACAGTTTGTTAAGATATTTATATACTTACTTTCTGTAACTAATTATTATATTTCAAAAATGTATATGAATAAATTGAAATTTCACAGAAAAAATTATTTGCATATTCTTTTAATTAATTAGTAAAAAATTATAAGATTAAATGATTAATTTGCAAAGATAGCAAAGAAAAAAGTTCTTTAATAAATGTAAGCGAGACTTAATGAGGTGGATTATCTATACTTAGGAAGCTGAAAGTGGTTCTAATTTTTTCCTTTCTTATTTACAGAACCTAATTTTTTTATTATTTTGAAGTGCTTGTTCTTATATATAAATTTTATAAGTCTGAATTATATTAAGTGAATATATATTACAGAAGTTATAATTAAAATCAATATTCTAAAATTTAAAATTTTCAGATGTGTTAAAGATGTTGCGTTTTTTTTCAATATTTGATTAACCTGGATTTTAGTTCATGGTGTTAATTATTAATTATTGAATAATTTTCAATGAGGGATGATCAAAATATGCAAGTTCGTCAAAATGTGATGATGGATTTTTGACTCGATCCCAATACCAAATACCTCTTGCATATACTAAGCATTATAGTGAAAGTAAATATCTGATGTGGGCAGCACATAACTTTCGCTACAGACTGAAATTAATTTTCTCTCTATTTCCTTTATAATTCATTACATTGAGAGTACTTTCACAAAATAACACTAACATTTGTTTGGATTTACACTGAATTTGCACTTTTAATTTAATTTTCGTTTTAATTTGGTAACTGGACCTATTTTAAAAGGCCGCGTAGCAAAACTGCAAAAAAAACTAAAATATCTCGAGAATAGCTAGTTATAGGTTAAGGGAATTGGTCTTATTATTTTCATAGTCAAAAATTACTTATAAAGCATACATTTAATCTATACATTTCAGCATATGTAGTCTTTTGCTTTAGATTTTGATGATTTTTTCGGACCCTTTCTTTATCTCAAATCGTACCAAAATCTAATCAGAACCAGAGTATCCCACAAGTGACTTACCTATAATATGTTAGGAATTTTGGCCAATTAGTTTTTGAGTTAGTGTGGATGCATACATTACACAGACTGACATACACACAGACGGACATACACACAGACGTCGCCCTAAAAATTGGTTTTACGTGTTCTACAGGTTCAAAAATTTGGTGATATGTCGAAAATTTTGAATTGCGATTTTCGACCCGATTCAAATACTTTCTCTTTACTTTACCATGTATTGTAGGGAAAGTAAAAGTAGTAAAATGTTTCTCTTAAAAATAGCGTTTAAGCAAAATTCATAAATGACGTATCCGGCAAGATATGACTTTTAAAACTATTGCGCCAAGTCTTACCGTTGACTGCACTTTTTATCCAATACATTAAACAAAACTGTTCAAATGTAGTTTGAAATGACTGTGTCACATTTTTATCGGATATTATGGTAATCCTTTCTACATTTCAAACGCATACGACAAATGATATTGCTCTTGAAGCAAGAGTTGCAAAAAATACAATGTGATTGAAAATCCGTACGAATAAAATTTTTAAACCATATACTGCATTGAAAAATGTATTTATTTGCTAATGGACATCACTCGATACATTCAATCATCCGCCTATACATCGGCTAGAAACGTGAAACATTTATCCGTCACAAGACTGACAGGCGCACAAGTGAGGGCGCAGCACACTGCACCTACCAATATAACATTCATGCCCACAGGTGGGACTCGAACTCGACGGATGAGCAAGCAAGTGGACACGCTTGCCTTGATCGATCCTCCACCACGTCAGCTGTATCCAAAAATTGAAATAGCAGAATTTATTTTATTTAAGTGGCAGCTAATATACTCTCAGAAATTTGTCAGAAATATCGTTTTCTGCTTGTAATACATTAGACGATAATTACAGACCAAGTTCTTTTACCAATCCAACAATGTGGTGTTTTTCAAGAGTGAGTTTTATTTCAATTTTAGAAAAATAATTCGCAAACCATTTTTATGAGAATGTTGTTAACAATATTTATAAGAATTACGCATGCTCTTAAACACATAACAACTCAACAATTACGCGGCTAGTAAAGCGTTTGAGTGAAACTGGATGTGTTACGGACAATCTGTGACCAGGACTTCCGTTAATAACCAGTTTCTAAAGAACGATTTATTAACCTCGCAATCATTGAATTCATTAAAATTTTTGAGCATTGTTTTTGTTTTCTTAAAACCTTCAATGACAGTGTCATAAAAATGGCTAAAAAATATTGCTTTAAAATAAATATTAATATACTCTCCAAAAACCCCACGTTCTTCAATTGATAAAAAATATGGTAGTATATGTAATTATCGTCTGAGGTATTGAAAACAGTAACTGATATTTCTAACATATTTTTTAGGGTATGTTATTGCATTCTTATTGAAAATAAAATCGGCGGTGGCTACATATTTAGAATAATTGAATACCTAAATTGATGTCGTCATATTTTTCATTGTTGTGTAAGAGCCTATGGAAAATAAACCACGGAGCTGCGTATAGCTTCCATTTACCTTCGTGTCTTAAACCAGCGATTTCCACTAGCGACTTGCAAACGCAATATACTCTCGCTAAACTTCCATGTGAACCGCGGGCGCGATGTTCATTCAACCATTTTTGTTTGGAGGAACCAGGGAGTTACAGAAGTGATGAAAAGCTTATGGAAGGTTTATTTTTCATTATTATATAGACAATTCCTCGTCCTAGAAACCCGAAACATGAACTATATTGTAAATGGAGCTATTTTACGGCTACTCACAAAATTTCACGAAATTCGGTGCAGACACACAAACATACATACACGCAGATTTTCAATTTTATTTTAAAGACTATGGACATTTAGAAAATGATATAAAATAAAATAGCATCTAGTTTTTAAATTCTACACGAGTGTTATCAATTAGATCCAAATAAAATTTCAAACAAACTGATTTAAAATTCCAGCGGAATAAAACCCTACAGTATATTAAACGTTATTTAAAGAAGATTTGCACCACTTAAATACTTTGAAATGTAACACAAAACGCGTAGATTTTATAAATACTCAAGAACTTGCATTCTATGTTTTTGTGTTTCCAATTAATCATGTTATTTAATATTGTTTGCTCTGAAACATTTCTGTCACATTTTATAGGATGTGTCAAAAATCGTTTTAGAATTTCGAATGCTTGCGACATTACTTGGATAAAATTTTGTTTTATATGAATAAGAGCTTTCTAAACATTCAAAAACATTCAGTGGTTCTCGTGTTTTCCTGTACAATTTATTTTTATTGCCGTAGGAATGTTACATACATGGAAATAATTAGTTGTATCATAACGTAATATAATCAGTTAAATCCACGTCATTTATCTTTACATGCAAATGTGTATACTGCAGAGTTCGCTTTGACGATAAGAGCTTGCAATTTCGTTCCAGTAGCTCAGCGGTAGAGCGTCAGTTGGCTAGTTCGGAGATCCGGGGTTTAATTCCCACATAGGACATCAAGGCTCCTTACAATACTAATATATGTTATTACCCTCTGTCAAATTTCATAAGAAAATGTAATAATCGAAATGAAATCGGAGAGACTCGATGATCGAGTTTTTCTGGCATTTTATATAAAAGAGAACCCTCGAATAACACGGTACTTCAATTGCACGTTTTTTAAAATTTCCTCTTTAACAATGTTAAGCAGAATTATTTTTCGCATTTGACAAAAATTTTGTTCTGTTAACAACAAGTACTCAGCAAGAAGTGTCATCGCTTATTCATGATATCAAAGGTATCCTCAACGGTGTTATTTGAATTCAGGTTATCATCAGGAGCAGAGTGATATTTATTTAGTGCAAATTTTAAGTGCAGATTTGTTTGTAATCAATGTGTGTGTGCGTGTATTTAATTTATACATAATTACGTTATATACGCAATATAAAGGTTTGTGAGTAAAGTTAGTTAGAAAGGTGAATTTTAAAATAAAGAAACGTCATTATCTAAACTACTCAACTCGTTAGCGTAATTTGAATAGAATAAATAAATCGCTTAGCGATAGGTTGCAATAAATTGAAATTATAATCTAATAATGCAAGGACTTAGTTTAAATAGGTTTAAGAAAATTTTAAAAAATTAGGTTTAAAAAATAAATAGATGCAAGGACTTAGTTTAAATAGGTTTAAGAAAATTTTAAAAAATTAGGTTTAAAAAAATAAATAGATGCAAGGACTTAGTTTAAATAGGTTTAAAAAAATTGTTCTAGACAAAAATTTAATTTCATAAAAATTTAAATTAAAACAAAATTTTAAATTTTTGCAAGTTTTAATGAAAGAGTATTAGTAATATAGGAGGTAGATGAAGGTTGAGAAATTTAAATTTAAGTTGAAGAATGTTAGGAAGGGAAGTAGTTACTAACAAGACTGTACAATATTTCACGGGGAGAATGATAGTAGAAAAGGGTACGTTATAGAGATTAGCATAAGAATAAGCAATGATTACATGACATCTAAATAAAAGTATTGAAGGCTAGAAATGATATAAATAATAAAAACAGAATAATCTTAATAAAGGATCTTGAGAAATTAAATAAAATTTATGATAAATAAATCAATAAAATGGTTTAATATAACAGTTGAAATTCTTAATAAAATAATTGCATGCTTTTCAGATCAAAATTTAATTGGCAAGTAAGGCACCTAAATATAATTTTGATATTTAATACAGATTAGCTATAGGTACCCCCTAATTTAAATTTAAATAATAGGGGGTTATAATAGCATATTTTTTGTTAGTTATTGTCAGAAAATATATTTTGAAAAGTGAAGGTTTTGAGCGTGCTTTCAGGGGATGAATAATAACAAGAATGGGTCACGTGTATAGGACATAAATGCAGTCATGAGATAGATAGGAGTTATTCATAAGGAATTATTTTTCAAAATTAAAGGGGAAATGCAATTTAAACAAGAAGGATCAATCATGCTTAAAGCATTGATTATGAAACACTTTCCAACTCCAATGCAATTTTATTTAAACATGTCTAAAATGCAATACATTCCTCGGTAATATTTTAAAACTTCTCACAATACTACATTGATTTATTATATTTGAAAACTTAAACATTCATCGAAAAAAAGAACTTCATTCAAATGACGGCATTGAAATATAAATTGCCTGGTTTAAACATCTCTAAAATGTTATATATTACTCGGTAACAATTTTAGAATTATCATAATACCACGATAATTTATTATATTTAAAAACTTCATCGAAAACAACTGAAATTCATTCAAATGACGTCATAGAAAAAATAACACGCCTGGCTCTCTCTAAAAAAGCAGCATTTCATTCATAAATAATTTCCCATTCATGTCATTCATCACAATACTATAATAATTTATTTTATTTAAAAATTAAGACCATGGAGCTACAATTCATAAACTTTATGCTTAAAACTTCATCGAAAAATATCGTCCTTCTGTTTATAAAATCAATTAATATTTCATTCATATCAGCCATGCAGACTCCATGGACTGAATTATTTTGTGTTAAAGAAATACAGTAATTCTAATACAACTCATTCTACATATTTTGCTGTTTACATTTTACATAGGTGAAAAATAGGCTTAATTGTAGAAATAATCAAATTTGAATGAGAATTTAAACTCAAATATATTGTCATTGTGTTGTTTTAGTATGTAGATGCACAGAATTTAAGCAGAAATAAAGTAGTTTTAGGATGGATACAACACTCAATATGAATTAAAAAGAACTTTAAAAAATCACGAATTTGAAACAAGATGGATGCCATATCTCATTTTGAAGTGGGTCATGTGATCGTTTCATATCATGGTCACGTGATCGTTTCATATAAGATGTGTAATTATTATTTTAATTTTTATTTAAAAAACTACTGTATATATTTAGCTGAATTTTTTTTTTATATATTTTATGGAACAATTTGACTATTACCTAAAATTTTCGAAGCAATTTGTGAATTTTAAATCCGCTTAAAAAATGTTAGAAAAATTAGGTCCCATAGGGCTCAATGTATTTCATTTTTTCAACCCGGGTTCAATCCAAATCTAATTGTGTGATATTATTCATTTATATTCCCATAGGTCCTACAGACCGTCTGAACAACATACTAAAATTTCATTTTGATTAAGTCATTTTTACGGCAGTTATCGTGCTAACGGACAGACAGACAGACAGACAGACAGACAGACAGAATGAACAAAGTCATAAACACTTTTCAACTTTGTTGTAAAGTGTTAATAATTGTGTGATATTATTCATTTATATTCCCATAGGTCCTACAGACCGTCTGAACAACATACTAAAATTTCATTTTGATTAAGTCATTTTTACGGCAGTTATCGTGCTAACGGACGGACAGACAGACAGACAGACAGACAGACAGACAGACAGACAGACAGAATGAACAAAGTCATAAACACTTTTCAACTTTGTTGTAAAGTGTTAATTAAGGTACGTTTAGTCCAACAAGTAAGATGCGCGGACGGATAAAGAAGGTTTTACAATACTGCGACTTTTCCAGTAATTCTTAGTTGAAGTCTCCAATGAATGTTCGTTCTTCAGGACATGAGCAACTGCAAGTTATCCAGCATGTTCTAGACTCATAGCAGTTAAAGTTGTAGTGTTATTTTACGTGTCGAACGAGTTAGAATCAAATGTAGTCATGGCGAGTTGATGTATGGCCCTATAGTGTCAGAAAAAGGTGTTTCCAACTTAATAAACTTTCATCCATAAAGCTGCCAACCGATTTTTTGTCGATATTTACGGTTCTTTTTTTTTTTTTTTTTTGAGGATGCAATTTCGAAGCGTGATATTCATGGCATTTAAATCAATACAGTGAAATTTTGAAGTGGTTTGAAGATGTCTGGTGTTTATAAAAAAATGGAAATAGTTATGCACTTTGTTGAAGTAAAGTGCTAAGCAAATATGATTTGTTTATGGAAATATCAATGTTTAAATGAATTAATAATGGATTATGTGAACAAATAACATACAATTAAGAATGTTAATAATGTCAACAAAATTCATATAAAAATGTATAGTAAAATAATCAATATTTAATTTTATGCAATATTTTAAACTAATAAACATAATGTATATATAAGATTAGTACATATTAATGATGGTTTAATGTTGTAAAAAGTTTTCAGTGATACACGAAGACAATTCCAGACTTATTTCAGGTATCAAGTGACACCTGAGATCTTCCTTGGTACATCATAACGATACAAGGTGTACATGAAAAACATTTTAGTGATGCAACATAACAATTATAAACTTGGCCGGTACAAGTTGAACGTTTCCAGATTTTTAATTTTTTCCGGAAATTAAGTTACAATTTTTTTGGTGGTTTTTATGTGTTCTTTGTGCGAGGGGGTATGTGACACCAGGAGACAAATTACACGGTTATGATATTTGCGACTATTTACGACCAAACAAAGCACAAACTTGTAGATGCCGTTTTATGGTTGTCTTGACCCGGAAAGTCATGACTCCAGTAAATTCACGTCACATAAATTGCAGATGTGGTTGGGAAATTTTTTTCTAGGACTAAGATGTAAACTAAGTTTCATTCATAAATTCGTAGCCAATGATGTAATGATGCTACATGGCACAGATGGGAAACTACTGAGAGTTCGGAGGGCGTATCTGAACCTCAGGCAAAATGATGTGGCAACAACGAGATAATTCAATGAATATGCAAACAATGAGTGTGCATGCGCGTTGAGATTTAGCAACAATGATTTTTGAGAAGCGAGAGAGGGCGATTATGGAGTTAAAGCAGTGTTGATCATAAGCAGAAAGCTTATTAAAAGCTCAGAGAGTCATGTTTTCAAACAGTGTAGTGGTTATTTTGAGTATTGAGAATGCGTTAGAAAATAGAAATGTGACTTCAAATGTCATAAGAATAAGCAGCAACAATTCCAATCATGTTGAGACACAGACAAAACAAACAGAGGTATGTGCTAGTCTGTGTCTATAATAGGTCAATTGTTGATTTTAAAATACTATTCTGAGACCTTGTCTGACACTGTGCATTTTCTAACCCATAAGTGTTTAATAAAATTAATGTTATTTTAATCTTAACAATAATAGGTGTGAATAAAAAATACTATTTATTTTTAAAGTTAATGTATAATATAATGTGCAGTGTTTTAATTAAAGGTTTTATTAAGGAACTCCTGAAAATAGGTAAAGGTGGGTTATTGCGGCCACGATAAAAATGTACGAACTGCACGATTCACGACCACGTTATTCCAAATTCCCAAATTATGAGTGCAATTTGTCCCATCTCTCACCACACAATCAAAATTTCTCCAGTGATGACAACGCTACGCATTCGAGGAAAGATAATTTGCTTTTTGGATGATGCCAGTGATGGAGAATAATTAAAGAAACGATATGCAAATATGTAAATATTTAAGTAGGTAATAAATGTGTTGTTTTCCCCGAATCATATTTTTATACTTTTAAAATAAACATTTGGAACCGAATGTCCATTTATATATGTATCTGGCTTATCGAATAACAAGATTTTTGATAAAACACAACGCAATCATTACATTTGTATGAATTATAAGTTTCATATAACACGGTTTTGAATACCACGGAACCAATTAAACGTGTTTCTCAAGGGTTGCCTATACTTGAAATTACGAATTGATCATCTTCTGATAGACGGTTTCGGAATTCTTTGACGTACTTTCTAACATTGCTTAATAATTTATAAATACAAAAAATTGTATTACTCATCTTTTTACTTTATGCTCTAACTCTACAATTTATATGATTGTTTTAACTCGGCGATTTTTTCTCACTTTTCTATATTAGCTGATTTAGTTTTATTTTATGGTTTTATATTTCCAAAAGTGATACCATGCGTTTTCATGTAAGTATATTATTTTGATTGATAAATACCATTTTTGATTGTAATACATTAAAGTGCTGTCAGACTGCTGAAAATTTGGTAAAGTGACCTCTGACTGCGTGTACCGCAGCAATTATTCATTATACAGCGTAATTCTCATATTATTATGTGGAAATAGAGCTATATATTTATCCTTAGAGAACTTTAAATTCAAAAAATTAGAAATACACTATCTTTACGTCTTTTAAAGGTTATTCATTTAAAAGCACTTCGCAAAAAACGTCTAAAATAAAATTTACAAACTGCACACTTCAATACAAAGCATTTTTTGAAGATTTTTGCCCGAAGTCTTCCGATCCAATGAATTTCTTCAACGATACATTAATCTTGCTATATAAATGCTTTGAAATTGTTCGTGTCACATTTTATAGAGCATTATGCAAATTCTTTCAAAGTTGCTAGTGTCTCAGACCATTATTATATAAGCAAACAGGACAAATATATTAAAAAGAATAAGAAAATATCGAAGAAAAACATTTTTCTTGGATTTCGCTGTTCTTCCTATTTATGATAATCGATATATCGTAAAAATTATATGCACGGATTTCATAAGTAATATAAATATAAAGTATTATTCATATTCTGTGAATTTATAATTATACTTTATATAAATATTTATAGCAACTTTAAAGTTATTCGGAAACAATTTCAGCTATTAAAGAAATAGAACGTACTCATATATATTTCGACCATCCAACGTATTTTCCTACACAATCCCTACATATCTTTTATAATACTACACATTTTCTTAACTTTTATGATCGCACTATTTCCAACAATTTAAAATAAGTGCAAATTCTAATGGTATTCAAAATTATACTTTTTCAAAAACCATTATATTTTTGATAACAGACTATGATACATTTACACGGTTGTCAAATGTTTCATATTGAGTGTTTCTTCTTCTTCTTCAACTCAGACCATCCGACCTACCCGAAGGAGTAAATGTGTAAGGTAACTATTTGGTCGGCCGGGAAGTGCCACTGAATTTTGACCGGGATCCAGTGGGAATAGCATCCACATTGACCGTACTTTCATTCCCCTACTACCAATATCTTGGAAGGACTTACGGACCCACATGTTTAACGTGATCGTACTCCGCATGCACACGGCGATAGTTTGGACAGAAGGGGGAATCGAACTCGAGTCGTCCGAGTGCAATCCTTCTTCTCTAACCACTGGGCTGTCAAGCCTCTCATATTGGGTGCTGTAGTATTAGGTATAATAAACTTCAAGTCAACACTTGAGCAACAAAATATAGTCCAGCAAATAATGCAGGCAAACGAACTGACATCAAGGCTGGACATTAAAATCTAATTAATTTTGTTCCTTTAAATTCAAATATAAGACACTATTTTCTAACTATTCAAAATTATCTACAGAGGCAAATCTGACGAAAATACACCCCCAGTCTTGTTTATAGACACATTTTCAAAAAATCTGTTGTGGGCTGAGCAGGACTTACCCTAACTAATTCAATGAGTTTACTTCATTAACACCGTAAACATGACGTATAAAACATCAACGCTTTATACGATTGGCGTTGTATAAAGCGATTGGCATCGAATCATAATGCTTTATAAGATTGACATATTTTCTGGATGACATCTCAAAAACTCTTTCAAAGTACGGTATTGAATTATATTTTTCCCAAATATTTCTTAACAATTATCAATATTGATGTATGCCGAAGAGAAGTTCATCGGATAGATCTGTAACATTCAAGTAAAACCTCTGGGCTCCATAGGAGGCCCTGCTCCCAATATTTGAGGTTTGAGAAGACAGAGAAATTTCATAAAGACGGGAAAATCAAAACAGAGGGTAGGCGTGATAAATATTTTTAGAGACCAACTGTTTAGGTGCGCATGTATCCGGCAGACAAAGATACTACAGGTACGATATCTGAAGATTTTCCGATGGGCGAGTCCATTGGCTTTAATCGTTTTCCTTATCGATATAATGGACCGAAGTTGAACAATTATACCATGGCTATTTTTCTTGTTCTGATCTCAGACCTCGTATCCGTGTCTAGCGTTTGCAATAAGCAATACTGTACACACAATAAAATATTTTAATTAATTCATCAATCTGACATCATTTTTCTTTGTATCAGTGTCAAGTTTATGATATCGGTTAATATCTATCTAAGTTATATTTGCAGCCAATCTGGAAAAATAGATGATTCAAGGAAAACAAACATATCTGAAATTGAAGTGGCTAAGAACCGGAAGGGGAAATTCTTGCGTAGTCCTTCTACGACCTCTGGAATTTAATGCTAAACTCATATCTGTCATCATCAAAATGTTTAGCAGATTCCAAGAAATGGAATGGAAAAATTGTTTGGTAAGTGCAATGATGTCACCAATTATTCATGAATCAAGAACCACAGAAGCAAAGAAGTACCTGGGTACAGTCACCAATTAAAGGTTTGTTAATGATTCAAAAGCATCAATCGTTCTTGCATCATTTGTTCTTAATTAGTAAACACAATTTTTCGCAATTCTATTGTAGATAAAGATATTTTTTAATAAATCTCTTCTTCAGGAAAAATGCAAATGACGTCCATGAATCACGTATTTGTCCTTCAAATTAAAGATAAATTATGGCAAAATTAATTTTACGGAAGCGACACTTAAGGAAATACTAATAACATACCGTGAAAGCGAAAAAACACTTACCTAGTGAAAAAATATTGATTGCCTAATGACCTATAAATTACAAGCTCCCGTAACAGCCTGTTCCACATATCGACAGATTCCCCGTAATCTAATGCGCATTAATCTTCTGAAGGGTGGTCATCTGTGCAGAGTATGAATTACTGATGTTGATAGAACAGGTCATATTTGGAACGAGGAAGGAGTATTGATTGGCGATGGTCGCAGTAAGATTTAGAAGCATTAATGATTTCTTTTGTTTTTCTTGCTGAAACTTATTTAGAAATATGCTTCACATCTGGAAGAGATTGTTTAAATATGAGTATTAAAAGAAGTATAGTAAGATTCTTAAATGGATAATATGGTAGGAAGTAGAGGCTTCAAGTTACGAAGCTTTAAATATTTCTTCGAAATTGTGCGTCGCAATGAAATGGTACCGATGATGGTATTGTGTATTATTCCAGAAAGTGCAAATTACATAATCAATAATAAAATAAGCATTTATACAAAAAGAATATGTGATGCCAAAAACTGCTCGCATTTCAAATATAGACATGCAACTTACAGTGTGTTGTACTATATACCCTACCATGTTCAATAATTCGTGAGCTCAGCAAGAATACAATGTTGCTCTCTTTCAGACAATATGGGGTAACATTATGAAATACCATATTAATCCAGAATTTATTACTTCCTGAAAATCAGGGGAATAGCTGACTAGATGGCAAAAGTAGATTCCAGGACATCTTACGTAAAGAGCTCAAGGACAAGCCAGAGTTGTATGACCGATTATCCATGGCCATTTGCAAAGTGGGCGAGCGACGCTGATGAAGTTCGCTAAAATGTTAGAAATGCAAAGATAGATTAAAAGCCATGGTGAGGACGATCTGTGGGTTTATGCTCTTTACTTCACCATGGCAAAAAAGTAAAGATAGATCAGAATGAAATGAGTATTCAAACAGATGCGACAGAGATGGCCGTGTGAGAAGGTGTACAGAAATTGAGAGGTCATTGGAAATGGCAGGAAAAGCACAAAAGCCTAATAGTGGACAAGCATGGGTCCGAGGAATATGACACCAATTGAACCAACAACTATGTGCTGAGGAGAAAAAAAATGAGAAAATCTGCAGTAATACGGGGTAAAGCGTGCTTATCAATTCGTGCTTATCAATTTATGTTGTAATCAGTTCATAAAAACAAATTAAGTTATTAACAAAATGAAATAATAACTTAGCGTCACATATATCGAAATCCCCGTCCAAGTACCTTAACTATAATTGTTTTAAATTATACCTAGTAGCATTTTATATTGGTCCAATAGCAGACCAATATTGTATATCTTGGCATTGCTTTGGAAATGTTTCCAATGTAATCCCAATAATGGGAAAATTTTGGGGTTACATTGGCCTCCAATATTGACTAAATATTTTCATTTAAATATTACGCCAATATTGGTGTTACATTGAAAATATTTCCCCCAAATCGTCAATATTGGAGTAATATTGTCCCAATATTTTAAGCCAATATTGGGCAATTCCGTCAAATTGTCCAATTTTTCATATTGGTCCATATTATTTCCCTACAATACATGGTATTGTATAAGGAAATTATTGAAATCGTTTTAAAAATCGCAATTCGAGTTTTCGAAGGATCTACACATTTCGAGCCCTCTAGAACCCAAAAATATTTAGTTAAGCGTAACGTCTGTGTATCTGTATGTATGTGTGCCGTCGCGTGTATCCAATGTAGGTCAAACACTACTTAATCAAATCTTCCAAAATTTGGTAGATAAATCTCTGGGTGACCCTTTTGCTAATTAGTACGACTAAACAACAAGGAACCTGCCTTATTTTGAGAAATGGACCGCAAAAATGGTTAAATTATAAAATTAAAGCTATATATGCTTAAATGTATCAATTAAATGCATGCTTCATATTTACTATTTGACGACAAAAATAATAAGATCAATCTCATAACTCTAGGACTAACCGTTCTCGATATGTTTTAGTTTTTTTTTTGCATTTTTCAACATCGGCTATGAAAATACGTCCGGTATAAATTCAGTGTAATTTCCAATATTTATTTGTGTTATGTTGCACAATTGAACCCACGTTAATGAGTTATGACATAAACAAAGATAAAATTGATTTGAGTCTGAAAAAAGCCATATGCTGCTCACATCAGTTATTCTTGTGATTTTTTTAAACGTTTTGTTTCTTCAAACATAGTGTTTTTTATTCTCTAATGATTTTGAAGATTAATTAAAAAATTTGATAGCACATTTGATTTAAAGAATTTATTAATTGTAGGGGGGTCGACATTTTTATATGGATTTCATTTCCTTTTATGTTAAACGAAATTTAAATATGTAATACGTGAGAATCTAAGCTTAGTGAGTGGTATATTTATTATTTTACTCGTTTTTCTTCATTTTTATATATTAGTTAACATACAGTTTCTTGTCTATTATATTCTCCCGCATATAATTCATTTGAATCTATTCCACACAGAATGCAAAACTGGCGTTCCACTATAATAACAAAATGACATTAATTTATTTTACTGTAATTATGTTATTATATTTTAATTTATTCGTAAACTTGCTAAATTATACAGCATGAAACAAACGTTTTATTTGCTTATTGTGTTTCCTTTACCCAAAATTATTTTATCATTCTACGCCAAAGTTATGGGTATTGAGAGCATCATCATACATTTGGAAACGCCCATACAGGCTTGTTTTATAATTACTTTTAAATACGTTTTGATTTCTAAAGCTATTTTTACACAAATACTTGCGTCGCATAAATACTTGTATCACATAAATACTTGTCTTATAAATATTTAGCTGTCATGTGTATGTTGTAATGGCAACAATTACAATAAATTAGCTATTAATACCCTGTATGAATTTCATATCAATAGATATATTTCCAAGAGGACATGCATCAAAGCCGCAATTTATGAATACATTTTTTTCGAATGATGTTGACAATCGCAGACTAATGACATAATAATTACAAAATTTCACTTCAGTGTTTTGACACAAACGCTATTATCAATATCCCATTAATCTTCTTTTGAGGAAACTACTATCAGATAATGTGTATTGACATCCACAAAGTATCACTTTTTGCATTGAGATGAGAATTATTCATTCAATGTATTATTAAATTAAATAGCAGTTCAGTAAGTAAGTTGAAAGTTATATTTATTATAGAAAGGAAGTAGAAAGCAACAAATATGAAACAAGAATCCGTTCACGAGTAATAAATAAGTAGAAAACAATGTAAAAAAAATATGAACCTTCAAATGGTTTGTGGTCAAAATCTCTGTGCACTTCATTTTTCATGAAACGATTAGACAGTTCTATTTCTTTCTGCATACTTATTTTGTATTTTCTGCGTACGAATTTTCGGAAAAATCGGAAGTGACATCCTCAGAACCTAAAATCCTTAGCGGAACCCATTGCTTCTGGAATTTGATCAGAATCCATATTAGTTGTCATCCATTCTTTTTCTATAACCAATCTTGTAAAATAAGTAGTTTCAAGGGAATGTTTTAAACAAGCATTACTAGCATTACAACATTTGCCTCTTGTCGTCAAGCAATCCAGAACAAACGACGTGGAATGCTGTTAGTCGGTGTCGTACTGTTTCATGACAATGAAAGGACACATGCTGCGGCTCAAACTCAAAATCTGATCAAATCTTTTGGCTGAGAGGTATTCGATCATCTACCATACAGTCCAGACCTTGCGCCTAGCGACTACCACCTCTTCCGCCATTTGAAGGCCTTCCTGGGCGGCAAGCGTTTAGACACTAATGAAGAAATGAAAACGATCGTAAGTAACTGGCCATCATCACAGGCGGCAGCGTTCTATGATAACGGTATCCCAAAACTGGTATATCGTTTCAATAAATATTTAAAACAAGAAAAATGTATGTTTCAGCAAGGAAATTCTGTTGAAAAATAGAGAATTGAATTCAAATTCAGAAAATAAATGCTTTTTCGAAAGAAAATATATTTACTTCGTATTTATTGCAAAACGGACCTTGCTTAAAAAATAACCCTTGTATTATTTAGCAACTCTGTCTTTGTTTACCAATAAGAGACTTCATATAGTGCCAGTCATTGGACATTTGGAGACCGGCTCTTAAAAAATATTTTCACTGAGCGAAACGTATAGAAATTAGTAATATTGATCTAAAGAGGCGGGTGATGTATATGCGTCCATGAATTTAATGAGTTGAAGTGCCAGTATTGCTTGATGGGATGGACAGAACTTTAAGCACCCAGTCATCATACACTGAGCTTAACTTCTATAAGTTGTATAAAAAAAGTATTGTTTCCACAAAAATTTTCGAATTAAAAATTTATACAAGAAAACCACATTTATAAAACTCAACACATTGCAAAATACTTACGATAGAATGTCTATCAGCGTGTGTCGTACGTTACGTGTGCGTGTGCTTATTTGTGTGTGGCATATGATAACTGTGGGCATATGATATGTGTGGGCATATGATAACTCAATACGGAATGAATGTATTTCTAAGAAATTTTCTAAGTCACTGCTGGCGTAAAATATCAAAACTATGTAGAATAAAATTTATTAATTTCAATAATTGGAACACATATTATTTGGATTTTTTTTAATAACATTATTTCCTTTTTGGGAGTGACAAATCTATTCAGCCTTTTAAACTTCTGGCTGCTATTAAATTTCTAGTAAGAGCAAATATATCATATAACTGTAATACAGTGACAACTGCAATACAGAACTAACGGAAACATATTTCAATTTTTCGATTCCTGAAGTGCACAATATAGGGAGTGAGGGTAATGTTTCTAAGAAGCAGAAGCCCTCCATCGGGGACATAAAAGGATGAAAATCGACCACGGGGCAGAACTTAACTGGGCCAGTTTTCAATTGAAACAACTATTTTCATTACACATTTTTATATAAGATAAAACGAAAAAAAAATGCAGCAAATTTGAAAGCAAAAAGTTACAGAATTAAATTTAAGATTGAAAGTTTTTTTATCTTTGACATTTTTCAGTACAAATTTAGGCTATAAAGTAACTAATTTATTAAAACTGTTAATTTACAAATATCAGAGCTGTTTACATTCCCATTTTCTTATTTATAAATCTACAATGTAAATTAACCAGTGACACTTTTGCGCGGCAGTAACTGCAACTATGTAACATTTTAAAATTAAATTAGTAGTATTGATTCAATTTGCACTGTTGACAGAAATGCAGCAGAATAGTTCCGAATTAATCATAGAAACACATTCCACCTGCAGGTTTGATGGAAATGTAATTAATATTACTATTTAAATTGCGGAATATAAAAACATTATTTTTAAGGTGAGATCATAATTAAATCAGGAATATATTTTAGACGGAATGAGAACTTTTGCATTATCAAGCAAGTGTTTAACAAAATCCAACTAACTTACTTTAATTTGAGGATATATTTTAATATCTTTACTGTAATAACTTTGTGCTGATGTCAAGTTGCTTGAATTTGTGAAATAGTATTTCGAGTAGTATGGCTATACTACTCGAAAAATTAATGCTATACTATTACTATAAAACTCGAATTCGAGTTTTCGACCCCGTCACATTACTTTTCTTATACATTATACTATATATAAGGAAAGTAATAATTTGTCGGGGGCATCGTTCTAAAGCAGAGCATCAGGAGTGATTTTAATCTCTAGTACCCCATTTGAACTAACTCATCACCACCATTCTTGACATTACCTCAGTGACAACCATGGGGGTAACAAAATATTTATTTTACAATTATTTTAACATAAATTTCTTAATGCGGTATTTTGGTTTGACAATTTAGGGGTTTCTGCAGATCTGAATTAACTAAAGCTAAATTAACAAAGGGTGGGTAGCAGAATGATATATTTCGAAAGTTATATTCCGAGTTATGATTGCAGATTAGTTTAAAGATTAAACTTTTTACAAAATTTAGCTTGTTGGTAATCATATTTATGTATGTTAATAATTAATATATTGGGAACAGCTGGATGTTTAACAAAACAGCTTCAATTTTTGCTCTTGTATAGAAATACGTAAGATTTCATTGTCAAAATATTTCTTTATAACAGAGTTTCTTAAACGTCTAGGAGCATTTCTGAGTCTAATTTCTAGAGTATAATTGACGGATTTCTTTCTTCAGTGCGAAAAGTCAAGAGTTGAACATAAAGTGAGAGCTAAAACATGCCGCATTAGTGAAATGGGTAAATCAACAATCACTGGAATCCAGTTTAGTAGCGCCATCTAGTGCTATGGAGAAGTAAAAAGCGGAAAAATCCATTAAAATGCTGAAAATATGAACATCAAACACGATGTAAAATATCTGATGTGGGCTGCGCATGACTTTCCTTATATAATGCAATGAATTTACTACTTTTAGAGTAAAAAAATAGATTATTTTTATAGTAGTTATTTATATCCTTTCCAAGATATTGAATTTTCGGCAACGAGTCGTCATCATCAATGAGTCGTTATTGATATAGCGTCATTTTTATCCAATTGGCGACTTTTCGTTAATTTAGCAACATATAAAAAGTCGCCAAGTTAGCAGCATTTCCGCCAAATTTGCCGCTAAAATCCCGAAAAGCGTTATGGACGAAGAAATAAGTTATTCTTACAGCAGATAAATGACTATTGGCGTTCAAATACAAAATTATTACTCAAAGTATCTTTTTTCATGAATGGAACGAGCTAAATCCACGAGAATGATGTCACCAAATTTATCGCATGGTATTGCATATGAAAAGTGAACATGTTTCTCAATAGGAAATATTTTTTTTATTTTATTAATTTTGATAATTTCTTTTGAAAAATGTGCAATTTCTCGAGAACGGCTCATGTTAGCTTTCTAAAATTTATGTCAATGGTTTTCTAATGAAAAATTACATAAGAAATATCTATTTGCGTAACTTTATTGGCTGTTTTGATTTTTGGACAATTTTTCAAAATTTCACTCTGAAATTTAGGGGGGTTCTGAACATTCAATTGCGTATAAAAACAATAGGCTTCCAATGTTTACGGATTGTGATTGTTGTACCACATTTCGTCCGAATCGCTCCATATTTCGTCAGTTATCGTCTCCACAGGCTCACTGACACACACACACACACACACACACACACACATACTTTCACACACACACACACACACACACATACTTTCACACACATGCACACACATAAAGACATCACTCCAAAAATGTTTGATTCGTGATCAGTGATGTTTGAAACGTGCTCTCCCGTCGAAAACTCGAATTCGAACTTTCGACCCCGTCACATTACTTTCCTTATACATTGTGTAAGTAAGGAAAGTAAAAATACGGAAATAGGGGAAGAAAAAGGAAGCGTAGTCATGCAATTGCTTCTCGAAATATGGTCTCATAGACAAATTATTAACTTGTTTGTTTAAATTTTCCATCATATTAAAAACTATCAAACTCGAAAACTAAAGAGCACTTTTGAGTAATAGACGTAAAAATAAATAAATCGGTTAAACGTAAAAAAAAAATAAAAAAACGTAAAATAAATAAAACGGTTAATAAACGCAAAAATAAATAAAACGGTTGACATTAAATTCACCAATGTTTAGCGATTGAAATGTATTATTTTTTTATGTTCATATAATTTTGAAATTCTTTAAACGGTGCTTGAAGGCGAGTTTAATTTGAGTTACGCCAAATAGAATAATCGTATTGAGTATAAAGCAAACTTCCTCAAATAAATCAATGTACTTATACAATAAATAAAAATCTGATGTGTGCAGCATATGGCTTTCCTTATATAATGCAATAAACTTACTACTTTTACAGTTAAAAAAATGTTCTTATAGTAGATACTTATATTCTTTCCAAGATATTGAATTTTCTTCAATTAGTTGCCATTTCCGTTGATTTAGCGTCATTTTTATCCATTTGGCGAGATTTTCCTTAATTTGGTAACATTTAAAAATGTCGCCAAGTTGGCGACATTCCGATAAATTCGTCGCCAAAATCAAGCCAAGCGTTATGGACGGAGAAATAAGTCATTCTTATAGCAGATAAGTGACTATTCGACTAAATGGCGTTCAAATACAAAAGTATTACTCAAAGTATCTGTTTTCATAAATGGAACTAGCTAGATCCACGAGAGTGATGTCACCAAATTTATCGCATGGTATTACATATGAAAAGCGAACACGTTTCTCAATAGGAAATATTTGTATTATTTATTTTATATAACTTTTTGAAATTTTTTTTGAAAAATGTGCAATATCTCGAGAACGGTTCATGTTAGCGGTCTAAAATTTATGCCAATCGTCTTCTAATGAAAATTTACATAAGAAATATCTATTTGCGTAACTTTATTAGCGGTTTTGTTTTTTGACGATTTTTTCAAAATTTCATTCGAAAATTTAGGGGGGGTTCTGATCATTGGATTTCGTATGAAAACAATAAGCTTCCAGTGTTTACGGATTATGATTTTTGTACCAAATTTTGTTCGAATCGGTTCATTCGTTCGTCAGTTATCGTCTCCACAGTCTCACTGACACACACACACACACACACACACACACACACACACACACACACACACACACACACACACACACACACACACACACACACACACACACACACATACACACATACTTTCACACACACACACACAGACATCACTTCAAAATTCGTGATCAGGGATGCTTGAAACGTGCTCTTCCGTCGAAAACTCGAATTCGAATTTTCGACCTCGTCACAATACTTTCCTTATGCATTATGTAAAAAAGGAAAGTAAAAATAGCATACTCGTATTGAGTATAGAGCAAACTTCCTCAATTAAATTAATGTACTTATACAATAAATAAAAATTATATTGTGAATTTACTTATAAATTACTGTCTTACTTATATATTACAGATATAATTAAATAGCTTTTATGGGTTTTCTTTTCACATTTGCTAATGTATATAATAAAACAGAGTGCTTTTAATTTATAGAACTTGCAAAATCAACATAGCGTGCCGAATCAAAACAGATAGTAATGATCTATAATAATAAAATATGTCTGTCCGTCTGTTTTGTCTTTAGTGTAAAATCTAATCAACCACGAAATTTATTATATGGGTACCTTGACTCGCTAGAGGGTAAAACCTCATCTAGATTTTTTTTATTCCAATTAGTTCTTAGTTGTTAAATGTTGAATCGTCAATTTATACAAATTTGCATAAATCGTTTCCTTAGCAATCATTCCTTAGCAATCGTTTCCTTAGCAAACATTAGCTTAACACTATTGTAAAGACCAAAAAATTATCTTTCAAAAAAGCCTTAAAGCTAAACTGTACTACCAATTGATGAATGTTCGGGAATATAAAAATCATATTTATGTACTTTTCGTTTTTTTAAAGGCGTACCTTTTTGTTCTATTAAAAACATTGATTCACAATCCGATCTTTATAATTTAGCAGAAATATCTTCGCATATTACACACTGCTCCAAATAAAAAATGATGTTTCTGTTATTATCAGTTCATTGTCATTTTTTGTCAAACATTATATCTTTTAAAAATAATTCTAGCAGTGTACAAGACTGTTACAAGAACAGGTTTTCCTTTGTCCTTGAGACGAGTGTCAAAAATAAATTTGTTTCATTAAGCAACATATGGAGCTAGTTATTTTCTTCGAGCTTCATTTAAAGCGCTCTATATGCGACGTCATCTGTCATATTTTTTATTTCTGCAGTCCATGCGTATCGCAACGAAATGTAGTTGGGGGCACACGGAATTCGTGCTCGTTCGTTTTACTTTACAATCCATTATGAAAGAGTTGACCGCATGTATTACAATTTGAAATCGGTGCATTCTCGATTTTTTTTATTAATCACGATTGTAAATTATAATAACCTTTAATTTTTAGGTTTTTTATATAATAGTATAATGTATAAGAAAAGTATTGGGATGGGGTCGAAAATTCGAATTCGAGTTTTCAACGGCAGAGCATATTTCAAGTATCCTTGAACACAAATCAAACGTTTTTGAAGTGATGTGTTGAAGACCCAGACCGTCCGACTCATCCAGGGGACTTGAGCAACTATTTGGACAGCCGGGTTGAGGTGATGTGTGTGTGTTCAAGTGTGTGTGGAGACGATATCTCACAAATGGATTTAGCAATTCTAACGAGATTTGGTTTGGTAAAAAAATTGCAAACCGTGAATACTGGAAGCCCATTATTGCTAAACGCAATTTAATGTTCAGACACCCCCCCCCTCAAATTTTCGAATGAAATTTTGAAAAACACATAAAAAAAAATCGAAAATTTTAGTAAATATACGCGAATTATCATTCCTTATGTAATTTTTCATTAGGGAACGATTGACATAAACTTCAGAACGCTAGCTCGAACCGTTCTTAAGATATTGCAAATTTTCCAAATAAATTTATCAAAATCACATAAAGAAATTCTTAAATATTGTGAAATATCTTCACTTGTCATATGTTATCTAATGCGATACATTTGTTAACATCATTCTCGTGGATGTAGTGCGTTCCATTCATGAGAAACAATATTTTGGGTAATAGTTTTGTATTTGGATGCCAATAGTTATTTAGCGACTATAAGAATAGCCTATTTCTCCGTCCATAACGCTTGACGATCTTTTGGTAACAGACTTGACAAAATGTCGCCACTTGGCGACTTTTTTAAATGTTGCCAAATTAAGAAAATATCTCCAAACTGATAAAAGTGACGCAAAATCTATGAAAATGACGACTAATTGATGAAAATAAAATATCTTTAGCAGGATGTCGCCAACTTGACCCCTTTTTTAATATTGCAATTCGAAATTGCTTTAAAATTAATAAAAATATTGCCAAATTCATAAAAATTAAGCTAAATGAGAGGTAATGTTTTGCAAAATTTTAATTCCGTCATGCAGCAGGCATACTTTCTAGTTTACTCCAATTAGAAAGCTCTTCTCCCCTCTTGTCTGTAACACTTGGCGATACATTTAGCGAACTTGATAAATAATCTAATGACATATCGTCAACTTATCAATATTTAACCCCAGATTAACGAACATGTCATCGAAATTGTAAAAATGACGCCAATTTAATTAAAACAACTCTTAATTGATGAGGGTTTTTTTTGCATATTTTAACATATGAACTACACTACTTATTGAGGATGAAAATATATTGATAATTATTAATTTTGAGTTGCGCGAAATATAACTTAATTGGGTACGAAAAAGTTTTGCATGTTATCATACGGAAAAGCCACAAGAAAGTGTGCAAATTATTCTTACAAGAAAGTGTGCAAATTATTCTTACAAGAAAGAGTGCAAATTATTTCCCGAGATTTAATATGGAAACGGCTGCTTTACATACAGTTACTCCACTGCCGATCATCTTAATCTCTGGAAATGACTTGTACATTATCTAGTATAACATATTTGTTGGTATAGTATATTAACATTTATAGATCTACACATTATAATCATGCATGTAATTTTAAACTAGACATTTTATAATCATATTTTTATTGTAACATAAATTTCAGTTGTTTGAATAGTACGTATTTCTTACCCCGACACTTATGGTAATTAGCTGATCTATTCATATTAAGTTGGTTAAGTTGGTATAATAATATAAACATAAACACCTTGATTTATCTGTCTGTTTATCTATCTTTGGATAACGCTTGGGGAAATTCAAGGTCTATTGAAAGGTAAGGTTGGCCAAAGATTGTACGCCAACAGCTGGAATTTTCCCCTCCCTTCGCGACCGACGTCACTGGTCCCAAAGACAGGTCCGTAGCCCGTTGCTGTCATAAGAAATACATTGAATACAGCACCAATTTTCTTAATTTAAATATACATCACATAGAATATTGAAATTTCTACCGAGTAAATGATAGATTAGATTTCATTATTCATATATAAGAATATAATATAAAATATAACTAGTTATGGTAAATTTTATTTAGGACTGTATTGTTACAGTTGTTTTTAAACATCTCTATCGATGACATTAGCAATTGAGCTGTTTAAACTATGCTGAAATATTTTCTGCATTTTAAAATTGTTATTAGTTTTTCTTTAATAAATGCACAGTAAAATATCGGAGGATTTAGCTAAAATACAAGGCACTATTATTCTATCTGAGACTAGAATAACAAGCGAACAAAACCAGTCCATTTTTATCGAACTGCTTTAAAATATCATGCTTGTAGACTTGACATGATAAAATAAATTAGAAGACAGTGAATGACTTGCTGAATGTAATTCAAAAATAGTTTTCAGAATTATAGAAATAAATAAATATGTGACGTCCTTAAAGATTTCAAGCAGAAAAATGCTCGTATTATTACTTTTTTTTTCATAATGAAATTGATATGTGTACGAAATCCAATCATTTAAAGACTTCTTCGAATGCGAACAAATGTGGAAATAATATTTTGTACGATACAAAAGATCAGTACAATTGTTTTCTTTAATTATGTATTATTATTGTTTCATGATGGTCAAAATATTCAATTATTCAAGAAATTAAATCAGCACTGAATTTCATATAACGATAGGCAATTTTTGAATATGGGTACTTCATGATAAAAAAAATTTAAAAATTAAAAAAAGTAAAGGGATAGGACGAGATATTGATTAGATATGTTCAGTTGTGACCAGATTTTGAAAATGCCTTTCAGAAAGGAACATCTACCAAAATTGTGCCTTATTTACGCTATGTGTTTGAAAATCAATGAAAGCTAACACGTCCAACCAGTCAAGTAGGTTTTAATCAATTGCGTCGACCGAAAAAATGGAGGGGGGGGGGGAGCGATAATGAAATGAGTTGTTTCCTATTTCTCCTAATATCCTTCCTTCTAACTTCAATAGTTTTCGATAGGTTTCTGGGGGGTGGATATATCTCCCAATACCTCTTTAGTGACTTTACTGGATTTGATCTCACGATCTTTCAACTAATTCTGGTGTTACAAAGGTCAGTGATCAAACGACTGAGTTACGGATTTTCCCCTATGGGAGAGAAGGATAATTTTAAAAATGGCCATTCTATAAAGGAGGAATGCCTTCATGGAGGACTTTTTAAGGAAGCTGCGTCACATTTATGTTACATGTTAGGAAAACCATGAAAACCTAACACACGCAGCCCGTCAATTCCTAACTACTAGGTCATGAGTAAACCTTAAAATTTAAAGCTCTCTCTCCATTGCTTATTTTTCATTTTTTCACGTGAATGACCAGAAATTCTTTCAGCTTCTCTTTTCATGACGTTTCTTTTCATCTGTTCTTCTAATCTATCTTTTTCTTCTAATTTGAAAAATAAAGTCGCAGTTAGTGCTTGATCTTGGTCATTTTCCACATTTGTATTTATTGACATAGGAAGGTTAGACCCAATCAATAATGTTTTAAGTCGGAATTTGAAATCAGTAGTAAGACAATAGTTATAAAATCGTACAAGACCTCTAATTTGGGAAAATATATTTTCTAAAGCATCTTGATTGACTCTACTTGTCATTATATATTTAATATTATTTTATTTCATGTCATCATAAAGTCCTTTTATGCTTGCTATTGAAACAAGAATGCCTTTTTGGAAAAGCAGTATTGAAGTTTTAGAAATGACTCTGAGTTCCGTAATATCCGCTTGCATTTGACTCAGAATTTGCATTTGGTCATTTATATTATTATTTCCAAAAGCTGAGCGCTTTGATTTATTTTCATCATTATTAACGCGAGAGTTAAAAACATCGACACATTTTCCCATGCTTCGGAAAGGTCCGGCTAGGGACCAGTGACGTCAGTAATTCCAAGAACTCTGGACAGGAGTAGGTTGCCAGAAACGAATGCCTACCTCTCCTACTTCCATTTACCTTGGGGGAAATTCTGGTGTCGAAATTGGCGACATTTTGCCAACTTGGCGAGGTTTTTAAATATTGCCAAATTGGCGAAAATGTCGCCAAATTGATAAAAACGTTGCCAAATTGGTATAAATGTAGCCAAACTAGTAAATATGACGACTAATTGATAAAAATTCAATATCTTGGAAAAAATATAAGAATCTACTATAAAAATAATCTATTTCTCCATCTGTATCGCTTTGCAAAATTCTGGCGACGAATTTTGGCGGCATATTGCCAACTTTGCGAGTATTTTTATATGCAGCTAAATTGACGAATATGTCGCCAAATTGATAAAATTGACACTAAATTAATAAAATTGATACTAAATCAATGAAAATGAAGACTAATTGATGAAATAACAATATCTTGGAAATAACTGAGTTATCTATTTCTGGTCCCCCACATCTTTTTTTTTTGTGTTTCTTTGTCTGAGGGAAATATGTGAGACCATAAATAGATCTCACACCAGTTATTGTGAGACAGTTTTATGTACATTATTTATTGTGTCTGAAACATCAGACAATACCTTCAGTCTCAATGACGCAGAGGTTTACAGCATGTGGACCCAAAGGTCAGATAAAATCATAAATTTAGGGGTGTCAAGACAAGAAAAGCTCGGAGGACTCTTAAGTAAATGTGATGTAACGACATTACATAAAAAGGCTGACCAATGGAGAAGGTGCTTGTGGAGTCGCTGTGAAGGCTGCCAATAAGAGCAATGGAGGAGTGTCAGACCTAAGGCAAGAGAGTCACAACAAAAGGAGATACAGGAAGATATATACAGACTTACAGCAAGACATTAAGGGCAATATACTTAGAAAAATGTAGCGAGAGAATGACAAAAGAACGACATGGAAACGACGATGGTACTATATTTAAAAAATAACGACTAGATATGTAGACTAAGAGAATGACATAAGTACGAGTGTTCGATATTAACACCTAGCCAGCAGTACAATATGATCGGCGACTTACGTATGGGTGAATAATACTTCGAGTTAATTCCAGTAAAATGAGCGACATTAAGTACGTGCTAGTGACCAAACCAAGACAGCCTTGAAAGTTTGTGTTCCTCAAATATGGTACCAGGTCGTAAATGCATTTTAGGTATTTTTAATAATGGTCTCACATTGTCTCTTTCCGCCGAAATAATATGAATAATTGTGTAATGAATTCAATAAGTATTTTATGTTGTTAATAAATGTTATAAAAATTAATAAATTATATAAATTAATAAATAATATAATAAATTAGTGTAGTATTATGATAATTTAAAAAATATTACCTCTTTCCGACTTATGAAATTTTATATTTAAACGTTTATATTTAAACAACATAAAAGTTTATATTTAAACGACTCTAAAATGCAATACATTCATCGGTAATATTTTTTAAATTATCATAATACTACACTAATTTATTATATTACTAGCCGCCTTTGGCGACCAGCCTGTTCGCAACCCTTGAAAATGCTGATCGTGGCAAATTCCAACCGTGGCAAACTCGTTGGCGCGACCTACCAGAAAGGTGTAAGGTAACTGGTTGGACGGCCAGGATGTGCCACCCAATTTAGACCGGAACCCAGTGGGGGCGGCATCCACAGGGAACGTACCCTCCTTCCCCTACCACCAACCTCTCGGAAAAACATACGGACCCATATGTTTAACGTGATCGTACTCCGTGTCAGTGGCGGAAATCGAACCCGGACCTACCGCGTGCAATTCCCGCGCGCTAACCACTGGGCTACTTCGCCCTCCGCGACAATCTCCATAACTTTCTTTTTATTCACCCAATTTAGACCGTACCCTCCTTCCCCTACCATCAACCTCTCGGAAGGACTCACGAACCCACATGTTTAACGTGATCGTACTTTGCGTGAACGTGGCGTAAGTTTTGGCAGTGGCGGGAATCCAACCCGGGCCTACTGAGTGCAATTCCCGCGAGCTAACCACTGGGCTGCCGCGCCCTCCGCGACAATCTCCATAACTTTCTATATATTCACCCAATTTGGACGGGAACCCAGTGGGGGAGGCATCCACAGGGGCCGTATCCTCCTTCCCCTACCACCAACCTCTCGGAAGGTCTTACGGACCCACATATTTAACGTGATCGTATTCCACATAAACACGGCGGCAGTTTTGGCAGTGGCGGGAATCGAACCCGGGCCTACCGCTAACTTCCCGCGCGCTAATTTGCAATTTAAAATAACCATATGCTTAATTCCATCATCCTCATTCCATTGTTTCATTGTTCCATCATTTAAAATATTCAAAAGTTAAAATATACATTTAAAATATCCATATCGTTCCATCATTTAAAATATAAATATAATAATTTATATGGAGTAAAGGAGCTCTATTCAGATCTAGAGCTCCTCTACTACAGGCTGACTTATCAAGCATATTGAAGCCCATAGGGTCCCATATTACAGTTACAGAAATTATAAAATAACTGTTTAAAATAAATACTTTATATAAAAAAAGAAGTTTCAATTAGAATATTGTAGAACTTAGCTCGCACAAGTATGCTTCAGTACCGGGTATCCAATTATTTATTAGCCATTGTTTTCTTCTTTCGTCGTTTTTAGGAAAGCGAAATAGTCTAAAACCCTTTCTAGAATGATTAGTGCAGTTCTGTGCAGAACAACCATCCATAATTATTTCAATTATACTTCCTAAAGTGAAAATACGAGTAGAGCTAATGCTAATGGATTGCGCTTCCAACTATGGTGGGCTTCAATATGCTTGATGAGTCAGCTCGTATATAGAGGAGCCTTACTCAGAACCGTGACGTCACCTCCACCTTGACGTCCCCACCCACCACCTTCCCTCCTTCTGCGGGGGAGAAACGCCGGTTAAGAAGCGGCACGCCGAGCGGAACGCCGAGAAATTGAAATTCGGAAACTTTTAAAATCCCGATCCTGTGGGCAATACGGAATATTTCCTGACCAGATTGGTCTTGTAAGAATGCCAGATGTTTGACCTTTCTAAAAATGTAAATTATTAGTCGAAATTATGAGTACTTTTTAATATGCGAGAATTTAAATACCAAAAATACTTTTCTTGAGTAAAAAGTGACTTTTGTTTTAAAATCTTTAAAAAATATTAGAAATCGAAATTCAGATTTGAAATTGATATATTTTTACTCGCAATTGTCAGCTCTTTCCGATGGTGTGATTTGTTTTTTCCTACGATGTCCGGATCGTGGGAAAAAAAGGGCAAAAATGGCAAAAAACGGTCGAAATCGCATAAAACATTAAATAACAAAAACAAAAAAAATTAAAATTTTAAAAATCGGTTTTCACGTGTCCCCTTCCCTCCCCCCCCGGGTCTCCGATTGCCAAATTTCGTAGCTCTCCGACGCGCGGTCGCGAAACGTATAGTGTATAAGACACACAGACACGCAGACATTGCCTTTTATTATTTAAGATTTATTAATTTATATAATTTATTAATTTTTATAACATTTATTAACAACCTAAAATACTTATTGAATTCATTACACAATTATTCATATTATTTCAGCGGAAAGAGACAATATTTTTTAAATTATCATAAAACTGTCTCACAATAACTGGTGTGAGATCTACTATGGTCTCACATATTTCCCTCAGACAAAGAAACACAAAAAAAAAGATGTGGAAGACCAGAAATAGATATCACAGTTATTTCCAAGATATTGTTATTTCATCAATTAGTCTTCATTTTCATTGATTTAGTATCAATTTTATTAATTTAGTGTCAATTTTATCAATTTGGCGACATATTCGGAAATTTAGCTGCATATAAAAATATTCGCAAAGTTGGCGATATGCCGCCAAAATTCGTCGCCAGAATTTTGCAAAGCGATAAAGATGGAGAAATGGGTTATTTTTATAATTATTGTTAAAGTTAAAAATGTGCAATCAATTTAATATTATATTAATTAATATTTTTTTACAGAACTCGTGCGAAAGATGAACAAGAAGGATCACTCATGCATACAGTATTGCTTATGAAACACGTTCCAACTTCAGTGCAATTTTATTTAAACATCTCTAAAATGCGATACATTCTCAGGTAATATTTTGAAAATTATCACAATACTACATTAATTTATTATATTTGAAAACGTAAAACATCATCGAAAAAAATGAACTTCATTCAAAAGACGGTATTGAAATATAAATTGCCTAGTTTAAACGACTCTAAAATGCAATACATTCATCGGTAATATTTTTCAAATTATCATAATACTACACTAATTTATTATATTTGAAAACTTCATCGAAAACAAATGACATTTATTCAAATGACGACATTGAAATATAACACGCCTGGATCTCTCTATAAAAGCAGCATTCCATTCATATCCGTTTTTTCATTCATTACATTCATCGCAATACTATAATAACTTATTTTATTTAAAAACTTAAGACCATAGAGATACAAGTAATTAAACTCTATGCTTAAAACTTCATCGAAAAAATCGTCCTTCTCTCTGTAAAATCAATGAATATTTCATTCATATCAGCGATATTGCAGACTCCATGATCTAAATAATTTTGCGCTAAAGAAATGCAGTAATTCTTAAACAACTAATTCTACATATTTTGCTGTTTACATTTTCCATAAGTGAAAATTAGGCTCCGTTGTAGAAATAATCAAAGTTGGATGATCATTTTAATTCAAATATATTGTAAGTGCTTTGTTTCAGTATGTAGATGCACAGAATTTAAGGAAAAATAATGCAGTTTTAAGGCGGATACAACAGTAAATGTGAATTAAAAAGAGCTTTAAAAACCACGATTTTGACGCAAGATGGATGCCATATTTTATTTTGAAGTAGGTCACGCGATCTCTTCATATAATGGTCACGTGATCGCTTCATATTAAAGGTGTAATTGATATTTTAATTTTTATTTAAAAAATACTGACTTAAAAATTTACTGAATATATTTTACTGAATTTTGTTTATATATTTTATGGGATAATTTGAATATTTCATAAAATTTTCTATGTCATTTGTGAATTTTAATTCCGCTTAAAAATGTTTGAAAAATTAGGTCCCATAGGGTTCAATGTATTTCATTTTTTCAACCCGGTTTCATCCCAAAACTAATTGGGTGATATTATTCATTTATATTCCCACAGGTCCCATAGACCCTCTGAAAAACATACTAAAATTTCATTTTGATAAAGTCATTTTAACGGCAGTTATCGTGCTAACGGACAGACGGACAAACATACAGGCAGACAAAATGAACAAAGTCATAAACACTTTTCAACTTCGTTGTAAAGTGTTAACAAAGTGAACAAAGTCATGAACACTTTTCTACTTTGTTGCAAAGTGTTAATGATCAGAGCGTTATCAGCGGCAAAACAGCATAATGTATAATTTAATGAGTATTACGAATACAATCAATTTACGACCATTTTAATATACGTTGAAAATAATTAATCTAAAATTCTAACTTCAAGTTAAATTAATATTTTTGAACACCACAATAACATACGAGCCGTAACAAACGACTTTTTTGAATATTACCAAATTGGCGAAATCGCTGCCAAATGGATAAAAATGTCACCAAATTGATAAAAATAATGCAACATAGGAGACAATGCTTTGAAAATTTTTTTATTCCGTCATTTAACGGGCATATCTTCTAGTTTATTATAGTTGATAGGTGTAAACTGATGAAATACGTTTACATTATACATCTTACGTCAGTTCAAGTACATCGATTGCGTCATTACATCTGAGTTTGTCCTTTTACAACATTTGGGACTTACTAAGTACAGAAGCTAATATTCGAGAATATTAATAGAATGAAATATAAGAATCGAATGTAAATAGACTGAGCATCTCCAAAATTTTAAAATAACATTTTTTTACAGTGCAGCTGGTTTTTAAAAATGGTATCATAATCTTGAATATATTTTCACCGGAAATATTATCAGATGTATTGTTTTGAATTTTTATCGCATTTTGGATGTAAAACATGTAGGTGGCTGTCTGCAAAAGAAGGTGAAACTTTTAAACTTGGACTTAATTTTGGGGGATAAATGAAGTATGTAGTATAAATAGTAGAGAGAGAGATTGAAACAAAATATATTTTTTCCAAAATTAATTCCATCTATTCCAATTTAATCTATTTTAAATTATCTACCTTTAATGTTATTTTTAAGTCGTATCATACATTTTAAATACTATATGAAGATAGTTGGACAAATTTTAAAGTGTATATAATTAATTTACAATTACATATGATTTTCATCAGTGTTTTTTTTAATGTGAAATATATATATATATTATAAACACTTTTTAAAAGAGTGATCTATAAGAAGATTCTAATAAATTTTATCCCTTTACCGCAAGATTAAAATTTTATAAATTGTTGGAAATGCAATGTATTGATTATGTAAAAATGTTCCATATACAGAAATATATTGTTTCATTAAAGTTGATAAAATAGAAACTCTCTAACAAGAACGGTGTCTATGCAAAAATAGAATGGAAAGCATAACTTCCTCAGAAAAAAATGTATGATCTATCTTTTGTAAAAGCGACATTCGATGGAAAAGAGAGCCATCCCTTTTCTTGTTAGACTTGACAGAGGCAAGTGAAACAGAAAAAAATACTCACATTCTTTACTTTGTAAAAACATAGAGAGAAAAAGTAGAAAAATGTACCTTCCTAGGTTCAAAATCAAATAAGTGCTTAGAGTCAAATTACTTCTTTCGACCACTAGTACACGAACTGTAACCCTCGATGTGCGTTTGAATTTCTGTTTATGTGCATACATCGATTCAATTAACCATTAATAAAGACTATCTGACTATGTGGGGGCATTGCGTAAAGTATTCTTTAAGTCCATATTCTTATATTACTTGATATTTAAAAAATAATTATTTTAAAATGACAGCATTTACTTGATATTTCTATTACGAAAATTATTTATCACGGTAGATTATATCCCTCCTTCTGTCAGTAAACAAAAAAAGAATAATATATAGTATAAAGCTCAGTTCGTATTCTACGAGTATAAAGCTCAGCGAGTAAGAGACGAAGAGAGTTACTAGAGCTGACGATTTTGTATAGTACGACGATTTTGAGTAAGACGATTTTGTATAGTACGACAAGCTGACGATTTTGTATAGTAGGGGGCTACGCCCCCTACTATACAAAATATTTTAAATTCTAGTAATACAATATCTACCCGGGAATACTAATCTACACACTTACGCTACACCCGAGTCATTCCAAAACTGCATTTCAACTTGCACCAAAGATAAAAAATGTGAAATGTTTTCTGATACATCGACACACATTCAGATACACACACACGAAATGGGCAGAATGTCATATGCCAAAATCATACAGTTTACCATTTTAAAGATTTAACCAATCACGAAAATGCGATTTTTTGGCATGGAAACTGAGAAATTAAGGACATAAATTAAAATCAGAAAAATGTAGAATTATAATAAAATAATAATAAATAATAGAATGATAGTAATAAATAATAGAACATACAAACACATACTCTTAATTTAAAAAACAATTATATTAATTAAATATTGTTTAAGAAACTCTTATAGTACTTGAATAAATTGAGTTAGAAATATTTTACAATACAGTTTATTGTTTAAATATATATAATGCGGAAAGTTGATACTGTGTAAAACCATATCCCAATCGCGTATATTTAATTATTTTTCTTTGCCGGCAATCCAATTGGTCTTTGAAATTGACATCCTTAAATCTTACAAACAGTTCTGAAAAAAATGTGAAATAGAAATAATGAAAAGACGGTATATTAATAACCCCGAAAAATACACAATATAATGTTAGTTTCATTATTTTTAAATTTGCTATTGCAATATCATTTTCCATATCAGTATATACTTGTCTCAGGGTGGAGAATAATAATAAAATAAAATAAAATAAAAATAAATTTCCTTTGGATTAAATAACAACGAATTATTCATAAGTTTCTGATTCGAATCTAAAATATTTTACTTAGTTCGATTCACAGAGGAAAAACGAAATAAATTAAAAAAAAAAAGAAAAAAAAAAAAAGAAAAAGTATTAGAATCTCAAATAAATATCACATTTTCCCCACCCCTTTGGTTTCCCCTGCTAACTGTTGAATGAATAAAAATTGCAGTGGAAAATTAATATGGAACGTCATCTACTGATTGGATCAGATTTTTGTTTTCTGTTATCACGACAAAAGAGTAGTGCAATTCTCAAAATTAAGATCAAATTGGACAAATCATAGAGAACCCAGCTGAGCCGAAATTTTGTACTAGGTTTCGTTTGCATTTATTTTAGAATCGAGAAGAACTAACGATATATGTTCCTTATCGTGTTTACTTTGACACAGATACTCGAAGAGAAACCAAATGGAGTTAAGAATTGACCAAGGGATTTATGCCGGGATTTCTTGCCAAGCCATTTGTTCTATGAATCATAGAACAAATACAATGGGGAGAAAAGTCGTATGGGGTTTTTTCACATATTCGTCCCTGATTTTTTTGCCTTTGGAATGTTTTTGTCATGGTATATATTTATGCTTTTTATAAAAGCATAATATATATGCTTTTCAAAAAACATTCTGTTCACTCTTTCGGTTCGTTCTTATCCTATAAATACAAAAACGTCTCATATTATAATTAGTTTGTCCGACGGTATATCCGCCTGTTGGACCATATTTAGCACAGCAAAAACCAGAGTGTTCTGTAGCACGATCTAATTACGAGAATGGCGCCAAATTTTGCAGGAAGATTAAACAAAACGGGGGACAAAGGAGTCCGCGAAAAAAAAATTAGTTCTAAAAGTCATAATTTGTCTAAAAGTCTAAATTTGTCCGACGGTATATCCGCCTGTTGGACCATATTTAGCACAGCAAAAACCAGAGTGTTCTGTAGCACGATCTAATTACGAGAATGGCGCCAAATTTTGCAGGAAGATTAAACAAAACGGGGGACAAAGGAGTCCGCGAAAAAAAAATTAGTTCTAAAAGTCACCGCTAGGGGAATATGTGGGGCTGTGTAATAGAAAATATAGTTTTAAAAAAATGCAGAATAAATACTGAAATAAAATTGGCTTTTATTTAGCACATTTAACAATTTAATTCAAGCTCAATATGGCAACAATTAAAAAAATCTGATGTGGGCAGCACATGACTTTCCCTGCAGACTTATATACACATTCTCTTTATTTTAATTAAATTTAATTCACTATTAATTCAATTTTCGTTCTCATTTGGTAACTGGACTCATTTTCAAAGGTGGCGTAGAGAAAAAACGAAAAAACAAAAATATCTCGAGAACGGCTAGTCCTAGTGTAATGGGATTGGGCTTATTCTTTTCTTCGTTAAAAATTACGTATTAAACGAGCATTTAATGGATATATTTGAGCATACGTAGTTCTTTATTTTAAATTTTGGCGATTTTTGCGGGCCATTTTGCAAAAAAAAGCATGTCATATTTTTTCGAATCATACCAAAATCTAATCAGCAGAGTGACCCACAAGCGACTTATCTACCAAAATTTTGTGAAATTCAGTCCATTATATTTTTAGCTAGAGTGGATACAAACCTTTGCGGGCCATTTCGCAAAAAAAGGCGGGTTCCTTTATCCCGAATCATACCCAAAAGTAATCAGCACCAGATCCGCCCACAAGTGAACCACCTACCAAATTTTAAGAAATTCGGTCCGTTAGTTTTTGAGTTAGAGTGGATACATACATTGCACAGACAGACACACAGACACACACACAGACAGACAGACAGACACACACACAGACGTCACGCTAACAATTGTTTTTTCGGATTCTAGAGGTCTCGAAACGTGTAGATCCGTCGAAAACTCGAGTTGCAATTTTCGGCATGATTCCAATACTTTCCCTATACATTACCATGTATTGCAGGGAAAGTAAAAAATCTGATGTGAGCAGCACATGACTTTCCCTGCAGACTTATATTAACGTTCTCTCTATTTTAATTAAATTTATTTCACTTTTAATTCAATTTCCGTTCTCATTCTGTAACCGAGCTTATTTCCAAAGGTGGCGTAGGGAAAGTACGAAAAACTAAAATATCTCGAGAACGGCTAGTCCTAGTGTAATGCGGTTGGTCTTATTCTTTTCGTCGTTAAAAATTACGCATCAAATCAGCATTTAATGGATATATTTGAGTATACCCAGTTCTTTAGTTTAGAATTGGACGATTTTTGCGGGCCATTTCGCAAAAAAAGGCAGGTCATTTTTTTCCGAATGATACCAAAATCTAATCAGCACCATGGTATTCCACAAGTGACTCATCTGCCGAATTTTGTGAAATTCTGTCCATTTGTTTTTCAGTTAGAGTGGATACAAACTTTTGCGGGCCATTTCGCAAAAAAAGGCGGGTTCTTTTATTCCAAATCGTACCCAAAACTAATCAGCACCAGACTCGCTCACAAGTGACATACCTACCAAATTTTGTGAAATTCGGTTCATTAGTTTTTTAGTTTGAGTGGATACAATATCTGCACAGACAGACAGACACACAGACAGACAGACACACAGACAGACAGACACACAGACAGACAGACAGACAGACACACAGACAGACACACAGATACACACACAGACGTCACGCTAAAAATGGTATTTTCGTATTCTAGAGGTCTCGAAACGTGTAGATTCGTCGAAAACTCGAGTTGCGATTTTCGGCATGATTCCAATACTTTCCCTATACATTACCATGTATTGCAGGGAAAGTAAAAAATGATTTGTATCTTTTTGATAGTATTAATCTGATTTTGGATAGAGTTCTTAGCTTTTGAAAGTGGTTATAAATTCGATATTTTAATACAGACAACTCACAAAGAAACACGCAGACAATCCACAAAGAAATATGAAGACCATTTCTTCTTCGGACTGGGGCCACTGTCGATTTATTATAACAGAAAATAAATATGTTTAAATTTTTATTATCGGGTACGTAAACCAATAAAATAATCAATTTAGAAGATTTAAAATATTTAACGACTTATGCAGCCATTAAATATGCGATACATAGCATATGAGTGATAATTATTGCAATCCGGCAACAAACACATTGTCTATTTCGATAAATTCGTCAGTCTTTTCCTCTGCCATACAAAGCTGACCTATGATTGTGACTCCTCTGATCATTGATTGAATCATTGGACTGCAGAGCGCAGATTCAATCCTCAGATAAATTTTAATTGATTGATTGTCCTTAATTTTCGTAATTTTCATAGGACATTTCAACAAAGGGACGTAAAACAAATAATGAATTGTAGAATGCATATGGCCGCTTCGAAAATAAGGATGGTTTTCACTCATCAGTACGAGTGAGTGAAAAATACATTATTAAATGTCAAGTCAAGCCAAGCCAAGACGCATCATTTCAGGGCGACTGTGACAACGAGTTCACGTATTCCCACAGCAAAAATAGAAATTGTCTGGCATTTTATATTACAAACAAGAAAATATAAAAATCTGATGTGAGCAGCACATGACTTTCACTGCAAACTTATATTAACGTTCGCTTTATTTTAATTAAATTTATTTCACTTTTAATTCAATTTTCGTTCTCATTCGATAACCGGACTTATTTTCAAAGGTGGCGTAGGGAAAGTACGAAAAACTAAAATATCTCGAGAACGGCTAGTCCTAGTGTAATGGGGTTGGTCTTATTCTTTTCTTCGTTAAAAATTACGTATTAAACAAGCATTTAATGGATATATTTGAGCATACGTAGCTTTTTAGTTTAGATTTTGATAATTTTTGCGGACCATTCTGCAAAAAAAGGCAGGTTATTTTTTTCCGAATCGTACCAAAATCTAATCAGCACCAGGGTGACCTATACGTGACTCATCTACCGAATTTTGTGAAATTCGGTCCATTAGTTTTTCAGCTACAGTGGATACAAGCTTTTGCGGGCCATTTCACAAAAAAGGCGGGTTCTTTTATTCCGAATCGTACCCAAAACTAATCAGCACCAGCCCCGGCCACAAGTGACTTACCTACAAAATTTTGTGAAATTCGGTCCATTAGTTTTTTAGTTAGAGTGGATACAAAATCTGCACAGACAGACAGACACACAGACAGACAGACAGACAGACAGACACACAGACAGACACACAGACACACCCACAGACGTCACGCTAAAAATGGTTTTTTCGTATTCTAGAGGTCTCGAAACGTGTAGATCCATCGAAAACTCGAGTTGCGATTTTCGGCATGATTCCAATACTTTCCCTATACATTACCATGTATTGCAGGGAAAGTAAAAATCTGATGTGGGCAGCACATGACTTTCCCTGCAGACTTATATCCACGTTCTCTTTATTTTAATTACATTTATTTCACTTTTATTCAATTTTCGTTCTCATTCGGTAACCGGGCTTATTTTCAAAGGTGGCGTAGGGAAAGTACGAAAAACTAAAATATCTCGAGAACGGCTAGTCCTAGTGTAATGGGGTTGGTCTTATTCTTTTCGTCGTTAAACATTACGTATTAAACGGGCATTTTATGGATATATCTGAGTATACCTAGTTCTTTAGTTTAGATTTTGAAGATTTTTGCGGGCCGTTTTGCAAAAAAAGGCAGGTTATTTTTTTCCGAATCGTACCAAAATCTAATCAGCACCAGAGTGACCTATACGTGACTTATCTACCGAATTTTGTGAAATTCGGTCCATTAGTTTTTCAGCTAGAGTGGATACAAGCTTTTGCGGGCCATTTCGCAAAAAAATGCGGGTTCTTTTATTCCGAATCGTACCCAAAACTAATCAGCACCAGCCCCGCCCACAAGTGACTTACCTACCAAATTTTGTGAAATTCGGTCCATTAGTTTTTTAGTTACAGTGGATATAAAATCTGCACAGACAGACAGACACACAGACAGACAGACAGACAGACACACAGACAGACAGACAGACAGACAGACAGACACACGCACAGACGTCACGCTAAAAATGGTTTTTTCGTATTCTAGAGGTCTCGAAACGTGTAGATCCGTCGAAAACTCGAGTTGTGATTTTCGGTATGATTCCAATACTTTCCCTATACATTACCATGTATTGCAGGGAAAGTAAAAAGCAAAAAATTTACATAAACACTGATAAAGTCTCTTTATCTGCAATTTCTCTTACTGAGTCCCAAAGGAAGCAGCAGCAGCAGAAAAAGTTCTTTATTCAAATTTCACGTTACAGCCTTTGGCACAGTGCCAGCTTTTTGGGTTTAAAAGGCAATGTGTTACTTTTCGAAACAATTTGATTGAAAGTTATCTGCAATAATGTTTCCTTCTTTAGTCGATCGTGCGTTACTGGTCAAATACTTTTACCTCAACCAATGCAACACGTCAGCCGCTCTTCGTGTTTTAGAACGCACAAAAAAAATGCGTAAAGGTAACGGTCCTTTGTCAGTTAATGGTTTAAAAGCAATGGTTGAGAAGTTTGGGAAAACAGGTTCTCTGAAGGTTCAGTCAGGCAGAGGACGGAAGGGACAGAAAGGATACAATCGAAGAAGTTGCAACGGCGATTGTCGACAGACCACAAGACAATATTGCTGCCACTTCCAGCGTTCGTGGGGTAGCTTGGAATCTGGATTTGCCTTAGAGTACGGTATGGAAAATCTTACGAAAGATTATACACTTCTATACATACAAGATCAACCGGGTACAAGAGTTACATAAGAACCACCATGATAAGCGATTGAGGTTTGCTCTCACCTTTCTTGCCAGAATGGAGGTGTATGATGCTTGGCCTTGGAATATCTTATGGGGAGACGAGGCCCACTTTTACCTGAATGGAACTGTAAATACCCAGAAGTGCAGAATTTGGGATTACAAATCACCAACTGCATTCAAAGAAATTCCCTTGCATTCACCAAAGGTGTAACTGTTTGGTGTGGTTACACAGCAAAAATGATTATAAGTCCATTCTTCTATGAGAACATTACCCCTACAGGACCGGCAATCTGTTCTGCTACCGGAGCGAAATATCGCCAAATGTTAAACAAATGTGTCATTCCGGCACTTCAGCAAAGACAATGCCTGGGGAAAATCATTTTCATGCAAGATGGAGTCCCTCCACACATTGCTTTGCCGGTACAGCAGCTGCTACGACAGAAATTCACAACAGAAAGAGTCATTAGCCGCTGCTTTCCAACTGCATGGCCACCTCGGTCTCCTGATCTTACCCCATGCGACTTTTGGCTATGGGGTTACCTAATGTCCAAGGTCTATCAAGGAGTTATCCAGGACCTGGCTATGTTGAAGGATAACATATCACGGACTGAATGGGAGATTCCTGCAGACATGTTACTTTCTGCTGTTGTGAATTCTGTGCACAAAATGCAATATGTGGTCCACAAAAACGATGGCCACATTGAACATGATTTGAATGTGCTAAATAAAAGCTACTTTTATTTCAGTATTTATTATGCATTTTTTAAAATTCTCTTTTCTATTACACAGCGCCACATATTCCCCTAGCGGTGACTTTTGGGAATATTTTTTTTCGTGGACTCCTTCGTCTCCCGCCAAATCTTCCTGCAAAACTTGGAGCCATTCTCGCAATTAGATCGCGCTACAGAACACTTTGAGCACTGCCAGTTTAATTATGGCCACCCTGTATATATTCCATTCCCTAAATTAGATAGATATATATATATTATGTCTATAAATTCATAGACATAATATATATAAATATATATATATATATATATATATATATATATATATATATATATATGATGTCTATAAATGTATAGACAGGCGGACAAGCAGTTGCACAGATATACAGCTAAAAAGACAGCCTGCTTACTTTGGAGAAAGCAGGAATAGGTCAATTAAGTGCCTACTATTGTTTAGAGGTCATTTTGAGCCCTCATCTTCAGGCCATAAAGTGTGCTCTCCTAACAATATGTGCTTATGATCTGATGAAGATAGCTTAAATTTCCTTCAAAGCAATTGTAGTCGCATAAATGACCTGCAGTTAATGCAAAATTGCACTCAAAACTATTTGAGTGAATTTGAAAACTTTCAGATCCATCAAAATCCAAGTGTTGGAATTTTGACCTCATCATCACAATACTCCTCTAGTAAAATAAATACAATCTTTGAAAAATTATATTCTAAATCCAACAACTCGTCAAACATATTCCCTCAAATCTAATTTGTTTTTATCCGATATTTTGCGAAATGTGTAAAACATTTGCTAAGAGATAGACTGAAAAAATTCTTTAAAAATCTGAAATTATATGATGAGAAAGATATGCAAATTATATGATTGTACATTTTGTTTTTCTGTGTACATTGACGAAAAGCAGAAGCCATTATAATGAATCGATTTTTTAATGCATGGTGAATAAAATTTTTGCCATCGTTTATCATATTTGACGTACCATCGAATATGATCGATTGCTCTTAATCGAAAGCTTTTGTGTTCCTTACTCGTAGTTAGAAAAAGTATAAAAGCCTTTCTTAAGCAAATGACTGATGGCTATTTACTTCCTGACAATGCTCCTTTAATTTTTCGCAAAAAAGTACTTTCGATATAGAGTTATATTAAGAGTCAGTGAAGAACCATTCAGATGATGTGAGAAAAAATTCTTCGGAGAAAATATATTTTTCAGTGAAATACTTAAATGGCTATGGAGCAATGAAATGATTTCGAATGTTTAAGAATTAAAAATGTTTACTAAAATATTTTAATCTTTGGCTTAATAGTTACTTTTAAAAAAATAGGTAGATGATTTAATAACTGAAAAATGTGAATTTTTTAACTGAAAATATATATATATATATATATATATATAAAGATTTAAAATGAAAAAAGAAAAATATATACGTAGGTGGAATGATTGCGTTTCCAGGGTTGCAGAAAGGTCAAGGAGGATTGCGACCTCTATTTCCTGGTTAGATGCTAGCTTTGACTTCATGAAAACGCTCCCAGAGACTCTGCACGCCCGAAACAACAATTGATCATGCCCGTGGGGAAAAATGGCCGAATCCTAGACAACATAAAAATGATCATAATAACAATAAAATTGGAAATTTTGCTAACCAGCAAGACAAGAATCATGGATGAGTTGCATAAAGAGTATAAACTGCGCATAGGAAAGCATACATAAAAAAGTCGCGTCTAACTTATAGAGCAATCTGGATGTGAAACAATCAGATACTCCTAGGTAAGAGTTGAGTTGTATTCTAGGATGTCGGATATATTAACATAATTTTTATCACAATAATTTCTGCAAAAAACATCATAATAATGCTGTACAAAGCGGAAGGGATATGATTGTTCCCGAGTTCCGTTGATTAAATGCATCATGCATTTATTAAATTCTGTAATAGATGAGTTTAATAATATGTATCTATTCAAGTGATTTATGATTAAATTACGTTGTACGTTTAAACTCAAGTTGGTATTCCAGTGGGTAAAATAATTGATCTTGAACAGATACAGATTATTAAACTCATATATTACAGAATTTAATAAATGCATGATGCATTTAATCAACGGAACTCGGGAACAATCATATCCCTTCCGCTTTGTACAACACTATTAGGATGTTTTTTACATAAATTATTGTGATAAAAATTATGTTAATTTATCCGACATCCTAGAATACAACTCAACTCTTACCTAGGATTATTTGATTGTTTCACATCCAGATTGCTCTATAAGTTAGACGCGACTTTTTTTATGTATGCTTTCCTATCCGAAGTTTATACGCTTTATGCAACTCTTCCATGATTCTCGTCTTGCTGGTTAGTAAAATTTCCAATTTTATTGTTATTATGATCATTTTTATGTAGTCTGGGATTCGGCCATTTTTTCCCCACGGGCATGATCGATTGTTGCTTCGGGCGTGCAGACTCTCTGGGAGCGTTTTCAAGAAGTCAACGCTAGCTTCTAACCAGAAAATAGAGGTCGCAATCCCTCGTGACCTTTCTGCAACCCTGCAAACACAATCACTCCACCTATATATTTTTCTTTTTTCATTTTAAATCTTATATTTCTGGACTCTGATAGTGCTGCCATTTGTGCCTTTCTCTTTCTGGAATTTCATACTTTCTGGGATTGTATTTTATTATATATATATATATATATATATATATATATATATATGCCATCTTTCTCGTCCCTAAGCGTCAAAAAACGGCGTTAATATTCTGATAAATGTGATTTTTTAATAAAGAAATGGGCTTTACGAATTTTGAAGACAAAATTAATTATAAAATTTAGATATAGGAACAATGACTCACATGTGTACCGCAAAAGAAATTCCTTCAGACAGACACTTCTGACATACTTAGGAAATCACTCTACATCCTCCAGAATTTTAATCTAAATTCATATCATGATCACTTATCTCGGTACTATAGTTCTATTTACAGCTAATCTTAAGAATCTGATGTTTCAAGGAAAATTGCGTTTTAGAGTCGGAAATGAAAACCCGTAGTAAACTCTACAACCTCCATCGAAATGTGATGCTATATCATCCATCGTTTAATCTATATCCAGATTATATTCTGAGAAATAGATGTTTCAAGAAAAACTCCATTGGAAAAAAGTAATACGACACAATTTTTGCCTCTAATGAATTTTTCGAGATACAGAATAATAGTCGATTTGGCAGCATTTATAATAAATTAGCAGCATACCCGTCCTTCGTACGGAGTGAAAAATATAAAGAAACTAATAATACGCAATCATGTGCAAATTCTGTTAAAATATTAAATTTTCTGCACCTAAAGAGAAGTTTGAATATCTGTTATCACTATGCAAAATTATCTTCACGGGCAGATCTGAAGAATAAAACATCCTGACCCCTTGTGTAAGCAAATTTACAAAAAAAAGGAATTGATTCAATATATGCAACCCCGTACTACTTATATTGTCGCAGATTAGAAAATATGCCAGTGTGTTAGTAGAAGATTACATGTATTACAGTATGAGTCTCAAAAATATTTGCCAAAATGAAAGAGATGACGTAATAAGTTGAAAATATCAGTAATCCCCGTACTCTTTATATCAGAAGGTTGTAACTGATTCCAATATATGCCAATATATATCAAAACATATGCCAATATACCTGTACTACTTATATTCTCGTAGATTAGAAGATATGCAATGTATTTGTAGAATATTACTCGTACAACGTACAATATATGAGTTTAAACATTTTTTGTTATAATAAAGCAATTGCATAATAACTTGAATATATCAATATTCCCTGAATCAATAATTCCCGAAAATATCAATAATAATAACGTTTAACCCTGAAGACCGTAATTGATATTATCCAGTCAAAAATACTATAAGAAAAATCAAATCGTTCTTCTCTAAAATATTTTTATATCCATTATTTATTATTAAAACCGAAAAAATAATAATTAAAATTAACGGACAGATTTAATTTAATTGCGTTTTTGAGCAACATGATATAACATAGAATCTTCCTCATAAACGCCAGAAATTAAATAACCATGTTGATTTCTTTATACTTTTCATTGTTCATAAAAAGCTTGTGAAATATAAACTATGGAGATAAATGTTTAAATCATGTTTCCCAGAAAGTGACTAATTAGCGCAAAAAATTTCCCATCAAACGCAGAGATAAAGTTATAATTCACTTTCAAACGAATTTCAAGTTTTCGTTTGGATAAACCAAGGAGTTAGAGAGTAGAACTCCTAGGGAAAGTTTCGTTTTTCATTAATATTCATTTCATTAATATTCATTCATTTTCATTAATAACCATTGGTCTCAAATACTCGAAACTTAGGCTAAATTTATGGGGGGAGCTAATTTAAGTTTATCCACAAAATTTCATCAAATTCGGTTCAGTCGTTCTCCCGTTATGATAAGACAAACGAAAATTTAGTTTTTTACTATTATCTGGAGAACCACAGAGTGTAGAAACTCCAAACGTAGACTAAATTTTAAGTGGGACTATTTCCAGGCTGTCCACAAAATTTTATCAAATTCGGTTCAGCCGTTCTCCTGTGATGACGGGACAAACAGACAGACAGTCGGACATATTTTCAACTAGCAGCATACCCGTTCTTCGTACGGAATATATAATATAATGAAACTTATAATTCGCAATCATGTGCAAATTCTGTTAAAATATTAAATTTATTGCTCCTAAAGAGAAGTTTAAGAATATCTGTTCTCACTATGCAAAATTATCTTCACGGGCAGATCTGAAAAATAAAACATTCTGGCCACTTTTGTAAGCAAATTTACAAAAAGAAAAAAGGAATTGAATCAATATATGCAACCCCGTACTACTTATATTGTCACAGATTAGAATATATACCAGTGTTAGTAGAAGATTACCGTTATTACAATATGAGTCTCAAAAATATTTGCCAAAATAAAAGAGATGACGTAATAAATTGTAAATATCAATAATCAATTAGAAATATAATAATCTTTATACCAGAAGGCGTAATTGATTCCAATATATGCCAATATATATCAAAATATATGCCAATATACTTGTACTACTTATATTCTCGTAGATTATAAGATATAATGCATTTGTAGAAGATTACTCGTACAACGTACTATGATGAGTACGTATATATGAGTTTCAACAATTTTCGTCATATTAAAACAATGGCATAATAACTTCAAAATATCAGTAATCCCTGAATCAACAGTCCCCGAAAATATCAATTTTAAGAATGTTTAAACCTAAAGACCGTAACTGATATTATCCAGTCAAAAATGCAATGTCAATGACATTTATTTTATATACATATCTTTATTATTCAAATCGGATACAATTTAATATAAAATCGTATGCCGCATAACACATTGGATCCGTTGCTAAGTGACATGATATCATTTGCTTCAAATAAATTGATGGAAATCATGTCGTCTGAATAATGCGATCTCCATGGAAGGTTTGGCGACATTTTAGTCAATTTAGCGATAACTTAAAATATCGTCAAATTTATCGCCACGTGGGACTGTAGAACTGATAGTCCCATTTTGCGACAAATTGGCGAAACATCATCACAATACTATCCCCTAACAAAACACAATTATTTTCATTTATTAAGCGCGATTTTATCAATTCCAGGATATTTTTATGGACTCACAAATACTTTTATCAATTTCGTGATATTAAAAAAAATTCGTTAAATGTGTTACTAAGTAGGATGGATGGATTGATCGACAAATGCTACCGAAACATCATTTCAGTACTCTATTCTAAAAAACAAATCATTGATTTGCCTCAATTTTATAAATTTGGAAACATTTCCGCTAATTTGGTAAAGTTTAAGAGAAGTTACCAAATTATTTAGAGATATTTAGCTAAATTCGTAGCTCTGAATTTGCAGATCTGAAGAATAAAATATCCTGATCCCGTTTGTATATACTAAATGAAAACACTAAAATTGTATTATAAGATACACCCGTTCTACTCTTTTTGTGCTTCAACAATCGGCTAAATGAATTTATTGGGTAAACACAATATATGAGTTTATTAGCTAAACACAATATATGAGCTGGAAAACTCGTTGCTAAAATAAATGAAAGTGATGTACGTAGTCCACAATTTATATAATTAAAAGAACAATCAAACCGTTCATTTAAGAAATATATTTTTACATCCATTTATTTATTATTCAAATAGAAAAAATAATAATAAATATTAACAACACATTTAATTTCATTCCGTTGTCGAGCAACGTGATATAAGATAGAATCTTCCTCATAAAATGAGAAATTTAATAGCCATTTCGATTTCTTTATACTTTTCATTATTCAGTAAACGCTTGTGAAATATAAACCAAGGAGATAGGTTTCCCATTTAAATCATGTTTCTAACAATTCATGTTTTCAGAAAGTGACTAATTAGTGCAAAAAATCCCCCCCCCCAAACTCAGAGATACAGTTTTAATTCACTTTCAAACGATTTTCAAGCTTTTCGTTTGGATAAACCACGGAGTTAGAGAGTAGAACTCCCAGGAAAAAGTTTCGTTTTTCATCAATATCTCGACAACCCCTGGTCTTAGATACTCGAAACATGGGCTAAATTTATGGGGGGTTATTTAAAGGTTATCCCCAAAATTTCATCAAATTTGATTCAGCCGTTCTTCCGTGATGATGAGACAAACGAAAATATAGTTTTTTACAAATATCTCGAGAACCACTGATCGTAGAAACTCCAGACATGGACAAAATTTTAAATGGGGCTATTTCCAGGCTACCCACAAAATTTCATCAAATTCGGTTTAGCCGTTCTCTCGTGATTACGGGACAAACAGACAGACAGACAGACAGATTTTCATTTTTATTTATATAGATTTTAATTATATAGACTTGCGAGAATGGTAATATCATACTATATTTATCACCAATTGAAACAGAAAACGTATGAATTGACGAATATTCAAACCGAGTTAAGATCTTCTGATGTATTTATAATATGTTCAATTATTACACATTTATATCTATATGTTAAAACCATACAAGTGTATTACTAACTATCAGCTAACAATCGGTCAAAATAAAACTCCCCAACAACATACCCCAGACCAAATCTTGCTTTTATATTTCAAATCCATATGCAGGAATAACAAGATAAAGAGCATCGAACATTAGTTTCCGGAGCCACTTATCGGGAAAGAAAATAGATCAAACTTTTCTCAAGAGACGGCTGATACACGATTCCCGTTCTTTGTGTAGAGAGGAACCAATTTCTTGAAATCTTGTTACGGTTTTCTTATAATGCGATTCAGTTGCAAAGATTACATTATTCAAAACATTATAATTAGCAAGTTATAGACTATATAACTGTTGAAAAATTTATTTTATTAAACGAATGGCAGTGTTTGGAAGAATGTTCCTTAGCACACCAATAACTTTGTAAGGAAATCTTAGCATGGCCTGCCATGAAATTTGTTACACAAGTACGTCAAGATTCGGAAATGTGCACCAAGGTGTAATTTTTTTTTTAAATTCGAATTATCTTTTCTTTTGTTAGTGTCAACTTTAGCATTTTCAAATTAATCAGTTCCTTAAAGACCGAAAATATCAGAGTTTCAATCTTGAAACCATTGGAAAAATCGCAGGACGTTCTTTTCAATAGTGTACGAGTCGAATTCGTAGGACAATTTCTTCATAGTTATTCCTTTAAATACATCAAAATATGTGCATTCACGTTATCTGGTATACACCACCCGACACAGAAAATGCAACACCATAAAAGAGCTCATAGAGTGTGATAATAAAGGACAAACAGACAGAATTGGTATATACAAATAAATCATGTTAATTCCAGATGGATAATACAATACAGTAATGGCATAGACAGGGTCATCAGTAGACAGTAGAACCATTTCTTACGGTGATAGAATCAGAAACCCTTCAAGAAACAGATACAATGTGCATGCGGATAGTTTTCTCAAGGATGCAGGGTCATATGATTTCAAACATCCTCCCCAGTTCCTCCTCTGTTTGAGGAGCGGGCATAGAAGTCAAATGACATTCAATCATGTCCTATATATGCTTAATGGGTCAGAGATCTGGAGACAACGGAGGCCAAGGAAACACCTGTATACCTAGCAAGGATCGTCTGCTGATGGTTTTCGTGTGCGGTCGCGCGTTATCTTGCTGGAAAACAGCATTTGCTAAAGGTATGTCAGTGCAATTGGTTGCAGAACCCATCCACATATCACCGTGCCGTCATTGTGTCTTTGTTACGAAACAGAGGTAACCGGCTATCGAAGGCGATGGTACCCCAAACCATGATATCGCGTTGTCGAACAGTATAGAGTTCAACAATCGCAGCAGGATAGGATCTATTTGGACGTCCTTTTCAGAACACTCTCACACGGCAACTATCATTCAACAAACACAACCTAGACTCGGGGCTGACAACTACTATTCTGTCCCATTCAGTCATCGAGGAATCTCAGGCCCGGCACCATTGCAATCTCTCATGTCTGTATGTTGTCGTTAATAGTAGTCTTAGTTGACTTCAAGCCACTTTCGGCCAATCGGCGAGAAGCATTTCTAGCTGATATTGAAACATCCAATGTACCCTGCAAATTCTGCAGTTTGTCGACATTGTGGGCCGTCATCTCACGCCTTTGAATGCGTCAATAAACGCGTGCTGACTTGGATGGATCTGTACTACTGAGACGATTCCCATGCCCTTCTTTAATCCATCTTCCCCGAATCCTTTGCTCACCTGACGAATTTGCACGTGTTTTATAGTCGATATACCGGTACGACCGTCCATGCACACGTAGGCCTAAAATGAATCCCCTTGCACGATCATTTAGATGCTGAAACGGAGTTGAGCGTCATTGCCCAGGCATCTCTTGAACAAGATGTGTCTTTTGAAACCAGCTCGAAAACGGGCTTTAGTAGGCGGCAGACAGTAACAACTGTTGGCTCATCTGCCGTTTTTATCTCTTTTATCCAGCACTCTAATCACGTGACCTACTTGCATTTTAGATCATTTACATATATCGGCCAGCTGCGTTTGAAATAATAATAAATAATATGCATAATTGCACGTCCAAAGCTTCAGGCTGTTGCATTTACCATGTCGGGAAGTGTATATATACAATCATCGAATGCGGAAAACTAAGAATAGCATAATTTTAAAACTTGGCTGAAAGTGCAGCAGCATCATAGTATTATTTCTCGGGGCGAGTTACGGGGGTTGGCGAACGCAGCCCCTAGCACTATAAATGGATCTAACGTATACAATTATTGACATTTCCTTGCAAAGTTTACAAAGTTATTGGAGTGGTTGAGGACTTTTAAAGGTACCCTGTAAATTGTATTTAATTATTATACCTTCATATCTGAGATGTTAAATTTATATGCGCATATTTGTAACTATGCGCTAACGATCAGTCAAAATTAAATTTCTTAACTACTTACCGCAAATCACATCTGGATTTGGAATCAGATCTGGATTTAGATCTGGATCGGAAAAATATATATTTCGCGGAATTTTTTTGAATAGTGTGAAAGAACTAGAAACTGATAATATGTAGTAAAACACTCGTCCTCCTCTAAAATTTGATGCTTAATTAATAGCAGATATAAGTTAAGCTTTATCTATAGTCAATTTTAAGAATATGATGTTTCATATAGAAAAAAAAAATTGAATCGGAAATGAAAACCCTTAGTAGATAGTTCTACCTCCACAGAAATTTGATTTCGAAGCTATATCAGCCACCATCTAATCCATATCTGGAATAGGTCCCGAGAAAAATATGTTTTAAGGAAAATTTTAGTAAAAAAAACAATATTGCGATATTTTTGTCATTCAATTTTGGCGACATTTTCGAAAATTTGTCAAGTTGGGAATATCATACCAAATTTGTCGGCAAGTGAAACAGACAGACAGGCGAATTGACAGATATTTGGACAGAGTTAAGAGAATTCGTTATATATTATTCTGATTTAATATCCATTTATATCGAAGATGTTATAACTATAAAGGTACATTTTTATCCATAAAACTACATGAGTTAAGTTCTTCTTCCCCAGGAGGGGGAGGGGGTGGGGCAACTTTAAAATTTTCAATGGGAACCCCCATTTTTTTATTCCAGATTTGGATTCTCCAAAAAAAATTACATACATTTGACCTACGATTTTTGATTTTTGCTCCCACATATGGCGCTATAATCGAGAAAAATGGAAGTAGGGCATTAAGGTTTAAAATTTACGTACAAAAAGCACCCTGATCATGAGAGGGAAAGGGACTCATGTTAATCAAGCATCCAGGAGGGAACAGAAAACTACTACGTCAACATCGTTGTTCCTGGGTTGTGTTAAAAGTAGTTTTGAACCGTTTTCTAAACTGAAGTCAACAGTTGTTGAAGTGAACGGTTAGCAGGGGGAGGGGGTCAATTTTGGCATCATTGCATAGTTTTTTGAAAATATTGAACACGTATTTTTTTTTGTCTATCCGAAGTGTATTTCCCGAGACATTCCCATTTTTAAACGTTTGTGCCCCACTTCCGTTTTTCCGATTATAGCGCCGTTTGTGAGAGCAAAAATCAAAAATCGTAGGTCAAATGTATGTAATTTTTTCTGGAGAATTCAAATCTGCCATAAAAAGTGGGGGTTCCCATTGAAAATGTCAAAATAGTCCCACCCCCTTCCCCCCAGAAGGGGGGTTGGGATCAATTTTGGTGTCATTGGATAGCTTTTCTAAAAATATTGAAAACGCATTTTTTTATTTTTTGATCCGAAGTGTTATTTCTCGAGATATTGCGCAGTTCCGCAACTTTCTGGACACTCTGTATATTATTTTCAATTATTCCGCATGTATATCTATATGTTAAAACCATATAAGTGTTTTTCTGACTATCAGCTAACAATCAGTACAAATAAAACTCACCAACAACTTATCCCAGATCAAATCTTGATTTTATTTTTCGAGTCCATGTGGCAGAGTTAACACGATAAAACGCACCGAACATTAGTTTCTGAAGCCACTTTTTGAGAAGAAAAACAGATCGAACTTTTCTTAAGAGACTGTTGATCAAGGATTCCCGTTCTTTGTGTATAGAGGAACCAATTTCTTGGAACATTGTTACAGTTTTCTTCTGCATACGATTGCGGTATTCTTACAATGCGATTGCTCCTTTTTTTAGCAAAGATTACATCCTTAAAACAAATAATAATTAACAAGGTATATATATAAAGCAATTTAATTGTTGAAATATTTATTTTTGTAAGCGAAAGAAAGGGTTTGCAGAAGTGCCATTAAGCACGACAATAACTTCTTAAGAAAAGGTCCATGAATTTATACTTTAAATATATCTATATATAGTGACCATGCCAGATTGAATAATAATGAGATAAAAGTGATTGCAACGCCCCCTAGAGGAATATTTAAAAAATAAAGATAGACTACTCGTTATCAAATTGAGATAGGCAATAAAAGTCAAAGTTGTAGAACATTGTTAAATGTGCAGGAATTGACAATAAATCTCATATTTTACGGAAGTCATTTGTTTCACACACTGTGTCTTGAGACGATGAAGGTTGTCATATCCAGGTATTCTAAAATATAACACTTACATGCATGTTAATCGAATGTGCAGTCTTTTCAAAATGCATTTTGTCAACAATAATGTACATATGAATTCAGGTACGTGTTAATATTCAAGAGAAGATAAACACGTACTTTAGCGAGCATTTCAGATGTCACCGTATTACAGTCCCTGATGGTAAGACTTTCTTCTGTGTGTTTATAACTTACGCGTTGATGTGTGCCTATAACATACGCGTTCCATGCTTACCCAAACAGGTAATTCTCCGAACTTTGCAATCGGCATTTTTTTTCTTTCTCTCTTTGTTGCCGAGATCGTTAACCTAAATTTTCAATTTCTTCTCAAGGGGTGCTGAAGTCGCTTTTATTCGAATGAACATGGTTATTTTCCAATGAATAGATATTTCGTCTTCACTCACGGAAATTTCCTTACAAAGTTAAAAGCATGCATAAATACTCTTTTCCAGTATCCCTTTATAGTATTCTTTATTACTACTCTTTTTATATCTACTCTGTGAAAACTATTAGCATATAAACTGAAACCACTTCATTAAGGGCAAAAAACCAAACACCGTTAATTGAATCAATCGGTTTCGCTTGGTCAAGGCACACACATAGTGTAATCGTCACAATTATTGCAATCGTCTCAAGTAGTGTAAACGTCGTGTCAGAGAAAGATCGCTCAGAGATGCACGGGCACAGCAAGCATGACTGAAGCAGTTGTTGGGTGTTCTCAACTCCGAGAGAAGGTAAAAGAAGTAAAACAACCCAGCAGAAATGAACACACGCGGTGGGGCACACCGCATGCACAACCTGCTGCCCAAACAGCTGCTCTAACCCTTGGGTAATTTGGAAGGTCTGAGTTTGCAACACCGCATGCACAAGGTGGAACACACCGCATGCACGGTAACATACCAAAGCAAAATGTGAACGTACAACACAGGATTCAAGTCACTTCTTTAGTGGTTCAAGAGATCCCTATCCAAATAAAATATATAAATCAGCGGAAGAAAATCTAAAAACAAGACGAAAAATGTTTGGAATAAAAATTCGTTTTTGAAAGATAAAAGAGCTAACGTTTCCAACAAAAACAAGTAGAAGAAAGTAGTTTCCCAGTCGAAGGAAGATAAGAAAATTTTCATTCTTAAGGGAGTCTGAATAAGAAACAATCAAGAAGCGTTCAAAAAAGTCCCATTCACAAAGGGAATGTGTAGTCAAAATGATTCTTCCTAATTACTTGAATGAATAAACCTCTGAGACATCAAAAACATGTGTTTCATGTGTATCCTGACGAGGAAAGCAATTTCAACTTCGAAACCAGTTGTTACTACTAATTTCGTTTAGTATGCTGCTCTTAACGAAGTTATTTTAGTTGAATAACTTTAGCAGCAGTTTCAGTTGTACTTATATATATTCGTAAATTTCTAACTATGAACGAAAAATTTGTCAATAAAACTCCCCAAATTCTTATCCCAGATCAAATATTGCTTTTATTTTTCGAGTCCATGTGGCAATGATAACAAGATACGGAGCATCGAACATTAATTTTCTCAGCCACTTTCCGAGGCAGAAATAGAGCAAACTTTTCTCAAGAGACTGCTGATAAACAATTTCAGTTCTTTGTGAGCAAAGAGGAACCAATATCTTTTCTTCTCGTCTGAATAAGATTGCGGCCTACTTAAAATGCGAATATACTTCCAGTTGCAAAGATTAGGCAAATTAAATAGAATTATTAATTATGCCTTCATAAGTTGATACATTTATTTATGCGAATGAGATATATTTATTAATTCTTTGTAAATGTGGGATGCTGTGAAAATATACTGTAATTATATTAAGCGAATTGGGGTTTTTGAAGGGAGTGCATACTTCATTTATGAAGTCAAGTTAAATGTTTTTGGGGATGTGTATGTTAGTGTGCGTGAGTGTATGTTATTGTGTACGTGCATCCGTGAGGCTATGGACATGATATCTCACAAATGAATGGAATATATAAAAACAATTTGTACGATTACTACAATCAGATAATACAGAAAATCTGTTTTTTATAAAACGCGTTCAAATGTTCGGAAGTTCCCCCCCCCTCCCTCAAATATCTGACTTTATTTTGAAAAGAAAAATATATAACATGCACGCGTCAAATGTGAAATTGCAAGGCCATGAAAGTATAAACGTAGATATATGCAAATCACAGAACAAGTAGAAGAGAGAATCATATGCAAATGATTAAATTTTCAACGTATTGTGTTACAAGACACCCAGTTTCAGGTGATAAAGACCAGAAGACGGTTCATCACGTAAATTCTATCAGCGGCTATTTGCAGCAGTAGAACTTTCGAAACAGTGAAGAACCGATTCCTGGAAATCGTCGTCGGGCTATATACCAGTAGTTAACGGCTGGGGAACTAGACCGAATCCCAGAGCTGCGTTATGGATTTGCCGATGCGTACAATTGCCACGTGTGAAGGGCACGACGTGAGTACCATCCTGCGATGTGTGACACGATAGATTCAGGAACATCAAAGAACACGCTGAAGGCTAAGTGTATCGAACAGGCGCGCGGCAGAGTGCACAGACCGTCAGATTCGCGGGACGGCAAGTCGTTGCACCTGCTTGCACACAAACTATTCACAACAGGTCGCATGAAGCACAGCTGCGCGCACGGCGACCAGCCACTGGCGGTCATTAAGCGCTTGCAACTGGAAAGCACGTCTGGTGTGGTGTCGTCGTCATCGCAACCATGCCAATGAATGTTGTCGGGTATTGTTTACGGATGAATCTCGCTCTGCCTGTGGAGTAATGACAGCCGTGGACGGGTGTGGCGTTTTCTACGGGAACGTCACCTGCCAGCCCATATCACCGAGAGTCACACCCGCCCCACACAAGACATCAAAGTTTGGGGTGGTAACATGTTCGATTAGCAGGCAGCTTTGGTTCACATTGCAGGTAATCTGATAGAAGACCGGTATGTCACACAAGTTGCGATGCCAGTGTTTCGGACACTGGTGTAAGCCGTTTCCAGAACGGCAATCCAGCAAGACAATGGCACACCTTACACCACACAGTTAACTCTAAACAGCCTGAACCGAATTCACATCATTTCCTGGCAAGCAGCCTCACCGGATCTCTCTGCTATTAAACACGTTTGGGCCCTCGCCGGACGCCGGACGTCAAGAGCACCGGGAACCACCGGTACATACCGCGTGCCGTAGAGGACGCTGCTTAGCAAGGATTATCCTCAGACAACCATTATTAACCTCATCCGCAGTCTGCATCGCCGTTTAGCGGCTTGTATAGTTGCCCTTGGGGAGCCACATTCTTTACTGAATAAGCAGCTTTATTTTGCATATATTTGTTTGTTCTTTTAATGTTTTACATGACTCTCCTTTCTACCAGTGCTGTGATTTGCAAAGTCTACATACATTCCTTCACGGTGTTGTAATTTTATTTTTGACGAGTGTAAATCTGGAGATTCATATTGTTAAATGAATAATCATATTATAAGTGATATAATTTTCTCAAACAAAGCATAGAGATAAGTATTGTTTTCATGAAAACTTTCGATTTCGAACTTATCATGCCTAATACACGTTTTTGGACCTCCTCTATATGTTTGAATATTTTAGACTGACATATGTGGTCGATTTCTTCACAAAACTTATATAATAATAAACTGATATAATAATTTCAGCGAAAAATAGAAGCGACGCATTTTTTGTGCATTTGGCGTCAGTAGTCCTATCTCAATGGAGCAAGTCCCACCCCTACGGGGTACATTGTCAAAGTTAGATTTACTTTGGGGTATATTGTCAAAGATATTTGCAAGAAGTTTGAAACGAAGTGTAACACGCTATAATTGTGTTAATAACCAACGATATTGATTTTAATTATTTCTTGTAAAAATTGAATTAAAAAGAAAAGACAAACAGAATATTCGCAACTTACTTTTGGTGAACAAAAAATAGAAACATACAGTTGGTTTACTTTTATAAATAATAAATATATTCTTTTTTTAGAATGAATTGTCTCTTAATTATTAGTGATCGCGAATCGTATATTTGTACATTGCATATCTTGGCTGCACTAATCTACCATTATCTCTTTTGCACGAGTTCCTAAAAAATAATTATTAATTGCAACTCTACAAAATAAATTACATATTTTAACTTTTAAAATAACTTTAATTTATTAACACATATTATTGTTAAGATTAAATTACACTAACTCTTATATAAAAGCTTTAGGAGGAGAAAATGCACGTGTGAGACCAGGTTATGAAATTATTCCAAAAATTTATATTCGGCATATTATATGTGCAGATTAGCACATATCTATGTTTGTCTTGGACATTCAACGCTGTTTGCCATAGACACTGAAACGTACTCTTATATATTCATTGCCCCCTTACTGGGCAGTAATTCTTGTTGACTGCTCTCTCTTGGACTCTTTGACATTCGGAAATCCAACTCCTACAAAACTCGCACTTCGCTTCTTAAACTCTAATTTCCTAATGCTACTGCTGCTGGACAGTCATTGCCTGCATATCTATTTTTTTCTCCTTCCTGCCACATCATTTCGCCTGAAGCCCGGAAACGCCTTCCGTATCTCTATTGGTTACTCCTATGTGCGATGTAGCAACATTACACCATTGGCTAATTATTTTTCAATGCTGCTGGGTTTAAACCTTGGCCCCCAACCACACCTACGATTTATGTGAACTGCATTTATTGGGGTCATGACCTCCAGGGCCAAGACTGTTATAAATAAAATGTGGTATGTCGAGTGAGGTTGAGTAAGTCGAGTGAAGCTACACACACGTTTTTATTATTTTTTCTGATTTTAAGACGAATGTCACAAACTTTAGAACGGGGTAGGTAGGTTTTTTCGGGCGCGGTAGCCCGGTGGTTTGCGCTCAGGCATTTGCACGCTGCCACAACTGCTGCCGTGTTCATGCGTAGTACGATCACGTTAAACATGTGGATCCACATGTCCTTCCGAGAGGTTGGTGGTTGAGGAAGGAAGGTATGGTCCCTGTGGATGCCACTCCACTGGGTTCTGGTGTAATTTGGGAGGCACTTCCCGGCCGTCCAAACAGTTACCTTACACCTTTCGGGTATGCCTTCGCGGATGATCTTGCGGTGGTCACTTTTTCCACAAACTTGAAAACATTACGTATTAATACTAATAATCTCCTTGATCTTATCTCGTCCTCCCTTTCGGCCCTTAAACTCTCCGTCACCCCCGAAAAATGTAAAGCTATCGTATTTAAAAAAAATAGATCTAAAATTAAACAGAGACCCTCATTTAAAATCCAAAACGTTAAAATTCAAACTACTAGACAATTAAATTACTTAGGCATCACGATCGACGATAACCTTAAATGGAGTTCCCATATTTTTAATCTGAGAGAGAAGTGCTTCAAGTTCGCTAGCACTTTTGGGAGAGTGACTGGCAGTAACTGGGGTGTTGATAAATCCTTTCTTAAAGTTTGGTATCTTTCGGTTATCGAAAAGATAATTACTTTCGGCTCAGGAGTTTGGGGAAAAGCATTGACTGGGGCACAGGTCAAAAAACTTATCTCTCTTCAAAGGATTTTTCTTTTAAAAATCTCATCTGGTTTTCGGACTACTTCTAACATTTCTCTCTTTTCTTTAACTGGAATCCCCCCCATTCACTTTGTAATAAATTCTTTGTACAAAAAATATACCTTTTGGAAACTTCGCAATAACCTTTTTACAAATCCTGCCCTTCCCCCCCCTGAAAAATTTGATCATAACTGCCCTTCTTCCAGTATCCCTCCTTCTCAACGTACAGTGACCTTTTCCCCCATTAATCCACTTAACTTTTCCAAAATAAATATTTACACTGATGGTTCCTCTATTGAAAACAATACAGGATACGCCATTTGCATCTTTAACGAAAACACACTGGAAGAAACTTTCACCTTTAAACTTGAGCATGGGAACACAGTTTTCCAAGCAGAAATTGCTGCGATCCATTTCTCTATAAATTGGGCATCTAATAGAAACATTAAAATTAATATCTTTACAGACAGTCAATCGTCAATCTCGGCCTTTAACTCCATCAAAAACAAATCTTTTTACTTATCCAAAATTAAAACTAATGCTAATCTTAATAAACATTTAATTAATTTATGTTGGGTTAAAGCCCACTCCGACATCTCGGGTAACGAGGTCGCAGACAAAAAGGCAAAACTAGCTACTACCTCTGGCTCTCCAACTTCTTTACCTTTCCCTTATTCACTTCTCAAAAAACATTACAAACTTGATATCCTTAGTAATTGGCAATCCTTTTTAAATGACTATGTCTCCCCCCGAACTCACGATCCCGCCAGAATTTTAAATTTCCTTCCAAAAGTTAACTTTAATACACATATTACTAATAAATATTTAATCTACTTTATTACGGGCCACGGCCCATTCCCCGATTATTTGTTCTCTTTCAAATGTAAATCTACTTCCTGCTGCTCCTGCGGCGCTTTCGGCGACGCCGATCACTACGTTTTTTATTGCCCCCTTACCAAAGCGTTTCACCTTTATAAACCTTCACCCCATAATACGGCGACCTGGTTCTCGAGTGTCTGCTCTAACCCTTCTTCAATCAATAAAATAAAAAACTATGTTCTCATAGCGAGAGAAATCTCTAATAAAATTTCATAATCAGCCTGGGGATCTCTGCTTTTAATTTTTTCGGTCGGTGACTCCTCTTCTTGTTGTTTTTTTGTTTGTTTTTTATGTTGTTTTTTATGTTGTTTTTTATATGTTGTTTTTCTCGGTGGTGTCGTCTGCTTTTGTTGTGTTGTCTTTAGTTGTTGCACCCCATTTTATAATATATAGTCAACTTCAAAATGTTTTCAACTACTATCATAATACTTATATTATCTTAGATCATTATGTCATTTGTAAATATACTATCAAGTCTTCAATAATGTAAATAAGTCAACAAAATGTATTCAAGTCTACAAGAGTATAAATGTAATCAAGTCTTCAGATATATTTTCATATTAGCAAAACTATGTTATTAGCTTATATCCTTGTAACCACTCCTGTAAAATTTTTTTAAAGATTCAATAAATTTGGTGTTGGTTGTTGTGGACACCCGGGCATCGGCCGGACGCCTGCCAATTCCTCTCCCGGCCATCCAAATAGATGCTCAAGTCCTCAGGACGAGTCGGACGGTCTGGGTCTTCAACACCTTTCGGGTATAGATAAAATTCTTCTATAGATAAAAAAATCTTCTATAAAATCTGCTATAGATAAAAAATCTTCTAAAAAATCTTCTATAGATAAAATTAAAAACTGTGTTCTCATTGCTAGAGACATCTCTAATCAAATTTCCTGATCAGCTTGTGAGCCTCTCCCTTTTCCCCCTTTTGGTCGGTGGTCCCCTGTTGTCCTTTTCCCTGGAGGTGTTACCCTCTCTTTGTATGGTTGCCTTGTTTTGTCTGTGTTTTGTTTTTGTCTTTGTTTTGTCTGTGTTTTGCTGTGTTTTGTTTGTGCCCCGTTTGTTGCTGTTTGTCTTGGTTTAGTTTTTGTTTTTGTCTTCGTTGTTGTTTTTGTTGTATTATTTCTCATTGTGCACCAGTTGAAGTAACAATTGTTCTAGAATTATTGTAATCCGTTTTAATGTGTCTTTCACTGTTTAAACTTTATATTGTTTCAAAATGTGAAACATATTATGTAAACTCTCCTGTAAATTTTTGATTCTCAAAATAAACGCTGCTGGACCGTCGGACGAAAGTCATGGAAGTTGGGAGCTGGTTTCGGCTAACTCCTTCCTGGCCGTCCAAATGGATGCTCAAGTCCTTGTTGACGAGCCGGACGGCCTGGGTTTTCAACACCTTTCTGGTAGGTCGGTCGGTTTGGGTCTCAACAACAACAAACTTTAGAACACTGGATTGAACTCTTCTGGAGGTAATGCGCGTTCGACGCATTTATTTAAAAAATTACAAATGTGAAGCAGAGAATGCCCTCCCCTACCACCCGCTCGTTTGCAAAATGTTGGCCGTTCTTCATAAACTGTTTACGGTGTGCGACTCCACGGCTGTCTAGCCCGCGATAAGACAGAAGGTATCCCGATTCAGGACTTTCAGAAGTAATCTATCGTGCCACACGCCAAACGTCGTTTTATCGCCAGTTCTGGTTTATTCTGGCTGCACCTGCAATTGGAGGGGAAAAACGAATTATTTAACCCTTTCGCGACGGCGGCAAGAGAATGACGTTAGATACATTTGTCTTATCAAAGTATACAGTAGCATTTCGAATACTGATTTGATTATTTATAAATCAAATAACAATCTGACTAATGTTGTTTTCAAGTAATACTATTAAAATACATGTATTTAAGAACTTTGTGTACTGCATACGGATTGTTTGAAATTAGTTAAAGAAATGTTCGACACACATACATATAATTTATTATTTTAAATAAAACGATTCTAATTTCGTAGTAAATATATGTGTAGAATCCGTATATTATTCAATTCTTATATAGTACAAGAATCCGTAACGAAATTTGAAGATTATTTGAAAGGAGGAAATATTTGGCATTTTAAAAATGCAAAATTCGTAACATTTTAAGAAAATTTGCTTGACATTTTTCAGTTTGTGAGAGCAATGTTGCTTTTCCGACACACATAGGATAATGCATTGTTTTTGAAGATGTGTTTGTTCTGCGGAACCCCTGGAGTTTTGCGACGTGATAGTTTCATTAAAATTGTTTCATAGGTGTTATATTTGGTGAATAGATAGACGATATACATATATGTTATATTCTCTAGTACTAAGAATGTGTGAACATTGTTAGTTAGTGTACTTTTATTTACACCAGAATACATTGTTGATATTCCTAGTTTCCATTAAAAAGTAATTTTTATATATAACAAAGGTTAAATTTATACATTTTCTCTATAGAATTTAGTCGATACTTTAGTCTGCTTAGATTTTTCCTAGTGCAATATATTTCATAATACATTGTATTCATACTTTTCCTACATACACATTATATTGTATAGGGAAATATTGTGACGGTATGGAACCTTCGAATTCGGAGTTTTGGAAGGAAGAACCTACTTTAAGCAGTCCTGAACTTGAATCAAACATTTTTGAAGTTATGTTTCTCTCTTGTGTATATGCATATTAAAAGGTGCGTGTGTGTAAGTTAGTGAGTGTGCATTTGTGTATATCACTAAGTTTACGGAAACGATATTTTACGAATGAATGGGGGATGTCAAACGTAATTGTTTACGATAATAATACAACCAATGAATACTGGAATCCTATTGATTTATAAATCAGTCGTAAGCTCGGAAGATTTTCCAATTTTTAAATGCTTTTGTAAAAATAATCATCAAGAATTTAAGACACTAAATTGCAATAATTAATTAATCATTTGAGTTTGTGCATCTCTGATTTTTAATTAAAAACATATGATACAAACTCTAGAACAACACCATGAACCATTAACGACATATATCATATATCCAAAACATATTTTTCAATAATATAACATATTAAAAAAAATAGTATCAAACATGTCTACTTCCCATATTCAATATTAAGGAATAAAACTGTTATCATCTTTATCGTAAATCTAGATGTTTCATTCAACAGGGAAGTTACGTTTTGTAATAATTAATTTTGTGCTTGCACTTCAAATGTTTCGATTCCCCAAAACTTAAAACTATTTCAAAATCACTATTTCATGGGATATTAATTAACTGCCAACTTCATTTTGATGAGGATTGTGCATATGATAATGAAAAAGCCATTCAGTTTGAACTCATATATCGCCTTAGATTATCAATTTTACATTAAGTTCCCCTTTTTCCCATTTTGTAAATTCAATTCCAAAAAGTATTATGGCGTGGATCTTACACACCATTATTTATTAATGAAATAAATAAAGCAATTCAATACATAATTACAATATGCAGTGAAAATCATGTGAAGTCTACATATAGTATTTTCGGGATAAATTTTTGGCAAATGCAACAGAAGTAGAACTTTAGAAACCTGTATTGTTTGATTTCTGATTTGAACATTGAAGTGTTAAATCAACTAAAACTATAAATGTTACTAGATATATTCTTTATAAAATATTCCATATCAAATAATCTATATATGATTAATATTGTCTTCTTTTTATTTATGGTTACGTCAGAGAATTGCAGAGAAACAACAACAAGAACCAAATTCACACAATTCCTATTGACTCAAAGTATACATCCCCAAATAATATTCCTGAATAAATATGACATACCTTTTCGATGTTTCATTTTTGTAGTTTATTTTGCACGAATAACAAGGTAAAGGAGCATGGGGCATTAGTTTCCGGTGTCACTTTTCGAGAAAAGTATATAATACATTTCTACCTTTCTCAAGAGACTGCTGATCGGAGATTTCCTGTTCTTTGCGTACAAAGGAACTCCTTTTCTTTGAATCTCGTTACGCTCATCTACTGAATGGTATATTTGTAATGTGCTTATTTCTGTAAAAGAAATATTACTCATTTTAATCAGCAATATCTTCCTTGTCATATTTGACATATAATTAAAATGCTCTTATTTTAATATATATTACAGGAAGTATTACTTATGCGTATAATCATTATAGTTTGAAATAGTTTAACTGATATTTACCTTATGCTATTTAAAATATTTTATATATGATTAATATTATTTTCTTTTTATTTATGATTATGTTAAAGATCAGCACTGCAATAACTACAAGAAAATATTTCACACAATTCCCTTTAACTCAAAGTATATATTCCCAAAACATATTCTTGAATATATATGACATACATTTTCATTGTTTCATTTTGTAGTTTCTTTTTCACGAATAACAATATAAAGGAGCATGGAACAATTAGTTTCCGGTGTCACTTTTCGAGAAAAGTATATAATACCTTTCTCAGCAGACTGCTGAGCAGAGATTTCCTGTACAAAGGTACTCTGTTTCTTTCAATCTCGTTATGCTCATCTAAAGAATGGTGTATTTGTAATATGTTTATTTCTGTAAACGATATATTACTCCTTTTTAATTAGCAATATTTTATCTTTCATGTCATATTTGACATATAATTATAATGCTCTTACTTTAGTATATATTACAGGAAATATTTATTATGCGTATAATCATTATAGATATTTAAAATAGTATAACTGATATTTACCTTATGCTATTTAAAATATTCTATATATGATTAATATTATCTTCTTTTTATTTATGATTATATTAAGGAATGACACTGTCTCTCTGCAATAACTACAAGAACATATTTCACACAATTCCCGTTGACTCAAAGTATACATTCCCAAAACATATTCCTGAATAAATATGACATACCTTTTCTTTGTTTCATTTTTGTAGTTTATTTTCCGCGAGTAACAAGATAAAGGAGCATCGAACATTAGTTTCCGGTGTCACTTTTAGAGAAAAGTATATAATACTTTTCTCAAGAGACTGCTGATCAGAGATTTCCTGTTCTTTTTGCGTACAAAGGAACTCCTTTTCTTTAAATCTCGTTACGCTTCTCTACTGAATGGTACATTTGTAATATGTTCATTTCTGTAACCGAAATATTGCTCTTTTTTAATAAGCAATATTTTATCTTTCATATCATACTTGACATACAATTATATTTATTTAATGTTACTATATATTACATGAAATATTAATTACGCGTATAACTCTTATAGTTGTTCAAAATAGTATAACTGATTTGATATTTTCCTTATGCAAAGTGTTTATTTTCAACGCCGTTTCAAGAAATATCTATTGGCCGTAAGTTAATTAAATGTAGAAGGAATATCATTCAAAACACATAAAGATTATCAATAATAAACTAACTAGAGCGGGACTTAATTCGACTTCCTCATATCAGAATCTTCTTTTAAGGAGCTTATGATTTTCTCAGGAAATTTTAAAGGACCAAATTTAAGAAAAATCTGCATTAGTCCAAATGATCACATGTATAGCATGATATCGTCCATTTTAAAGGGCTTAAAATCATTCGATTGATACCGAGTTTGATAATGTTTCCTCGAGGTGCAACTTCGCCCTCCCCCCCCCCCCCGAGTGGTTTAATAAAGTCACGAACATAAAAATGCATCGGGGTTATGGTTTCACTACAATTATTAAAACTGTTAATTTTTTTGATCATTGATCCATACATAACCCTTTTCAACACTTTGCAACATAGTTGAAAAGTGTTTATGACTTTGTTCATTCATTCTGTCTGTCTGTCTGTCTGCTTGTCTGTTAGCACGAAAACTGCCGTAAAACTGACTTTATCAAATTGAAATTTTAATATGTTGTTTAGACGGTCTGTGGGACCTATGGAATATAAATGAATAATATCACACAATTAGTTTTGGGTTGAACCCGCGTTGAAAAAATGATATACACTCAACCCAATATGAGACCTAATTTTTCAAAAACTTTTTAAGCAAATTTAAAATTCACAAATTGCTTTGAAAGTTTTAGAAAATATTCAAATTATCCCATAAATATATAAAAGAAAAATTCAGCAAAATATATTCAGTAGATTTTTAAATAAAAATGAAAATAATTATTACACCATTTATATGAAGAGATCACGTGACCATTATATCAAGAGATCTCGTCACCCACTTCAAAATTAAATAGGGCATCCATCGTGTGTATAAATCGTGATCTTTAAAGTTCTGTTTAATTCATATTTAGTGCTGTATCCGTTCAAAAACCGCTTTATTTTTGCTTAAATTCTGTGCATCTTCATACTGAAACAACCCAATTACAATATATTTGAGTTTAAATGATCATCAAGCTTTGATTAATTCTACAACGAATCCTAATTTTCACTTATGGAGAATGTAAACACCAAAAGATGTAGAATGAGTTGTATAAGAATTGCTGCATTTCTTTAATGTAAAATTTAGCTCATAAAGTCTGCAGTATAGCTGATATGAATGAAACATTCATTGATTTTATACAGAGAATCAGACGATTTTTTCGATGAAGTTTTAAACATTGAGTTAAAATACTTGTACCTTCATGGTTTTAAGTTTTCAAATAAAATAAATTATTATAGTATTGTGATGAGTTAAAGTAATGTAGAAATGTTTATGAATAAAATGCTGCTTATATATAGAGGTGATTTATATTTCGATGACTTCATTTGAATAAAGTTCATTTGTTTTTGATGAAGTTTTCAAATATAATGAATTATTGTCGCATAATGATAATTTAACAAATATTCCTGAGGAATTTATCGCATTTTAGAGATGTTTAAACCAGGCAATTTATTTTTCAATGTCGTCATTTAAATGAAGTTCATTTTCTTGGATGAAGTTTTAAGTTTTCAAATATAAAAAATTAATGTAGTTGTGAGACCAGAAATTGATCTCACTCTTCAGTGAGACAGCTTTATGCCGTTTATTTATTATGTTTAAAACGGCAAATAGTACTGACAGCCTGGATGGCGCCGAGTTTTACAACTTGTGGACCTAAAGTTCAGAAAACCTTAAATTTAAGAGCGCCATGGCAGAGGGGGCCGACCTTGCCCTTACGTGGATGTGAAATGGTTCCATTGGTTAAATAAATAACCATTGGAAAAAGGAGCTTGTTGCGTCACACTGAATGCTACAAATGAAAGCAAGGGGGAAATGACATCCCCGAAAAAAGAGGGAACCACAACCTGTGACCGAAAGAAAACGACGAGTGAAAAAAAGATACGGTGTGATGACTTAAGAACGATGGCAAAGATACTAATATGACTTAATAACGACTGTTTGGAGACTGGTGAATATTGGTGCAACATGGTGACTTGTGCAGATACTTAATTATGACTTGTGGAGAGAACAGCCTAAGAGCATGAAATAAGTGGAATGTTTAATGTTTGAGTCAGCAGTGTTCGGCAAAATTACGAGTGGATGCATTACACTACGAGTTAGTGCGAGTAACTATATACGAGATTCACCACGTGCTGCTAACAAGGCCCAAATTCAAGGTATGTGTTCCTCAAATTTCCACAGGTTATTAAGAACTTTAAGTATATGGTTAAGGGTCTCACAAGCCATTTCCTCTGACATGCTGTCTTCCTAAATAATTAGCAAGCAGAGTAGCTATTGTGTAATGAATTAATAAGTGTTTATGTTGTTAATAAACGTTTTATTGTTAATGTTAAATTAGTGTAATCCTTTGGTAACATATTAAATAATAATTCCTTTAGAGAAATCGCGCGAAAGTTAAATAATTGGAGGGTTTTATGTAGCGGCACAACAAAGCAATGTACAATTTAATTAATAAATCCACTATGTATGAATTTACGGCCATATTAATCTTGATGAATTTAATATCAAAAAGTTCAACTTCAATTTCCTTTTTTATTCGATTCCGACAGTAGTATTGCGATAATTCTAAAAATATTACCGAGGAATGTATCGCATTTACGAGATGTTTATATAAAATTGCATTGAAGTTGGAAAGTGTTTCATAATCAATGCTTTATGCATTATTATTCGTTCTTGTTTATATCTTATGAGTTCTTATTCACCTAAATATATATATATATATAAATGCCAACTGATGTTTTTATAAATAACTCATATCCCAACCAAGATTCCAACCTCGGATCTCCGCATGGAGAACCGATAACGACGAGAAAAATATATTTTTTTCTATATTTGGAGTATACCCCACCAGTATATAAAGAAACTTAGAACACAGAATCCCAAATGAGATACTCTAAAATAAGTTCCTGAATCCAAAAATGCAGCATGATGCTATTATTTATAGAGAAATCACCTACCGCATAATTTAAAATACTATTTAATAAAATGTATGTCTAGAAATACACTTAAGAACGTGATTTGTGTTAACAATTACGTCCCAAGTATATTTCAATGTGAAATTATTATATTTTTTAAAATCCTATTTAACAAAATGCAGAATTTCATTTTATGTGTTGAAACTATAAAATATACATTTTTTTTGTTTCAACAAATAAAATGAAATAAAATTACAAAAATATAATGCGAAATATTTATATTATATTACTGGCAACATCTAAATTTCATTTTAACATTTTTTAGATATATAAATAGGCTCTTAATGTGAAGATAAGTATCATCATTAATACAGAAATATGAATTCATTGCAAATAAAAAAATACTTTGACACAAACGTTTAGCAAATAAAATTTGAATATTCGAAACTTTCAGCTAAGTACTCGTTTTTTAAACTTCAAAGAAACATGTACAAATAAATGATAAATAATCGCTTTTTTCCAAACTTATATACCTAAAAATCTAGATTAAGTTGAATAAAAGAATCTATTGATTTTTGGTTGAAAAAAAGGAATCTTCAGACCTCGCTCGTTCTTCTTAACAATTCATCGATGATGACCTTTTAATCTTTAATGGCGTCTTTTGAATTACTTTTAAAAGCAAAAAAATAATCCTTTCTTTTCTATAGGAGAAATTCTGTTATTTTTACAGTAAATTCATCATTTAACTAAATATTTTTCACATTTAGATTCATTGACAAGTGGGAAATAGCTGTTTAATAGCAAAGTAAATTATTACATAATGACATTTTGAAGTATAATAGATTTATCATAATTTAAATTCCATCATTTAATCTATACATAAAAGTCTATAGTAGCCAAATCTCAAGAAAACATCTAGCGACTTATTGTTTGATTAGCAGTCGTACCCGTTCTTCGTACGGATATATGAAGAAATTTTGATTTCACAATTATGGCCAAATTCATATAATTTTCTAAATGACATTGGAGCTCTTTATACAATAGAAGTGATATCATACATGGTATCACTTCTATTGTTTCTTTAAATCCATTTCTATAGAAGTGACATATATAAGCATGACGAATTGTTTAATAAAATTGCTGAAAAATAATTTTAAGGAATGAAATTGTATCATTCTTATATATGTCATTTACATTTTATCACTTCTATTGTTACTTAGAATTCAATTAATGTCCAATTACAAGTATTTTATGAACGCCCCATGGTTTGAGTTTTATTCACATATGACCAAGAATGTTGAGATATATTTTTTTTCTTACTTTTTATTGCAGTTTCATAAAACCATGTAACATAAAACGATATATATATATATATTCTGTATCTCAAATGTATTTATGGAACTTATTAATTCTTTTGAGATTTATGAAGTTAATTTCATATATTGTCAGCTTTACCTGTATAAAACATTGTCATTTCGTTTTATACTTAAACAGATATTAATCGCTTAACTATATCATTTATTAAAATATCACTAATCCACTTTACAAATAATAATATACTGGTCAAATAATAATATTGTAAGGTAGACGATGCCTTTCGTTCATATTTACATTTCTGACAACGCTTTATGTCATTTCACGTCGTTTGGTCCAGTTCGGCTGCATTTAAAATGCGTTGCAAAATCTGTCGTCAAACTACCAAATGCATCGCCAAATCATAATTACCAAAAGTATCGCAAAACCAGATGGACAGATTCTATATTTTAGCATTCTTTAAAAAATTCCTATTAATTTACTACCTCTAGACACCCTAGTTACAAGTAACTGTCCCACGAACAGTGAACCTCAGTTTATTTTGAATAAAGAGTATATAAAATTCGCAATTTTCTCTAAGCGGCAGAAAGTACCAAAGGTGTTAAATTTAATTAATATTAAATATTTGGATGGATTGAATTTTTGACAATTTGACAACATTTTTGGTGATTTGGGGTTGTTTTGTTAGTTATGAGATATTTTCCAAAAGCCACAAAGGTCGCCGCATTTTTCATTAAATTGGACACCCGAACAGACAAATAGAAGTTCTGAATGTTCAAAAATACGTGATGCCGGTTATGGATTAGTTTGAATTTCAATCGATTCATAAAATTTTAAATCAAAATGATAATTACTTATGTTCTGATTTTGAACTTCATTATTTTGGCTTTACTTTTGTTAATTTGGCGAAATTTTCTTCAAGTTGTCGAATCAAAATACTAATCACGCATGTTATGATTTTAAACTTTATCAATTGGCGTCATTTTCGTTATTTAGCGCCATTTTTACTAACTTTACGTCATTTTTTATATTTGGGGACTAGCCAAACACTGGTTAGTAGTTATACATTTTACATCCATATCTTTATAGCTATATATGAATAGCTACATATTTAAAAATTACTATAAATGTAATTTAACCTTAGCATTTCTCTTCAAAGTCTTCCAATTCCGAACAAATGGAAATCAATTTATATAATCGTGAAATTGTATTAATTCTTCATGTATTTATATCTTATTATTGTAAGCCATTTCCAAGCAAATTTAATTCTAAAATAAAGCCGTGCGAATCTGTACATCCCTGTTGATATTATATAATATAATAGACGAGAACTCAACATTCTAATAAAATATATAAACACGTTTCAAGAATACCACATTCTCATTCAGTAGAGCAATACTATATATATATATATATATATATATATATATATATATATATATATATATATATACATATATATATATATATATATATATATATGTTGCTATAGCATTGAATCCTTTGTTCCGTAACTCTTCTAAAAGAGAGAAAGAAATGAAAAATTATCGAAGTATAATTCATGGCGGTAGGGATTTTCAACAATATATATATATATATATATATGTATATATATATATATATATATAATTATGTATAAATATATTTATATATAAATATATATAAATATATATATATATATATATATATATTATAAATATATATATATATATATATATATATATATATATATATATATATATATGTATATATATATATATATATATATATATATATATATATACATATATGTTCCTGTAGCATTGAATCCTTTGTTCCGTAACTTTTCTAAAAGAGAGAAAGAAATGAAAAATTATCGAAGTATAATTCATGGCGGTAGGGATTTTCAACACATTTTATCAGGACTAATACTACACGAGTTCCAAGGGGCTGTTATAATTTCGGGATCAACATCTTTATCTTCTAATTCTTCTAAATTCCGCACTGCTTCCGACATAGCAAGAACATTTTTGTTCTCATATTTAGTTGTTAAATAATTTATCCACAGTTCGAAAAGTGCCTGTAGCACAACAAAGAGACTGGGAGTAGTATCGAATATTCTAGATCTCTTGCATTTGCTAATAATGCTTGATTAGTGCTGCATCTATTTTTGGTAATGTAAAGCGCCAGTGCGCCTATATTGGGAGCACATAATAAAATCGCCAGAAAGTCACAAAAAAATTCAAAAATTTGATTCCTAACTGAGAAATATAGGACCATATATATCTAGGCTTTAGGAATATAACACTTATAAAGTTTCAGGGATTTTTTTCTGGATATTTTCACTGGACATTTATAATATTGTGGAAATCTGAATTTCGTAAATATTTGAATTTAAATATCAAAAAGAAATATTAAAATTTAAGATATGCAAAAATTGTCAGAGATTTGGATTAGACAATCGATAAAATTTGTGGAGAAATATTTCTTATTCGTAATTTTGGGGTTGCCAGAAAAATTTTTGTATGTTCCCAATAGGGGAACAATGGCGCTTTTAACGCTTTAGCGACGGCGGCATTCCGGAGCTGCCAAAAGACGGCAAATTTTTTGCGCTAAACCTAACTCTAAAAAAAATTCACTAAAAATCACCGATTCAACACAGAAATCTACTTTTGTCAGAAATAAAAGAAATATTTATTTTCAATTTGATGTATATTTTTCATACAAATTTGAAAACAAAATACTCGTTAGTTTCACCCATTCTCTTATCCGAAATAAACGAATAATTTCACTGCCTCTAACCCCCCCCCCCAAAAAAAAAAAAAAATACTCTCTTATATTCCTATGATTCACCAACGAAATCATAACGCTGAAAATAAAACAAAACCCGAAACTCAATTATAAAATTGTTGATACTGCTAGAATTGCTCTGTCTGTTTATATTACAAAATCATGTTTCACAGCTCCAAATGGAGAAATAATTCATTGAAATCTCCTTATGCCGAGGTCGTGCATCTGCAAAATATATTAAAGTTAGTTCCACGGATATTTAACGCCATCTAGTAGACAAATTAAAACGTTCCACGTGAAGGCACGCATGCGTACCACTCTCCGTTTACGGTAAAGTTTCCTCCGTCACGAGTGAGTGCCGTCCGTCCTTGAATGCAAGTTCGCAGCCGACGCGCGGGCGTGCCTTGCGTCCCGAAAGGGTATTCTGGTCTGATAAATGTGATTTTTTGACAAATATATGGGCTTCACGAATTTTGAAGACAAAATTAATTATAAAATTTAGATATAGGAACAATGACTCACATGTGTATCGCAAAAGAAATTCCTTCACACAGATACTTCTGACCTGTAATATTCTTACTTTAAGGAGTCTTGTGACCGCTGATGAAACACATTGCCTGCTATGAACGTACGAGGGACAATGTCTGCAAAATCACATTTTACCCGTTGAGATAGATGATCAGTTGAAACATTTAGTTCTTAAATTGAACAAGAAATTTATACAAGATATTAAATAAGATACTTAAATTATACAAGATGTTTGCGACATTATGAATAATATTTATGAAATGGTCTTCATATGGTCACAAATGGTGTATAATTTTCGTTTTTGATCAAACTATTAACAATTTGTATTCTCATTTGCCTATTTATTTTGAACAATCATAAGCATTTTTGTGAAAACCACATATTGCATCTCCAGCACCAAAAGAAAACATCACTAACCCATGGAGAAGTCGATTATGAATCCTCATCATTCGTCAACTATGTTGTATATATAGCCAATCCTGAAAAATAAATATTTTAAGGACATTTTTTTAACCAAAATGAACAAGATGTGGAAATATGTAGGAAATCACTCTACATACACCAGAATTTTAAGCTAAATCCATATCAGGATCACTCATCTCTGTACAATAGTTCTATTTACAGCTAATCTTAAGAATCTGATGTTTCAAGTAAAATTACGTTTCAGGGTCGGAAATGGAAACCCATAGTAAACTCTTCAACCTCCACCAAAATGTGATGTTATATCATCCATCGTTTAATCTATATCTAGATTATATTCTAAGAAATAGATGTTTCAGGGAAAACTTCATTGGAAAAAAGTAATACGACATAATTTTTGCCTCTAATGAATTTTCCGACATACAGAATAATAATCGATTTGACAGCAACTTGCCAAAATGGGAATATCACACAATATTTGTCACCAATTGAAGCAGACAAACATATGAATTGACGAATAATCAGACAGAGTTAAGATCTTCTGATATACGTATAATATGTCCAATTATTACACATTTATATCTATATGTTAAAACCATATAAGTGTATTACTAACTGTCAGCTAACAAAAATAAAACTTCCCAACAACTTACCTCAGACCAAATCTTGCTTTCATGTTTCAAATCCATGTAAAGGGATAACAAGGTAAAGAGCACCGAACATTAGTTTACGGAGCCACTTATCGGGAAAGAAAATAGATCAAACTTGTCTCAAGAGACGGCTGATCCACGATTTCCGTTCTTTGTGTACATAGAAACCAATTTCTTGGAATCTTGTTACGGTTTTGTGCTGAATAAGATTGCGGTATTCTTATAATGAGATTAAGTTGCAAAGATTGCATTATTCAAAAAATTACAATTAGCGAGTTATAGACTATATAACTGTTGAAATATTTATTTTAGTAAGCGAATGACAGAGTTTGGAAGAATGTTCTTTAGCACACCAATAATTTTGTAAGGAACTCTTAGCATGGTCTGCCATGAAATTTGTTATACAAGTACTTCAAGATTCAGAAATGTGCACCAAGGTGTAATATTTTTATTCGAATTATGTTTTATTTTGTTGGTGTCAATTTTAGCATTTTCAAATTAATCAGTTCCTTAGGGAACGTAAATATTATCACAGAGTTTCAATCTCGAAACCATTGGAAAAATCGCAGGACGTTCTTTTCAATAGTGTTCGAGCCGAATCCATAGGGCAATTTCTTCATAGTTATTTTTAAATACATCAAAATATGTGTAATTGCGTTATCTGGTATAAATTATAAGACACAGAAAATGCAACACCATGAAAGAGCTCATAGAGTGTGATAATAAATGACACACAGACAGAATTGGCATATACAAATAAGTTGTGTTAATTCCTGATGGATAATACAATACAGTAATGGCATAGACAGGGTCATCAGTAGACAGTAGAATCACCTCTTATGGTTATAGAAGCAAAACCCTTTCAAGGAACAAATGCAATGAACTTGCGGATCGCTGACCGTATGACTTCAAGCATCCTCCACAAGTAGTCCTCTGTTTGAGGCAAGGGCAGCGAAGTCAAACGACATTCAATCACGTCCTATACGTGCTTAATGGGTGAGAGATCTGGAGACACCGGAGGTGAAGGAAGCACCTGGATACCTAGAAAGACTTGTCTGGTGATCGTTTTTGTGTGCGATCGCACATTATCTTTCTTGAAAACAGCATTTTGTTGAAAGTATGTCAGCGCAATTGGCCGCAGAACCCATCCACATATCACCGTGCCGTCATTGTGCCTTTGTTACGAACCAGAGGTTACCGGCTATTGAAGGCGATGGCAACCCAAACCATGATATCGCGTTGTCGAGCAGTATGGCGTTCAAAAATCGCAGCAGGATTGGATCTACCTCGACGTCATCTTCAGACTCTCACACGACAGCTGCCATTCGACAAACAGCACATAGACTCGTCGCTGAACACTACTACTCTGTCTCATTCAGTCACCAAGGAGTATCAGGCCCGACACCATTGCAATCTCTCACGTGTGTGTCTTGTCGTAAGTAGTAGTCTTCGTAAAGAGCAGTTCCAGAGCAAGTCGCTTTCGGCTAATCGTCGAGAAGCATTTCGAGCTGATATTGAATCATCCAATGTACCCTGCAAATTCTGCAGTTTATCGACGTTGCGGGCAGTCATCTCATGCCTTTGAATGCGTCAATAAACGCTTGCTGACCTGAATGGACCTGTACTACTGCGACGATTTCCATGTCCCTCTTTAATCCATTTTCACAAAATTCTTTGCTCAGTTGACGTATTTGAGCGTGTTTTATAGTCGATATACCGGTACGACCGTCCATCCGTACATATGCCTAAAATGAATCCCCTTGCGATCATCCAGATGCTGAAACAGAGCTCAGTGTTATCGCGCAGGCATCTCTTGAACAAGACGTGTCTTCTGAAACAAGCTCGAGAAACGGGTTATAGTATGCGACATACAGTAACAACTGTTGGCTCATCTGCCGTTTTTATCTCTTTTATCCAGCGCTCTAATCACGTGACCTACTTGCATTTTAGATCACTGACATATATCGGCGCCAGCTGCGTTTGAAATAATAATAAATAATATGCATAATTGTGTGTCCAAAGCTTAAGGCTGTTGCATTTACTATGTCGGATAGCGTATATATATATATATATATATATATATATATATATATATATATATATATATATATATATATATATATATATATATATATATATATAATCATCGAATGCGGAAAACTAAATTTACCATAACTCTATAACTTGGCTGAAAGTGCAGCATATATCATAGCATTATTTCTCACAGCAAGTTACGGGGGTTGGCGAAAGCAGCCCCTAATACTATAAATAGATCTAAAGTATGCAATTATTGACATTTCCATACAAAATTATTGGAATGGTTGAGGACTTTTAGAAAGACACTGTAAATTGAATTTAATTATTATATCTTCATATCTACGATGTTAAATTTATATGTGCATATTTGTAACTATGCTCTAACGATTAATCAGCATTAAATTTCTTAACTCTTATCGCAAATCACAACTGGATTTCATTTAAATCGTCGTTTAAGGTGTATCGATACCCAATACCGAAAAATGTATATTTCACGAAATTTAATAGTGTGAAAGAACTAGAAACTGATTATATTTAGTAAAGCACTCGCCCTCCTATAAAATTTGATGCTCAATTAATATCAAATATAATTTAAGCTCTATCTATAGTCAATTTTAAAAATCTGATGTTTCATATACAATAAAATTTTTGAATCGGAAATGAAAACCCTTAGTAGATAGTTCTACCTCCACAGAAATTTGATTTCGAAGCTATATCAGCCACCATCTATATCTGGAATAGGTCCCGAGAAAAACATGTTTTAAGGAAAATTTTAGTAAAAAAAACAATATTGCGATATTTTTGTCATTCAATTTTGGCGACATTTTCGAAAATTTGTCAAGTTGGGAATATCATACAAAATTTTTCGCCCAGTGAAACAGACAGCCAGGTGTCGCGAACGTTTTGGTATACTCGACAGAGAAGACAAAGTTTTGAAATCAAACACATTTATTAAACATGAAATAACAAGGCAGTTGATCGAAAACAGTGGAGTACAAGCATTTCTCGCAATAACTCAGAGTTACACTCGGTAGGGTGACCATTAAGAACACCCCTGGAGGAAGAGGAACCAAGAGAATACACATATTTTCTGATACATAAAATAAACACAATATTCCTCACATTATACTTGACATTTATATACGACATTTGTATACTTTGAACATATACGACATTTTCATATAACATCATCAATGATTCGATGCTCACGAGGATTTGACAATTAACACTCTATTCGTTAGGTGGAAGACTAAATATATATAAAACTTTACCTCGTCTCTTTTAAATATAACATTTACAATTCTGTACCATGGGAAAGGATATCAGGATGGACTCTCGGCATAAACTCATCGAGATTCTTGCGCAGAACAAAATCCATAATGGTCGGGAAACTTGATTACACAACATCATGCTGGCGGAATTCGACATCTTGGTTGGTTACGGAGATTGGTTGATTCGTACCTTAGGACACAAGGAGGAGTCAGGCAAATACAAATCGCTGTAAAATGAGCTTTCCCTCTAGCCCTATTAGCGATTCAAGCCGACCAGTGAAAGAACCATTTTCTCTTTTCACAAGACTCATTATTCCATTACTACCAGGCTGATTCATTTAAAAACACGAGTGACTCATCTCTGAACCGAGCCAAACGACTCTACGCACAACTTGTCGAACTATGTTACATATTTTAATCACATCCTTCCACTTTCAAAATTAATCCACCTTTTCTTAAAATTCGCGATCATACGCGAATCAAACACACACGTCTACATTTCTCCACGACTCCTTCCACACTGCTTCCAAAATCCTTTTTCAAACGCGCGCGTGCGCAAAACCTGCAAGTTCCCAACTAGCGACTGAGAAGCGAAAATACAAAACTATTACTATTTTTCTGGAACATAAACACTTTTGCGATTTTAGAGTTCACTTCCCTTAAAAGTCAATGTAATTGAAAACATGTAGAAAAGACATTTACATTTCGAAATTGACACTTTCAATCACACAGAAATAAAACAATACTTTAATATACAATTTTAACACAGAGGTGTGAAAGCCTTATCACACTCCTTCAGGGCCCGGGAGAAAAATTTCCTGCAAAGCGGGGAATTTTTCCACACAATACTAGGAAAATACCTGCATTAAGTTCCCAATGACATATGTTCCATTGAGAGGAATTTAGTGTAAATTTTGAGCGATGTACATGTACATCAAAGAAAAAAACAAAAACAAACAAGATCATGACCAGCATAATAACCAAAATCCAAGAGTGGCCTAAAGTTTGACTCGTGAGTCAAAAAAAAATAAGTCTCAATACAAGCATAGACCTTTACAAGACAACACCAAATTAACAAGACACAAATGATGAAATTGCCCCTTTTAAAACTTAAACACTAATACATTTTCTGGTGAGTACCACAGAGACATGAAAATTTAATTTACTCAACTCAAAAAAAGTTTAACTAAACAAAAAGTTTTCTTTCTTCAAAAATTTTACAATTAAAATTCTATAAATTTACTTTTCACAGAAATCAATTTATTAACTATTATCCAACCTTGCCAACAAATTACTTTAAAGGACATTTAAAAAAATTACTAATTTAGAAAATGAGACAAATTTTCAAAACAAGAATGTTGATCAGGCACCCAGGCAAGAAACAAGTCCATTAGAAAGTTGCAAACCTAGAGGTGGCGGTACCCCCAACCAATAAGTCAACAAACACCAAATGACAAAAAAAAAATTTCTAAAATTTACTAGACCTTTAAATTAAAAAAAAATCATTCACACATTCATAAAATAAACAGAGATAAAAATTATCAGTTATCCTTAAAAATCCTTACCAAAACTCTAATCCATCAAGTACTTAATTATCTTAAAATTACTTTAAAACATTACTGCTTATCATTAAAGTAAAGCAAAAAAAAATTATTATTTAAGTATTTAGAATTTTAAAACACTACTTCAACCTGATTAACATGGCACTCACATTCAGAAAGCTGCACTGGCACAGAACTTGCAGTACAGAACATTCAGCTGACTGACACATAAAGCAAATTACACAGAAGTTCAGAAATATTGGATCCATTTTAACATAGCATACAGTTTTGCAAAACATTTTGTGAAACAATTGAAAATATAATATTATGAAACATAATTGTCCATCTCACAACAATATCAGTCTATTTTTTTTTTTTTTTTTTTTTGAAAATGTGAGAATTTCATAATCTAAACATTTTACTTTACTTTTGAGCCAATTGCTCTCTTGACATATTGCCTTAATTGACAAGTAACTTTAATGAATAAATTGGCCTCTTGGGCGCAAGTCATACTTGTGTGAATTAGGAACATTTTGAGTTTTAACCCTATTTTGATGGTTTAGAAAATATCTACTTTTAAATTGTCTTGTTTCTTGAGTTGAAGAATTATCAATGTTATCATTATATGTGCTAGAAATCAATTCACTACGTCTAGGAGGTAAAGGAGTTAATCTATTAACGTGGACCAATTGCTGATTACATGGATTGTTTTTGTGTTGAATGACAAAGTTAACTTCAGTACCACCTCTAACATGATTTTGCTTTTCCCCCATATGCAAAGTAACATTCTGTGCATTTACTACCAAATCTCTAAAAGATTTGCTTCCATTTTCCAAATCGTTAATATGTACCTCTTCACTACCCAAATGTGGCACTACATTATTTTCCGAAAAATTTCTGCTCACATACTCTTCCCGAATGACCTGAGACTCATTCACTACCGGTGCCAGATCTGCTTTGCATTTGGCACATGCATTCGTATGGAACTCTTTCGGTTTACAGTCCTCTACCACACGAACATTTTTTCCACTACTCATCTGCGAGTCAGGCACAGCAATACGCTTTGCGACACTACTTAGGTTTGAGTCTGCAATTTCCGACTCATTTGCCGGTTCATGATTTGAAATCGAAAGTAAATTATTCGTACATTGATAACCAACAAAAGGAATGGAAGAGTTTGAAAACTTAAAACAGAAGTGATTATAATCTATAATAGCATTATGTTTATGTAAAAACTTGTTACCAAGGATTACATTATATGAAATAGGAGCTGGTGATTTTAACACAAAAAATTCGGTAGGGAATCTTTCTTTTCCCAAATTTAGTGAAATAGTGGCTAAACATTCAACTTTAGTATCTTGTGAACTAAAGCTACGCAAAATTGTTGGTTTGTATGTTAGCAACATATGTGCAATGGGTACAGTATTTAAAGCTTCCTCATACACTAAATTAATTGAACTACCCGTATCAATCAATATTGACACTTCACTGCTCACTAATTTTCCTTTTATAATAGAAGAAGATGACAAAGAATTTGTAATATTATGACAAATATTATTTTCCTCAAAATGTGATGTTTGCCTATCAAAAGTTTTTCTATTATTATAATTGTGCATGGGATATCTACTCTGATTCCCAGAAGAATGATTTTTGGAATTTTGCAAAGATTTATATGACTCCTTATTTTTATAATTTTGCGTTCCTTGCTTTTTATACTTCCACTCATTTGCAGACATTTGCCCTCTGTGTCTTTCACCCTGGTGATACCTAGTTCCAGGACTGGTATAAATTTTCCTACATTTTATACCGTACACATCTCTTTTTTGAAAAACCTTTTTCCAACACTGTTCTTGAACGTGACCTAATTTACCACATTTGTCACACTTTGGACGCGGTGAACGCTTTTCGTTAACTTTATCTGAATTAAACTTAAATTTTTCTATTTTACCCCTAAGAAATTCAATGTCCCTTTCCTGTTCTAACACTTTTCTTTTTAAATCTGACATACTTTCACTTTGATCTGGTGTGAGAACATATTTTTCTGGTGTGAGAACACCTTTTTTTGTAAGTACCGGATTAGTCAAGTACATAGCATTATTTTCATTTAAAATAGATTCCTCAAGAATTGCAAGTTTTCTAGCCGAATAAAAATCTCTAGGGTTTTGTGACAACACCAATCTTTTTAGTTCCGGATATAAACCATTAATAAATGAAGTTTTTAAAAGTGTTTGCCTGATTTTATTCTCACTTTCGGAATCTACATCTTCCGGAACAACCTTAAATGAAGCAGCTTCGATTCTCATCGAAAACTGTTTAACCGACTCATTTGGTCTCTGTGTAAAGTTCACGAGTGAAATTATGTTTTTAGTGACATTTTCGGTCACTTCAAAATGATCTTTCAAAATGTGAATAATTTCCTGCAAATTTTTACAATTTCTGTGCTTTGGATTCTCTTCAATCAATCTATTTGCTTCCCCCTCTAAATTCAATCTCAAACAAACTAATTTGTCACACTCACTCCAGTTTGCATGAGTGGCTACTAAATTTAACTTTTCCAAAAACTGTGACAACGAAAGCTCTGAATTTCCCGAGAATTTTGGAATATGATGTGCGAACTTAGGTGTGAAAATATGGAATGATTTTAACATGTTATCATTTACCGATGAAGCACTGTTTTGATTTGGCAAAGTGCCAGAAGAAGAATTCAGACATACCGGCGATTTATCTGATATATTTTCCTCATTAGATTTAGCTTTGTGGCTAACATTTTTAACTTTACTTCTAGAATTAACAGTATCCGACTCAGTAGCAATATCAAGCGACAAATTCAAGGAGGAATTTAATTTTTTACTTGAATTTTTACTCATCTTACCGACATTTAGTTTTTTGTTTCTAGTAATTGGAGCCATTTTGCATAACAATCAAATATACTCGTATAGTTTAACACAATATGCAATTGCAATGTTCTTAAACAGTATTTACAATAAAACCAGTTTTTATCAAATCAAATGACATAAATATGCAAACAAATCAATTTTTTTTATCAAATGGCACATATCAAATTCCAAGAACACTCGTTTTTGAGAATACCGAAAACAGAACATGGAACTCTGTTTACTTAAGAAAACACTCATTTTAGCACAACGGTAATTTTTAACCTTCAAAATTTCAATTCTTAAGAAAATTTTTAAAAATTTTAATTCTCTCAGCTCTTCCCCACTCACCGAGAAAAGTAACGGCACCAATTCTGTCGCGAACGTTTTGGTATACTCGACAGAGAAGACAAAGTTTTGAAATCAAACACATTTATTAAACATGAAATAACAAGGCAGTTGATCGAAAACAGTGGAGTACAAGCATTTCTCGCAATAACTCAGAGTTACACTCGGTAGGGTGACCATTAAGAACACCCCTGGAGGAAGAGGAACCAAGAGAATACACATATTTTCTGATACATAAAATAAACACAATATTCCTCACATTATACTTGACATTTATATACGACATTTGTATACTTTGAACATATACGACATTTTCATATAACATCATCAATGATTCGATGCTCACGAGGATTTGACAATTAACACTCTATTCGTTAGGTGGAAGACTAAATATATATAAAACTTTACCTCGTCTCTTTTAAATATAACATTTACAATTCTGTACCATGGGAAAGGATATCAGGATGGACTCTCGGCATAAACTCATCGAGATTCTTGCGCAGAACAAAATCCATAATGGTCGGGAAACTTGATTACACAACATCATGCTGGCGGAATTCGACATCTTGGTTGGTTACGGAGATTGGTTGATTCGTACCTTAGGACACAAGGAGGAGTCAGGCAAATACAAATCGCTGTAAAATGAGCTTTCCCTCTAGCCCTATTAGCGATTCAAGCCGACCAGTGAAAGAACCATTTTCTCTTTTCACAAGACTCATTATTCCATTACTACCAGGCTGATTCATTTAAAAACACGAGTGACTCATCTCTGAACCGAGCCAAACGACTCTACGCACAACTTGTCGAACTATGTTACATATTTTAATCACATCCTTCCACTTTCAAAATTAATCCACCTTTTCTTAAAATTCGCGATCATACGCGAATCAAACACACACGTCTACATTTCTCCACGACTCCTTCCACACTGCTTCCAAAATCCTTTTTCAAACGCGCGCGTGCGCAAAACCTGCAAGTTCCCAACTAGCGACTGAGAAGCGAAAATACAAAACTATTACTATTTTTCTGGAACATAAACACTTTTGCGATTTTAGAGTTCACTTCCCTTAAAAGTCAATGTAATTGAAAACATGTAGAAAAGACATTTACATTTCGAAATTGACACTTTCAATCACACAGAAATAAAACAATACTTTAATATACAATTTTAACACAGAGGTGTGAAAGCCTTATCACACAGGCGAATTGACAGATATTTGGACAGACTTAAGAGAATTCGTTATATAATATTCTGATTTAATATGCATTTATATCGAAGCTGTTATAACTATAAGAGTACATTTTTATCCGTAAAATTACATTAAGGTCTTCTGATATATATTATTTTTAATTATTACTCATTTATATCTATATGTTAAAACTATATATATCTGACTATCAACTAACAATCAGTCCAAATAAAATTCGCCAAAAACTTATCCCAGATCAAATCTTGCTTTTATTTTTCCAGTCAATGTGGCAGATTTAACACGAAAAAGAGCAGCGAACATTAGTTTCTGCAGCCACTTTTGGAAAAAAAAAATAGATCAAACTTTTCTCAAGAGACTGCTGATCAAGGATTCCCGTTCTTTGTGTATAGAGGAACCAATTTCTTGGATCCTTGTTCCAGTTTTCTGCAGCATAAGATTGCGGTATTCTTACAATTACTTCTTTCATTCGCAAAGATCGCATCATTAAAAGAAATAATAATTAACAAGGCATACGCAATTAAATTGTTGAAATATTTATTTTTGTAAGCGAAAGAAAGGATTTGCAGAAGTGAAAATTAAGCACGACAATAACTTCGTAATAAAGGTATATGAATTTATACTTTAAATCTATCGATATATAGTGGCCATGCTTGATTGAATAATAATGAGATAAAAGTAACGGCAACGCCCTAGAGGAATATTTAAAAATTAAAGATAGACAGCTCGTTATAAAATTGAGATAATCAATAAAAGTCAATTACAAAGTTGTAAAACATTGTTAAATGTGTAGGAATTGACAATAAATCTTATCTTTTACAGAAGTCATTTGTTTCACACACTGTGGCTTGAGACGGCAATGGTTGTCATATCCAGGGATTCTAAAAATACACTTATTTACGTGTATGTTAATCGAATGTGTCAGTCCCTTCAAAATGCCTTTTGTCATCAACAATGTACATAAGAATTCAAGAACGTGTTAATATTTAAGAGATTATTAACACGTACTTTAGCAAGCATTTCATATGTCACCGTATTACAGTCCCTGATGGTAAGACTTTTTGACGTGAGTTACTAACACACGCGTTGATGTGTGCCTATAACATAGGCGTTACATGCATACCCAAGCAGGTAATTCTGTGAACTTTGCAATCGCATTTTTTTCTTTCTCACTTTGTTGCCGAGATGGTTAACCTAAGTTTTCTAATTTCTTTTGCTGAAGTCGATTTTATTCAAATGAACATGGTCTATTTCCCATAAATAGATATTTCGTCTTCACTCACGGATATTTCCTTACAAAGTTGCTTAAGGACTTTTCCAGAATTCCTTTATAGTATTCTTATTTACTACTATTTTTATATCTACTTTGTTGAAACTGTTAGCATATAAACTGCAACCATTTCATTAAGAGAAGAAAACAACAAACCGTTAATTGTATCAATCGCTTTCACTTGGTCGAGGCACACAAGTATTGTAATCGTCGTGTGAGAGAAAGATCGCCCAGAGATGCACGGACACAGCAAGCATGACTGAAGCAGAAGTAGGGTCTTTTCAACGGCGAAAGAAGGTAAAAAAAGTAAACCGACCCAGGATAAATGAACACACACGGTGGGATACACCGCATGCACAACCGGCCGTCCAAACTGCTGCTCTAGCCCTTGGGAGAGTCGGACGGTCTGAGTTTGTTGTAACACCGCATGAACAAGGTGAGACACACCGCATGTACGGTAACATACAAAAGCAAAATGGGAACGTCCAACACAGGATTCAAGTCACTTCTTTAGTGGTTCATGAAATCCCTATTCAAATAAAATATATAAATCAGCAGAAGAAAATCTAAAAAAAAAACAAAAAATGTTTGGAATAAAAATTCGTTTTCGATAAAAGGCCTAACGTTAACAACAAAAACAAGTAGAAGAAGTAGTTTCCAAATAGAAGGAAGATAAGAAAATTTTCATTATTAAGGGAGTTTGAATAAGAAACAATCATGAAGCTTTCAAAAAAGTCCAATTCAAAAAAGGAATGTGCAGTCAAAATGATTCTTCTGAATTGCTTGAATGAATAAACTTCTGAAAAATCAAAAACATGCGGTTCATATGTGTCCTGTCGAAGAAAGCAATTTCAACTGCGAAACCAGTTGACACTACTCATTTTGTTTAGTATGCTCTTAACGAAATGTTTTTAATTGTATTACTTTAGCAGCAGTTTCAGTTGTACTTATTGTACTTATTCGTAAACTTCAAACTATGAACGAAAAATCTGTCAATAAATCTCCCCAACAACTTACCCCAGAACAAATATTGCTTTTATTTTTCGAGTCCATGTGGCAATGATAACAAGATAAGGAGCATCGAACATTAATTTTCTCAGCCACTTTCCGAGGCAGAAATAGATCAAACTTTTGTCAAGAGACTGCTGATAAACAATTCCAGTTCTTTGTGAGCACAGAGGAGTTTTCTTCTCGTCTGAAAAAGGTTGCGGTATAGTTATAATGCGACTATACATCCAGTTGCAAAGATTGAGTAAATTAACTAGAATTATTAATTATGTCTTCATAAGTTGATACATTTATTTATGCGAATGAGATATATTTATTAATGCTTTGTAAATGTGAGATGCTGTGAAAATATACTGTAATTACATTAAGCGAATTGGGTTTTTTTAAGGGAGTGCATATTTCATTTATAAAGTCGAGTTAAATGTTTTTGGGATGTGGATGTTAGTGTACGTTATTGTGTACGTGCGCCCGTGAGTCTATGGACATGATATCTCACAAACGAATGGAATTTTTAAAAACAATTTGTCCGATTATTACAATCAGATAATACTGACAATCTGTTTTTTATAAAATGCGTTAGGAAGCCCCCCTCCCCTCCCTTAAATGTCCGACTATATTTAAAAAAGAAAAATATATAAAATACAGGCATTAAATGTGAAATTACAAGGTCATGAAGGAATAAACATAGACATGTGCAAATCATAGAACAAGTAGAAGAGAGAGTCATATGCAAATGATTAAATTTTCGAACGTATTGTGTCACAAGACACCCAGCTTTGGGTGATAAAGACCAGAAGACGGTTTATCCCGTAAAGGTTATCAGCGGCTATTTGCAGCAGCCGAACTTTCGAAACAGTGAAGAACCGATTCCTGGAAGTCGTCGTCGGGCTGTATACCAGTAGTTAACGGCTGAGGAACTAGACCGTATCCCAGAGCTGCGTTATGGATTTGTCGATGAGTACAATTGCCACGTGTGTTGGTTAGGACGTGAGTACCATCCAGCGATGTGTGTCACGTTAGATTCAGGAACATCAGAGAACACGCTGAAGAGTAAGTGTATCGAACAGGCGCACAGCAGAGTGCACAGACCGGCAGATTCGCGGGACGGCAAGTCGTTGCACCTGCTTGCACACAAACTATTCACAACAGGCCGCATGAAGCACATCTGCGTGTACGGCGGTCAGCCACTGGCAGTCATTAAGCGCTCGAAACTGGAATGCACGTCTGGCGTGGTGTCGTCGTCATCGCAACTATACCAATGAATGTCATCGGGAATTGTTTACGGATGAATCTTGCGTCTGTCTGTGGAGTAATGACAGCCGTGAACCGTTGTAGCGGCTTCTCCGGGAACGTCACCTGCCAGCCCATATTACCGAGCGCTACACCCGCCCCACACAAGACATCAAGGTTTGGGGTGGTATCATGTTCGATTAGCAGACAACTTTGGTTCACATTGCAGGAAATCTGACAAAAAACCGATGCTTCACACAAGTTGCGATGCCAGTGTTTCGGACACTGGTATAAGCCGTCCCCAGAACGGTAATCCAGCAAGACAATGGCACACCCTACACCGCGCAGTTAACTCTAAACAGCCTGAACGGAATTCACATCCTTTCCTGGCTGGCAGCCTCAGCGGATCTCTCTGCCATTCAACACGTTTGGGCCCTCACCGTACGTCAAGTGCACCGGGAACCAGCGGTTCATACCGTAAACGAACTGCGTGCCGTAGTGGACGCTGCTAGGCAAGGATTATCCTCAGACAACCATTAATTAACTTATCCATAGTCTGCATCGCCGTTTAGCGGCTTGTATGGTTGCCCATGGGGGCCACATTCTTTTCTGAAAAATCAGCTTCCTTTTGCATATATTTGTTTGTTCTTTTAATCTTTTACATATGACTCTCCTTACTACCAGTACTCTGATATGGCTACATGCATTTCTCCATGGTGTTGCAATTTTATTTTTGACGAGTCTAAATCCGGAGATTCATAATGCTAAATGAATAATCATTTTATAAGTGATATAATTTTCTCAAACGAATCACAGAGATAAGTATTGTTTTCATGAAAATTTTCTATTTTGAACTTATCATGCCTAATACTTGTTTTTGGACCTCCTGTATATGTTTGACTATTTTAGACTGGCATATGTGGTCGATTCCTTGTGTATAAAATAGTTACCCAAATATTAATAGATCTTCAACTAACTTTCTATCCGGTTTTGCTAATAAAAAAATCTAAAACTATATGGATTTCTTTTTTATTCGAGCCAATTTTTTTTCCTATTTTATTAACATGGAAAGAGGGGATAGAATTTTGCATAATCATACATAAAATGCGTTATTTTTGAGTCGATCTTTGCGATCGACTCAAAAATAACTTAATAGATATAATAATGTCAGCGAAAAATAGAAGCAACGCAACTTTTGTGCTCTTGTCGTCAGTAGCCCCCTCTCAATGGGGCAAGTCCCACCCCACGGGGTACATTGCCAAAGTTAGGTTTACTTTGGAGTATATTGTCAAAGATATTTGCAAGCAGTTTGAAACGAAGGGTAACACTCTATAATTGTGTGACTCAACGATATTGATTTTAATTATTTCTTGTAAAAATTGAATTAAAAAGAAAATACAAACAGAAGACTCGCAAGTTACTTGTGGTGAACAAAAAATAGAAACATACATTTGGTTTATTTTTATAAATAATAAACATATTCTTTTTTTAGAATGAATTGTCTATCTTAATTATTAGTGATCGCGAACCGTATATTTATGCATTGCATATCTTGGCTGCAGTAACCTACCGTTATTTCTTTTGCACGAGTTCCTAAAATATAATTAATAATTACAACTCTACATATTAAATTATATATTTTAACTTTTAAAATAACTATAATTTATTAATACATTATTGTTAAGATTAAATTACACTAACTCTTATATAAAAGCTTAAGGAGGAAAAAATGCACGTGTGAGACCAGGTTTTGTAATTATTCCAAAAATTTATATTCGGCCTATTATATGTGCAGAGAACCACATACCTCTGTTTGTGATGGACTCTAAAACGCAGTCTTTGACATTCCTCGCTGTTTGCCGTGGACACTGAAACGCACTCTTATATATTCATTGCCCCCTTACTGGGCAGTAATTCTTGTTGACTGCTCTCTCTCGGACTCTTTGACATTCTGAAATCGAACTTTGCTTCAAAACTCGCACTTTGCTTCTGAAACTCTAATTGCCTAATGGAACTGCTGCGGGACAGGCATTGTCTGCGTATCTATTTTTTTCTACTTCCTGCCACACCATTTCGCCTGAGGTCCAAATACGCCCTCCGTTGGTTACGCCCTCTATTGGTTAGTCCTATGTGCGATGTAGCAACATAACATCATTGGCTACTTATTTTCCAATGCTGCTTGTTTTAACCTCGGCCACAAAGTGATTTTTTTGCCCTAACCACACCTACGATTTATGAGAACTGTATTTATTGGGGTCATGCCCTCCAGGCCCAAGACTGTTATAAATAAAATTTGGTTTGGCGAGTGAAGTTGAGTAAGTCGAGTGAAGCTACACACAAGTTATTATTATTATTTTCTTATTTTAAGACGAATGTCACAAACTTTAGAACACTAGATTGAACTCTTCTAGAGGTGATGCGCGTTCTACGCATTTATTTAAAATATTACAAATGTGAAGCAGCGAATGCAGTGCCCTCCCCTACCACCCGCTCTTTTACAAAATGTTGATCGTTCTTCATAAACTGTTTACGGTGTGCGACTCCACGGCTCTCTAGCCCCTATGAAATATAGCCCTCTCAACGCCGTCGGTTACTCTGCATAGGTGTTATATTTGGTGAATAGATAGACGATATACATATATGTTATATTCTCTAGTACTAAGAATGTGTGAACAATGTTAGTTAGTGTACTTTTATTTACACCAGAATACATTGTTGATATTCCTGGTTTCCATTAAAAAGTAATTTTTATATATAACAAAGGTTAAACTTATACATATTCTCCATAGAATTTAGTCGATACTTTAGTCTGCTTAGATTTTTCCTAGTGCGAAACATTACATAATACATTGCATTTATACTTTCCCTACATACACATTACACTGCATAGGGAAATATTGTCACGGGATGGAACATTCGAATTCCGAGTTTTCGACGAAAGAACCTATTTTAAGCAGCCCTGAACTTGAATCAAACATTTTTGAAGTTATGTTTCTCTCTGTGTGTGTATGCATATTAAAATGTGCGTGTGTGTATGTTAGTGAGTGTGCATTTGTGTATATCAGTAAGTTTACGGAAACGATATTTTACGAATGAACGGGACATGTCAAACGCATTTTTTTACAATAATAATACAACCAATGATTACTGGAATCCTATTGATTTATAAAACAGTCGTAAGCTCGGAAGATTTCCCAATTTTGAAATGCTTTTGTAAAAATAATCATCAAGTATTTAAGACACTAAATTGCAATTATTAATTAATCATTTCAGTTTGTGCATCTTTGATTTTTAATTTAAATCATATGATACAAATTCTAGAACGGCACCATGAACCATTAATAACATATACCATGTCTTCCAAACATATTTTTCAATAATATCACATATTTAAAAAGAATAGTATCAAATATGTTTACTTCCCATATTCAATATTAAGGAACAAATATCTTATCATCATTATCATGAATCTAGATGTTTCATTCAACAGGGAAGTTACGTTTTGTAATAATTAGTTTTGTGCTTGAACGTCTAATGTTTCGAATCGCCAAAACTTAAAACTATTTCAAAATCACTATTTTATGGGATATTAATTAACTGCCAACTTTATTTTGATGGGGATTTTGCATATGATAATGAAAATGTCATTCTGTTTGAACTCATATATCGCCTTAGATTATCAATTTTAAATTAAGTTCACATTTTTTCCATTTTGTAAATTCAATTCCAAAAGGTATTATGGCGTGGATCTTACACACCATTATGTATTAATGAAATAAGTAAAGACATTCACTACATAATTACAATATGCAGTGAAAATCATGTGAAGTCTACATATGGTTTTTACGGGGTAAGTTTTTGGCAACTGCAACAGAAGTAGAACTTTAAAAACGTGTATTGTTTATTTTCTGATTTGAACATTGAAGTGTTAAATCAACTAAAACTATAACTGTTACTAGATACATTCTTTATAAAATATTCCATATCAAATAATCTATATATGATTAATATTATCTTCTTTTTATTTATGATTACGTTAGAGTATTGCTGTGAAATAACTACAAGAAAACATAATTCACACAATTCCTCTTGACTCAAAGTATACATTCCCAAAACATATTCCTGAATAAATATGACATAGCTTTTCATTGTTTCATTTTTGTAGTTTATTTTTCACGAGTAACAAGATAAAGGAGCATGGAACATTAGTTTCCGGTGTCACTTTTCGAGAAAAGTATACAATACCTTTTTGCCTTTCTCAAGAGACTGCTGATCAGAGATTTCCTGTTCTTTGCGTACAAAGGAACTCCTTTTCTTTGAATCTCGTGACGCTCATCTACTGAATGGTATAATTGTATTATGTTTATTCCTGTAAACGAAATATTACTCATTTTTAATGAGCAATATTTTATCTTCCATGTCATATTTGGCATATAATTATAATGCTCTTATTTTAATATATATTACAGGAAGTATTAATTATACGTATAATCATTATAATTATTTAAAATTGTATAACTGGTATTTACCTTATGGTATATAAAATATTCTATATATGATTAATATTATCTTCTTTTTATTTATGATTCTGTTAGAGAATTGCGCTGCAATAACTACAAGAACATATTTCACGCAATTCCCGTTGTCTCAAAGTATACATTCCCAAAACATATTCCTGAATAAATATGACATACCTTTTCGTTGTCTCATTTCTGTAGTTTATTTTTCACGAATAACAGGATAAAGGAGCATCGAACAATTAGTTTCCAGTGTCACTTTTCGAGAAAAGTATATTATACCTTTCTCAACAGACTGCTGATCAGAGATTTCCTGTACAAAGGTACTCCTTTCCTTTGAATCTCGTTACGCTCATCTACTGAATGGTATATTTGTAATATGTTTATTTCTGTAAACGATATATTACTCTTTTCTAATTAGCAATATTTTATCTTCCATGTCATATTTGACATATAATTATAATGCTCTTATTTTAGTATATATTACAGGAAATATTATTTATGTGCATAATCATTATAGATATTTAAAATAGTATAACTGATATTTACCTTATGCTATTTAAAATATTCTATATATGATTAATATTATCTTCTTTTTATTTATGATTATATTAAAGAATGACACTGTCTCTCTGCATTTGCACGCTACCACAAATGCCGCCGTGTTCATGCGGAGTACGATCACGTTAAACATGTGGGTGCGTAAGTCCTTCCGACAGGTTGGTGGTAGTGGAAGGAGGGTACGGTCCATGTGGATGCCTCCCCCACTGGGTTCCGGTCTAAATTGGGTGGCACTTCCCGGCCGTCCATGCAGTTACCTTACACCTTTCTGGTAGGTCGGACGGTCTGGGTCTCAACAACAACTGTCTCTCTGCAATAACTACAAGAACATATTTCACACAATTCCCGTTGACTGAAAGTATACATTCCCAAAACATATTCCTGAATAAATATGACATACCTTTTCTTTGTTTCATTTTTGTAGTTTATTTTCCGCGAGTAACAAGATAAAGGAGCATCGAACATTAGTTTCCGGTGTCACTTTTAGAGAAAAGTATATAATACTTTTCTCAAGAGACTGCTGATCAGAGATTTCCTGTTCTTTTTGCGTACAAGGAACTCCTTTTCTTTAAATCTCGTTACGCTTTTCTACTGAATGGTACATTTATAATATGTTCATTTCTGTAACCGAAATATTGCTATTTTTAATAAGCAATATTTTATCTTTCATATCATATTTGACATACAATTATAGTTATTTAATGTTACTATATATTACAGGAAATATTAATTACGCGTATAACTCTTATAGTTGTTTAAAATAGTATAACTGATTTGATATTTACCTTATGCAAAGTGTTTATATTCCACGCCGTTTCAAGAAATATCTATTGGCCGTAAGTTAATTAAATGTAGATGGAATATCCATCAAAACACTTAAAGGTTATCAATAATATACTATCTAGAGCGGGACTTAATTCGACTTCCGCATATTAGAATCTTCTTTTAAGGAGCTTATGATTTTCTCAGGAAATTTTAAAGGACAAAATTTTTAAAAAATCTGCATCATTAGTCCAAATGATCACATATATAGCATGATATCGTTCATTTTAAAAGGCTTAAAATCTTTCGATTGATACCAAGTTTGAAAATTTTTCCGCGAGGTGCAACTTCCCCCTTCCTTCCGAGTAGTTTAATAACGTCACGAACATAAAAATTACATCGGGTTTATAGTTTCACTACAATTATAGAAAATGTTAAATTTTTTGATCTCTGATCCATAAATAACCGTTTTTAACATTTTACACCATAGTTGAAAAGTGTTTAAGACTTTGTTCATTCTGTCAGTCTGTATGTCTGTCCGTTAGCACGATAACTGCCGTAAAAATGACTTTATCAAATTGAAATTTTAGTATGTTGTTCAGACAGTCTGTGGGACCTATGGAAATATAAATGAATAATTTCACATAATTAATTTTTAATTGAACCAGCTTTGAAAAAATGATATACATTGAATCCTATGGGGCATAATTTTTCAAAAACTTTTTAAGCAAACTTAAAATTCACAAATTGCTTCGAAATTTTTAGGAAATATCCAAATTATCTCATAAAATATATAAAAACTTTTCAGTAAAATATATTCAGTAGTTTTTTAAATAAAAATTAAAATAAAAATTACACCCTTTATATGAAGAGATCACCTGGCCACTATATGAAGAGATCACGTGATCCACTTCAAAATGAAATATGGCATCCATCTTGTGTCAAAATAGTGATTTTTAAAGTTCTTTTTAATTCATATTTAGTGTTCTATCCGTCCTAAAACCGCTTTATTTTTGCTTAAATTCTGTGCATCTACACACTGAAGCAAAGTAAATATAATATATTTGAGTTTAAATGATCATCAAACCTTGATTATTTCTACAGCGAAGCCTAATGTTCACTTATGGAGAATGTAAATACCAAAAGATGCAGAATGAGTTGTATAAGAATTTCTGCATTTCTTTAATGCAAAATTATTTAACTCATGGAGTCTGTAAAAAAACTAATATAAATAAAACATTCATTGATTTTATACAGAGAACCAGACGATTTTTTCGATGAAGTTTTAAGCATAGAGCTAAATTCCTTGTACCACCATGGTTTTAAGTTTTTAAATAAAATAAATTATTATAGTATTATGATGAATGAAAGGATTGGAAAAATGTTTATGAATAAAATGCTGCTTTTATATAGATGCGATTTTTATTTCGATGAAGTCATTTGAATAAAGTTCATTTGTTTTCGATGAAGTTTTCAAATATAATAAATTATTGTAGTATAATGATAATTTTAAAAATATTACCGAGGAATTTATCGCATTTTAGAGATGTTTAAACCAGGCAATTTATATTTCAATGTCGTCATTTGAATGAAGTTCATTTTCTTGGATGAAATTTTAAGTTTTCAAATATAATAAATTAATGTAGTATTGCGATAATTTTAAAAATATTACCAAGTAATGTATCGCATTTTAGGGATGTTTATATAAAATTGCATTGAATTTGGAAAGTGTTTCCTAATCAATGCTTTAAGCATGATTGATCGTTTTTGTTTATATCTTATGAGTTCTTATTCACCTAAATATATGTATAAATGCCTACTGGCGTTTTTATAAATAACTCATATCCCAACCAAGATTCCAACCACGGATCTCCGCATGGTCAACCGATATAGGCGAGAAAAGTTTTTTTTCTATATTTGGAGTATACCCCACCAGTATATAAAGAAACTTAGAACAAAGAATCCCAAATGAGATATTCTAAGACAAGTTCCTGAACCCAAAAATGCTGCATGATGCTAATATCTTTAGAGGATGCTCCTACCGCATTATTTAAAATATTTAATGAAATGTATGTCTAGAAATACACTTAAGAACGTGAAATGTGTGAACAATTATGTCCCAAATATATTTCAATGTGAAAACATTATATTTTTTAAAAATACCTTTTAACAAAATGCAGAATTTCATTTTATGTGTTGAAACTGTTAAATATGCATTTTATTGTTCCAACAAATAAAATGAAATAAAATTACAAAAATATATAATGTGAATTATTTATGTTATATTACTGGCAGTCTCTGAATTCTGAAACATGTTTTAAATATATAAATGGATTCTTAATGTGAAGATAAGTATCATCATTAATAAAGAAATATGAATTTAATGCAAATAAAAGATAATATTTTGTCTTTTTTGACAAAATCGTTTGGCAAATAAAATTTGAACACCCAAAACTTTCAGCTAAGTAGTCGTTTTTTAAACTTCAAAGGAACATTTACAAATAAATGATAAATAATCGCTTTTTTCCAAACTTATATACCTAAAAATCTAGATCAAGTTGAATAAAAGAAATTATTGATTTTTGCCGAAAAAAAAGAAGCTTCAGACCTCGTTCGTTCTTTTTAACAATCCATCGATGATGACCTATTAATCTTTAATGGCGTCTTTTGAATTCTCTTTAAAAGCGGAAAAATAATCATTTCTTTTGTACGGGATAAATTCTGTTATTGCTACTGTAAATTCATCATTTAGCTAAATCTCTTTCACTTTTTAGAATCATTGACAAGTTGGAAATAGCTGTTTGATAGCAAAGTAAATTATGAAATAATGACATTTGGGGGTATAATAGATTTATTATAATTTAAATTCCATCATCAATCCTTACGCAGAAGTCTATGGTAGCCAAATCTCAAGAAAACATCTTGAAAATTATTGTTTGATTAGCAGTCGTATCCGTTCTTCGTACGGATATATAAAGAAACTTAAATTTAACAATTATGGCCAAATTCATATAATGCTCTAATTGATATTGTTATTCAAAACTTTATATTAAAGTATTCAATTTTATTTTCCTAAAAATAAGTTTAAGAATATATATGTTCTTGCTATTAAAAATTTTCCTCACAGACAGATCTGATCTGAAGCACAAAAAATCCAGGCACTGTTTGAAAACAAATTTAAAAAACGTATGAAATTGGATCAATATATGCCAAAATAAAAACGCTGTGAAATTGGATAAATTTCATATTTTTTGTAATTCGTAAGGGCACGTCAAATAATTTATGTAAGGCTATATGCAAATCAATACGCTTAAAAGGAATTAGAAGTTATCCCTGCCCAGTTTTTAATTATGTTTCATCAGATGGCTAAACTCAATATATGAAATTGAAAACTTTTTGCAAAAATAAAACAAATCATTTAAGAAATTGAAAATATTCATAACCATAAAAGTACAAAAAATAATTTGTTTTAGTGTTAATAAGCTACAACAAAATTTTTTGTCATATGAAACTAAACCTAAAACCGCAGGGAACTCATAAAAGACTTTAATTTAGACATTAACATAATTTTAAGGAACACTAGAACAATAGAAGTGATAGCATACACGTTATCACTTCTATTGTTTCTTTAAATCCATTTCTATTGAAATGACATATATAAATAAGCATGTTGAATTGTTTAATAAAAATTGCCGAAAAATAATTTTAATGAATAGTATTGTATCATTCTTATATATGTCATTTATATTTTATCACTTCTATTGTTACTTAGAATTCAATTAATGTCCAATTACAAGTATTTTATGTACGCCCCATGGTTTTAGTTTTAATCACATATGACCAAGAATGTTGAGATAGATTTTTTTTTTACTTTTTGTAACAGTTTCATAAAACTATGTAACTTAAAAAGATATATATATATATATATATATATATATATATATATATATATATATATATATATATATATATATATATATATATATATATATATATATATATATATATATACATATAAAAATAAGTATATCACGAACGGAACTCCTATTTAAGTAAAGGAGAAAACAGAAACCTTACAGAGGATGTGGCGCATAGCAGCTCTGCATCCAGAGTGGAATACAAGGATATAAACAAGAAGAAAAAATAAGCGAGAACAGGAGTGACCATATGATTTGCATAGAATGGCTGGGGTGGATTGCGACACCCCTTTCCCGCTTAAAGCAGCTTTTACGACCCGGGCAACGCTCACGGCACCAATGTAACTCAATGGTCAATCTCCCACATGTGCAAAGACAGAAGCACCCGAACGGACAAAAGAGCAAAGATGGAACCAAGCATGGAAGAGATACACCTTACTATCCAGCATGAAAACACAACATTTTATAAGGGAAAGTCGCACATGCGCGAAAAGACTTCAAGATGATAGGATCGCAGATATGAAAATATATATGATTAAGAATTCTCATTTAGAATCAAACAATGTACAATTTCTTTCTTTGAAAAAGGAATAGTAATAATGTTGTAAAAAATATCTGGGGTAATTTCTTTTTAATGCATCATTTATTATTTTATTACATTCATGAATGCAGTCTTTTTTAAAAGTACTGTAGTTTCTGTTTCTTCTGAAGTACCCGATAATAATATTTCTGAATATATTTTTAGTGAGGTTTGAATTCCAATCAATAATATTATTAATTTTGATATTGTATGAATTTCTCTTGTCGTGTATGGTTGTATAAATTCCATACTGTTGGGGCTTTCTTATTGACAAATCCAGGAAGTCTGTCGATCCATCCTCATTGATCGGGTTTTCAATTAAGTCCAATTCCCTTGGGTAGAATGCAAAATCTATGTCAGGGGTGTTTGCATAACCCCCTAATATCACATCGTCAACATAACGGAAATAAGGTATTTCCGATAATAGATGGGTTCCTCTTTCATATTTGGATAGATAAATATCCGCCAATATTGATGAGCATGCACCACCCATGGGTATGCCTTTGACCTGTTTGTAGAAATGCATACCGTCATATAGTATGTTTTCATTTAAAACCAACTCAATCAAATCCAAATATCTTCTGAGAGTTATATATGGTTTTAAATTATACTCTTCATGTAATTCTTTCAAGATCATTTCTAGGTTTGTTAAATCGATGTTATTAAACAGATCCCTGAAATCGTAGCTTCTGAAGTTTAAATCTTTATGGCAAAATTTCAGTCGGTCTATCAATTCTTGTCCGTTTTTTAACATTATGGAGTTTTGCTTCTTAATATCAGTCATAACATATTGAAGTAATTTCAGAAGTTTTTTATTTGCATGTTCTAGGTATGATCCGCATCCCACTGTTACAGTACGGAACTTGACTGGCTTTTTGTGTAACTTGGGAATGAGGATCAAGTATGGAAATTTTACTGATTTAATATCCATACCAATTCTTTTATACAGTGCTTTTATTCTATTAGTGATGATTGATTCGTTGCTAGGAATTAATGTATACATGGCACAATCCTTATAGCATTGTGTTAAAGTATCGACATAGAATTTTTTACACGTGAATGCAAAATTCGATACGATTTTGTCGGTGTATGTCAATACGAATTCTTCATTAAAATGTTTGATTGAAAACGGAAATTGAGAACTCCCAGAATCCTTGTTTCTTCTCGGGTAGAATTGGCAAAAAGCACTGTAAAAGGCATATTTCCATGCGTTAAAAGTTTGTACAGGTATACTGTGTTTGACTGCCATCTTGTATATGAAGGTTTCCAGATCGTAATTAAATTCATTATAAATATCATTATATTCTTGTATTCGGTACTTAGTACCAAGTTGTAATAAGTTTTTGAGTTTATTATCTTTTATAAAATCTAAGTTTCCAGTAATTATATGCTTGTGGTAGGGATCACAATGTATATTTTTATGACATTGACAGGATTCAATATTAAATGAAGACACGGTTTTACATAATTTATTGTAGTTGAATAATCTTCTTCCGTTGGTTCTTACAAAGCGATAGGATATCTTAATATTTAGATTAGGCAAAGGAAGACGTTCTTCTATATTATGTAATATTTGGTTGAATGGAATATTTTCGAACATTTTATTCTTAAATGTTGTGATAAAAAATTCTTTTGATTTGTTTATTTGATATTTTGGTTCAAGTGCTACATTATATTTTGCGGCTCTGAGTTTAATTAAATCCAGAATGATGTCTATATTAGTGTTTGTATCTTCTGTATTGCAGTTATTTTCACTTAAATTGAAATTTATAATAAAATTCCATATACGTTGTAAGTATTTGATTTTGATACTGTTGGCTATATTCTTGATCCAACCGAATTTCACTGTTATTTCTGTCTTTATGAAGGCTGAAATTTTTTCTTCTGTTTTGATATAATTAAATTGTTGCTTTTTATTTCCTCTTTGGTGTCTATAAGTTTTCTTAGGTATTGAATTTTCTAAGAGAGGGTATGCTTTACTATTCCTGCATCTTTCTTTATTGCAATTTTCCTTGAATAATAAAGTATTCAGACCATATGGATATGCTAAGAGAGGGTATGCTTTACTATTCCTGCCACTATCCTGTTATTCCTGTTACTATCTGTATAAAACATTGTCACTTTGTTTTATACTTAAACAAATATTAATCTCTAAACCATATAATTTATTAAAATATCATTAATCCACTTTACAAATAATAATATACTGGTTAAATAATAATATTCTAAGGTAAACACTGCCTTTTGTTCATATTTACATTTCTGACATCGGTTTATGTCATTTCACGTCGTGTTTCCCAGTTTGGCAGCATTTAAAATACGTTGCCAAATATGTCGTCGTAACTACCAAATGTATCGCCAAATCATAACTACCAAATGTGTCGCCAAATCATAATTACCAAATGTATCGCCAAATCATAATTACCAAATGTATCGTAAAATCATAGTTACCAAATGCATCGGCAAATAAGATGGACAGACTCTACATTTTAGCATTCTTTAAAAAATTTCAATTAATTTACAACTTCTAGACACCATAGCTACACGTAACTGTCCCACGGACAGTGAACCTCACTTTATTTTGAATAAAGTATATAAAATTCATAATTTTCTCAAAGCGGAGAAATTATCAAAGGTGTTAAATTTAATTAATAGTATAGATATTTTGATGGATTGAATTTTTGACAATTTGACAACATTTTTGGTGATTTGGCATTGTTTTGTTAATTTTGAGATATTTTTCAAAAGTGACCAAGGTCGCCACATTTTTCACTAAATTGGACACCCGGACAGAAAAATAGAAGTTATTCAAAAATACGAAATGCCGGTTATGAATTAGTTTAAATTTCAATCAATTCATAAAATTTTAAATCAAAATGATAATTACTGTATGTTCTGATTTTGAACTTCACCATTTTGGCGTTATTTTCGTTAATTTGGCGGCATTTCCTTCAAATTGTCGACATTTAAACAAAGTCGTCATATTTGTCGCCAAATAGGGCAGACAGACAGACAGACAGACTGCCTATATTGAAACATTCTTAATATACCACCCGTTTTTTTACATAGTTTGAATTTCAATTCCTTCATAAAATTTTAAATCAAAATCCTAATCAGGCATGTTATGATTTTAAACTTTATCAATTGGCGTCATTTTTGTTAATTTAGCGCCATTTTTTATTAACTTGACATCATGTTTTAGCTTTGGGGACTAGCCAGACACGTGCTAGTAGTTATATATTTTACATCCATATCTTTATAGCTATATATGAATAGCTATATATTTTAAAAATGACTATAGTTAATTTAACCTTAGCATTCGTCTTCAAAGTCTTCCAATTCCGAACAAATGGAAATCAATTTATATAACCGTGAAATTGTATTTATTCTTCATGTATTTAAATCTTATTATTGTAAGTCATTTCCAATCAAATTCAATTTTAAATTAAAGCTGTGCGAATCTGTACATCCCTGTTGGTATTATATAAAAACAATAGAGGGGGACTCAACATTCTAATAAAAGATATAAACACGTTTCAGAAATACCACATTCTTATTCAGTAGAACAAAGTAACAAGACTCAAAGAAATTTTGTTCCTCTGTATACAAAGAACATGAATCGTTGATCAGCAGTCTCTTGAGGAAAGTTTGATCTATGTCTTTCTCGAGAACTGACACTGGAAACTAATGTTCGATGTTCCTTATCTTGTTATCCGAGCCACATAAACTCTAAAAATGAAACAAAGAAAGGTCTTCCCAGATTTATTCATGGATACGTTTTTCGTCGTATATATTTTAAATGGACAGTGAAAGAGCAGTCAGGAATATTCTCAAGTCGTTTTAAATAGCACAAGTATGCAATTTTGTAAGACATATAAGTTAATTTCTCAAATATAAGTTTTATTGATTTATTTCGGTGTATATATTTTTAAATATATATTTTATTGATTTTTTAATAAAATTGTTTGTTTTTAGTTTTTGTAATATCACGATGTATGTCGACTATGAGATAGTCGAAATTATTTTCCTATTCAGTGACAAAATTATTATATTTAATTGTTTAACTGTATTTCGTCTATTTTAAAAGTCCTCATTTTTAAATGCTATATTTCAAGGAAATGTTATGTAAAAAGAAATATCTGAAGCGAAGAATATCTGATTATATTTGTTCGGATAATACAGAAAATAAACATTTAGGGAGGTCGAAGGTTGATACACTATTTTAACTACCAAGAATATGACGATTGTCTATGAATTAAATTAAAAATAAATTTGTTGTATAGTTAAAACTTTATATTTTGAGCAATGTTAAGCTTTTACCTTGTTAAGCACATGCTGTCCTTTAGAAAAACATCTGATGTGGCAGCACATGACTTTCCTTACACAATGCAATGAATTTACTACTTTTACAGTAAAAAAATAGATTATTTTTATAGTAATTATTTATATTCTTTCTAAGATATTGAATATTCGTCAATCAGTCGTCATTATCCATGCCATCATCATCAATGAGTCGTCATTGATTTAGCGTCATTTTTATCCATTTGGCGAGTTTTTCGTTAATTTAGCAACATTTAAAAAAGTCGCCAAGTTGGCGACATTCCATCAGATTCATCGCCAGAATTTCGCCAAGCGTTATGGACGAAGAAATAAGTTATTCCCACAGCAGACAAATTACTATTGGCGTTCAAATACAAAAGTATTACTCAAATTATATTTTTTCATGAATGGAACGACCTAGATCCACGAGAATGATGTCACCAAATTTATCGCATGGTATTACATATGAAAAGTGCACATGTTTCTCAATAGGAAATATTTTTTTTATATTTTATATGACTTTTTGATAATTTTTTTGAAAAATGTACAATATCTCAAGAACGGTTCATGTTAGCCTCCTAAAATTTATGTCAATCCTTTTCTAATGATAACTTACATAAGGAATGTCTATTTGCGTAACTTTATTAGAGGTTTTGATATTTTGACGATATTTTCAAAATTTAACTCGAAAATTTAGGGGGGTTCGAAACATTCGATTGCGTATAAAAACAATAAGCTTCCAGTGTTTATGGACTGTGATTTTTGTACCGAATTTCGTTCGAATCGGTCCGTTCGTTCGTCAGTTATCATCTCCACAGACTCACTGACACACACAGACATCACTTCAAAAATGCTTGATTCGTGATCAGGGATGCTTAAAACGTGCTTTCCCGTCGAAAACTCGAATTCGAATTTTCGACACCGTCACAATACTTTCCTTATGCATTATTGTATATAAGGAAAACAATATGTATCCTTAAAATTATTGTCTGTGTATAATTCATCGAATAATATTTCAAACGTTGGCGAACGTTGCCCAATAATATTTTAAAATTATTTTCTTTCATATTTGTTTTTATATATATATATCAATATTATTTTGACAGTATTTTATTCAATTGTTGTTTCTAATATTACAGTGTATTTAAAAAAAATCAGAGTTTCTTTCTAACACAAGAAGCTTATGTCTTCTAGCTATTGCAGATGTAGCAACACAGAGGCAATTTTCAACCAGTTAACTGCAATTTTTGACACAAGTCTCTCAAACAGGGATTTTGGGTGGAACAGCCCAGTGGTTAGCTCGCTGAGATTGTAATTAGACGACCCATGTTTGATTTCCGGCTCTGCCTAAACTGCTCATGTATTCACGCGGAGTGAGAGCATGTTAAATATTTCCGATCGTAAGTTATTCCCACATGTTGACGGAAGAGGGGGTATGGTTTCTGTGAATGCCGCCTCCACTGGGTTCCGGTTTAAATTGCGTGGTAAGGTCCCGGTCATCCACACAGGTACCTTGGTTAGCTCGGACGGTTTGGTTCGAAAAAACAAACAGGGATTCTAAATTTTCGAACGACCATGGATCTTTTGCCTGTTCGCATTCCATCACCTCGAGGGGAAAAATCTGCCGAAAAGGCGTATTCTTCAATTACCCTGAATAAAATATTTTTTGCGTTCGTAGAAATATTTTAATTTTATAATATTTTAATAAATTAATAATGCAACTGGGAAAATTGAGTTTTTAAAAGTTTCAGTTTAATTATTAGTTTTTAATCATATTTACATAAATGTCAAATAATCGTTTTTCCAGCCTTATCTAGTTAAAAATCCGGATGCATTTTGCCGAAAGAAAGGAATTATTTATTTTTTAATGGAGAAAGAATAAATTTTGTACTATCAATCATTCGCTTTAACAGTTCGTCGATAATGATATATTATACTTAAGTGACATATTTTTGTTCGTCTTTATAAGAGAAAGCAGTTTTGAAGTACATGCGTTGTTCCTAATACCGCCTCCAAAATAAACTTTATACTTTTCATTATATACTATATGACTAGAGAGAGGTATTCGTTCAATACGGGAATTGTCAATTACTATTATTGTTCGGTTGATAAAAATGTGTATGTGTAGAATACACATTTGGAAGGAAATTGTGACAAAGACTCAAACACTAAGGAAGGAAAAACTATCTTCCACATAGTACCTTGTAGTCTAAAATTGAACTTAAACTAGCCTGGTTAAAATTTGTAGTTATAGTTCTCTTTGAGATGTGTTCTTTACACATAATAATAAATCCCAACATTCCATTTTAAGAACAATTACTAATAATTTCGATAATTTCTCAAATATATATTTTATTGATTTCTTCCGGTGTATATTTTTGTAATTATATGTTTTATTGAATTTTTGATAAAATTGTTTGTTTTTAGTTTTTGTATTATCACGATGTTTGTCAACTATGAGATTGTCGAAATTATTTTCCTATTTAGCCACAAATTATTACATTTAATTTTTTAACTATATTTCGTCTAATTTTAAACGTCTTCATTTTTAAGTGCCTATATTTCAAGGAAATGTTATGTAAAAAGAGATATCTGAAGCGAAGAATATCTGATTATATTTGTTCGGATAATACAGGAAAAAAACATTTAGGGAGGTCGAAGGTTGATACACTATTTCAACTACGAAGAAAATGACGACTGTCTATAAATTAGATTAGAAATCAATTTGTTGTATAGATAAAACTTTATCTTTTGACCTTGTTAAGCACATGCTTTCTTTAAGAAAATATGTATCCTTAAAATCTATTTTATGTGTATAATTTATCCAATAATATTTCAAATTATTTTGTTTCATATTTGTCTATTTTTTATATACATATATCAATGTTACGACAGTATTTTATACAAGCGTTGTTTCTAATATTAGAGTGTATTTTAAAAAAGTTTTTTTCTAACACAAGAGGTTTATGTCTTCCAGCTATTGCAGATGTAGCACCACAGAGGCAAATTTCGACCAGTTAACTGCAAGTTTTGTAGCAAATTTCTCAAACAGGGATCTTGGGGAGGAACAGCCCAATGGTTAAAGCGCTGAAATTGTACTTGGACGTCCCACCTTTGATTTCCGGCACTGCGTAAACTGACCATGTATTCACGCGGAGTGCGAGCATGTTAAATATGTGAGACCGTAAGTCATACCCACTTGTTGGTGGAAGAGGGGATATGGTTTCTGTGGATGTCGCCCCCACTGGGTTCCGCTTTAAATAGCGTGGTACGGTCCCGGTCATCCACACAGATACCTTGGTTAGCTGGGACGATTTGGTTCTAGCAAACAAACAGGGATTCTAAATTTTCGAACGACCATGAATTTTTCGTCTGTTCGCAATTCATCACCTCGAGGGGACGAAACTGCATAAAAGGCTTGTTCTTCAATTACCCTGAATAAAATAGTTTTTGCGTTTGTAGAAATATTTTATTTTTATAATATTTTAATAAATTGATAACGCAATTGGGAAAATTGAGTTTTTAAACGTTTCAGTTTAATTATTAGTTTTTAATCATATTTACATAAATGTCAAATAATCGTTTTCCCAGCCCTATCTAGTTAAAAATCCGGATTCATTTTGCCAAAAGAAAGGAATTATTGATTTTGTAATGGAGAAAGAATAAATTTTGTACTATCAATCATCCGATTTAACAGTTCGTCGATAATGATATATTATACTTAAGTGACATATTTTTGTTCGTCTTTATAGGGGAAAGAAGTTTTGATGTATATGCGCGATTCTGAATATCGCCCCCAAAATAAGCTTTATATTTTTACTTATATATATGACTTTAGAGAGGTATTCGTTCAAAATATTTTAATAAATTAATAATGCTTGGGAAAATTGAGTTTTAAAAGTTTTAGTTTAATTATTAGTTCTTAATCATATTTACATGAATGTCAAATGATCGTTTTCCCAGACTTATCTAGTTAAAAATCCGGATTCATTTTGCCAAAAGAAAGGAATCATTGATTTTGTAATGGAGAAAGAATAAATTTTGTTCTATTAATCATTAGCTTTAACAGTTCGTCGATAATGATATATTATACTTAAGTGACATATTTTTGTTCGTCTTTATAAGAGAAAGCAGTTTTGAAATATATGCGCTATTCCTAATTCCTCCCCCAAAATAAGCTTTATATTTTTCTTTATATACTATATGACTCAAACGAGGTAGGTATTCGTTCAATACGGGAGTTGTCAATTACTGTTATTGTTCGGTTGATAAAAATATGTATATAGAATACTCGTTAGGAAGGAAATTACGACAAAGACTCAAACACTAAGGAAGGAAAAACTATCTTCCACATAGTACCTTGTAGTCTTAGATTGAACATAAACTGGCCTGGTTAAAATTTGTAGTTATAGTTATCTTTGAGATGTGTTCTTTACACATAATAATAAATCCGAACATTATATTTTAAGAATAATCACAACATATTAAAATTGAAATAGCCACGGACTGATTAACCATGAACTTCGAAGATCGATATGCAAATCTTGTCTCGCGGTTGCGGACTGCGTAAAAAAATTCATGTTCTTCACATCTTAAAAAATTTACATTGCCGCTGATGAAGGATGTAGTGACATCCAAAATTGATCTGGATTTGCAATTTTATGTACGTCATAGATGGTGCTTATATTAAAGACCTAGCCATACCAAACGATTGGTTGTCGTTATTATACCGTTTTAAGCTTATTATTTCAATAACTGCAATGAGAAATAACCTAGTTACAATTTTTGTGTTCATGTCGTCATTAGCCCCCTCTGGGTTGCAAGTTGCCCCGCGGGTGTAGATTATTAAACTTGGTATGAATCCAGATTGATATGAATTAACCTTGTTGTGGATGAAGAATTTTTCAATACCTTTAAATTGAAAGAGAACATGCTATAATTGTAATCATTTAGAACAACAATGCATGTTATTCAAATTTGTTTTTGTAAAATTTACAAAAAAAAGTACTTAAAAAGGGAAGTCGAGTAGCACCATACTTCAGGCAATTTTAGTTGTAGAATTTTGAAATCTGTAGTCAAAATGTCCAAAACTATTTTTTCTGGATACTTAAACGTGTTCAGCGAATTGTTATATTTCTATACGGAGATGTTGGATTTATGATTTTCATTACACAAGCATGTTTCATAGATCATTGATATTTATTATTGCTACAAAATATTAGAGAAACATTCCGATTCATTTAAGAAAGTGACCGATAAGAAGGCTTTACTGAAAACAATTTTAAATGAACATTTTACACCGACGACGTTCAATTACAATACTGCAACAAAATGAGTCTTTGGTGATAATTATGACATCTAAAACCACTCCCTAGTATAATTACATACGGCAAAATACTTGAAATATTTATGCATATTAATGTTTATAATGTGCATTGACAGAAATCGATGAAATTGTTTTTTTCCCCTATTTTGTTAGTTTCATATTTTTTAGGGTAATTTAAGAAGAAAATAGAAATAAAAACTTATAAAACAAATATTAGTCATTTAGTTCGATGCTTATTATGAAAAGCCAAAACAATGTGGAATACGGGTATTTAATATGTCGACGTGGCCCGAACACTCTAAATATTTTAATAGTATTTCAATTCATTTACTGAAGTTCTAGATTTACAAGTTCAGAAAAAAACAGACACCATATATTTACCAGTTACTTAGTAAAAACAACGACGTGCACCTTTGTGAAGTAGCTCAGTACATAAGAATCGTAAAATCAGCCTAATCTTGAGGGAGCTCCAATACATTTGAGTTCCAAAAGTGACATCAGAAACGAATGTTCAATGTCCCTTATCGTGTTATTTATCTGCATCCAACACGGAAAGGAATGAGGGAAAAGATGGAAGTTTGGCCAGAGGGATTTGTAGAGGGATTTTTTATGTGAACATACACTTTGGAATTTTTCAGCTACATTTCGGTTCAGGGAGAAATACTTACCGCAGAAGGTAGAAAATATCTAAATGTACTTAAATATAACATGCGTTGGTATTAATGCACTTCAATTTCAGCGGTATAGCTATTTAGGAATAGAAAAACGATCTGACGCATTATGTTAAAGCAGAGCAAAAACACTTACATGTTAAAAAGTAACTAGTAGTTAAAATTTAAAATAGCAACTTTTTTATATTATAAACATTAACCATTGACATATTATATAGCACAATATTATTGAGGCCTCAATATTGAGGCTCCCGTTGCACACAACACTTTCCCGTTGCATACAGCAGTATCCCGTTGCTGACAACAAGCATAGAAACATAATAAGTGACAAAAGAATCAATCATTTGTATCTGATTTTATGTTTAAAATATGGATTTAGTTTCATTTAAGTAAATTTTTTAATTTATTTAATCAGAGGTATCAAAGCAAATAATCGAATTTAAAAAAAACATGAGAAACGCTATAGTATATCGGTGAAAATTATCTTTCATTATATATAGTCCCTGGAGATAGCGGTTGCTAAAAAAATAGTAAACAGATTTTAAAGCAGTATTGAAAATGGTCTACTCCCCGTATTGATGCAGAATTTGCAATATAACAAAAGTGGGTTGAAGTTCAGTATGAGCAGAATGGGTGGATCCTTTACAAATTTGAAAATGCAACTTGAAAATCTCATCAGAATCGGAGTAAAAGTTGCTAAAATAAATAAAGTCGAAAAAATGTTAAAAATATGGTTTTCCTCCTGGCCTGCTCACTCCTTCAATTGTCAAAATATAAGGTAAAATTGCAAAGGGACCAATCAAGTCCCACAGCTGATCCATATTGGTCGTCCACCCGCTGGCGCGACACAAACAATACGTATACCCGATGATCATGACCTCAATCAGGCCATTGATTTTTTTAACACTTTACAACAAAGTTGAAAAGTGTTTATGACTTTGTTCATTCTGTCTGTCTGTCTGTCTGTCTGTCTGTCTGTCTGTCTGTCTGTCCGTTAGCACGATAACTGCCGTAAAAATGACTTAATCAAAATGAAATTTTAGTATGTTGTTCAGACGGTCTGTAGGACCTATGAGAATATAAATGAATAATATCACCCAATTAGTTTTGGATTGAACCCGGGTTAAAAAAATGAAATACATTAAGCCCTATGGGCCCTAATTTTTCAAACATTTTTTAAGCGGATTTAAAATTCACAAATTGCTTCGAAAATTTTAGGTAATAGTCAAATTGTTCCATAATATATATAAAAAAAAAATTCAGCGAAATATATTCAGTAGTTTTTTAAATAAAAATTAAAATAATAATTACACATCTTATATGAAACGATTACGTGACCATGATATGAAACGACCACATGACCCACTTCAAAATGATATATGGCATCCATCTTGTTTCAAAATCGTGATTTTTTAAAGTTCTTTTTAATTCATATTGAGTGTTGTATCCGTCCTAAAACTACTTTATTTTTGCTTATATTCTGTGCATCTACATACTAAAACAACACAATGACAATATATTTGAGTTTAAATTCACATTCAAATTTGATTATCTCTACAACTAAGCCTATTTTTCACCTATGTAAAATGTAAACAGCAAAATATGTAGAATGAGTTGTATTAGAATTACTGTATTTCTTTAATACAAAATAATTCAGTCCATGGAGTCTGCATGGCTGATATGAATGAAATATTAATTGATTTTATAAACAGAAGGACGATTTTTTTCGATGAAGTTTTAAGCATAAAGTTTATGAATTGTAGCTCCATGGTCTTAATTTTTAAATAAAATAAATTATTATAGTATTGTGATGAATGAAATGGAGAAAGTTATGAATGAAATCCTGCTTTTATAGAGAGATCCAGGTGTGTTATTTTTTCTATGACGTCATTTGAATTTATTTCAGTTGTTTTTGATGAAGTTTTCAAATATAATAAATTATCGTAGTATTATGATAGTTTTAAAAATATTTCCGTGGAATGTATTGCATTTTAGAGATATTTAAACCAGGTAATTTATATTTCAATGCCGTCATTTGAATGAAGTTCATTTTTTTCAATGAAGGTTTAAGTTTTCAAATATAATAAATCAATGTAGTATTCTGATAAGTTTTAAAATATTACCGAGGAATGTATTGCATTTTCGACTTTTTTAAATAAAATTGCATTGAAGTTGGAAAGTGTTTCATAATCAATGCTTTAAGCATGATTGATCTTTCTTGTTTAACATTCAACACAGCGAAATCTTTAATGTATCTTTCCCCAAGAATTAATTACTCAAAGATCGCTTTTGAAAAAATCCATCAAAATCAGGCATAAAAGGAGTAGCTATCTTTTCAGACAAACCTGCTGTGCCGTTTTGGAAGGACAGTATGCTAAAACAGCCACGATTGTAAATAGAAAATCGTATTCGAGCTATTTATAAGGCTATTGGTTATAAGGTTAATAACATTATTTTTTGCTATTCGACATTAATTCCCAAACTGCCTAAAGATCCGGCAAAGTTTAGGCCTAATACCATAGGATTTAAATCGTACCTTACTATTGCTAGCAAGTTACTTTTCAGTACTTTGAAAGTTGTAGTAGCAAAAATAAAGGCTAAAGGTGCATGTTTTATTTATAACAGCCATGAAGCCATCAAGAAAATCGATGATATTCCTAACAGCTTAATTTTTAAAAGCTTTGATTTTTGTGAATTGTTTAGTAGCATTGATGTTAATGACCTTTATGCAATCATCATGAATCTGCATGAGCCATACGAAATTAACTCCTTTATAACAGGAAGTAAATATAAGGCTTTGGTTAAAATGATACTGTTTGAAACAGTACTATAAAATGGAAAACACTTTTACAGACAACTGCATGGAATCCCCATGGGAGGATATTTTTCTTCCATACTGGCCGATTTGTATTTACATCATTACGAAGAGGGAACTCATGTTTTAAATAAGGTTTTATTTTTACGTTACGTGGATGATATCCTTTAGGCGTGTGAAAATGAGGATTCTGATTTGGATTTTAGCTTTTATCTAAGTGGTTTGAAATTGGTGGAAACGGAACAGAACGATGACGGAAGTTTAAACTTTCTGGACCTGAATATTAGTAAAAATTCAGAAGTTAAAGCGTTTTATCGCTTGTTCGATAAAATACGCTTATTTAGTTTCAACATGAATTATTTAACATCATGGAATTCTGCTTTACACAAAGGTGTTTGTAGAAACATCATTATCAACCAATTAAAACGAAGTAAAATGTTAAACAGTGGATTTGAAGATCGATTTGTTTGTGATGCGAACTTTTTAAACAAAGCGTTAAAACAGGGATATCCTAAGGGTTTTTTGTGTCGGATTGTTTGTAGTTTCTACGACATAATCGTAAGGGATGTTTACAAAAGGTACTTAAACACAACAGCACGCATTATCTGATTAGTAACATGATGATTCTCTGTCATGTTGAGCAAGTTACAAAGAGATTAATCCTGGTCTTGGATATTAATTTCAGCTTGATATTTTGCACACATTATATCTGATACTGGTTTAGTATTTTGGAATTTATGAATTGAGACGTTTTACTTGTTATTTAAGAATCCTTGAACGTTCTGCTTTGACTTCTCATCTTCTGCGTACGTTATGGTGGTGTGTTTTTGCTTTCTTTCCTTTTCTAATGTGGACATTTTCCGGTTTCTCTACTGTTAATAGGTACTTATGTATTTACTTGTATGGCAAGGTACCGGTATCCGAGAGTGCTGTGGCGATACAAAGCTAGCTTAACTGGGTAGTGGTGGTCACAACCCTCGAGACCAATCTTCTTGTAAATTTCTTTCCTTATATGTTCCTATTTTGGGATTATGTATCCTAATCTACTTGGGAGTGCTGTGGTCTGACTTCCGTTACACCAAGCAAAAGTGACTGTGTAGTGCGGGATAACAAGCATCTTCATCCTTGGCCCTTTTTTTAAAGAGAAGCATGTGGCAGGTCTACGTATGTGTGCGGTAACGAGTGGTCGCACTGAAGCAATGTTGATCAATTACGTCATTCCTGTATTGTAACAGCGAAATGCCCTATCTGACACCGTGTGGATGCAAGATAGTACTCTTCCACATGTAGGGACTTCTGTGAAACATTTATTGAAACAGCAGTTGATGACAGAATTATCATCTCCCGCCATTTCATGTTTACCTGGCCACCCAGTTCCCCCAATTTCACTCCAATGGATTTCTGAATGTGGGGATATATGAAATTCAAAGTGTATACAGGCAATCCGCAAACTCTATTTGATTTGAAAGATGCCACCACACTTGAGGCTCAACAGATTGTTCTTGCCATGGTGCAAGCTTCAGTGCTATCCACCATCTGTCGCATGGAAAGTGTCATGGTGTGTGAAGGCGGGCACGTGGAAAATTTGTTAAACACGAGAAAATGTTTTGCTTTTCTGTCGGTGGTCTGTCCGTTTTGGTTGTATTCACTTTATTTCTTAGTCCCTGCCCTAGCGCCGGCGTTTCTTTTGCTGCAGGTACCATCTCAACGATATTTATGATTTTTCACTGTGAAGATCACATTCCAATAAAAAATAGTAGGTGTTGCCATTTGAAAATTTTAAAATTGTGTACCTGTAACCGTAACTGTGAGAGCAAGACTGTTGTTTTTTCACACCATTCTTGAGCGCATACCTTAAAATACTTGCATAAAAAATTTCTTTCCGCTGCTTTGAACGATATGATCGCTAGGGACTAATATATCAGCAAATGTTTAACTATATATATATATATATATATATATATATATATATATATATATATATATATATATATATATATATATATATATATACAAGTGCTATCAGTGCCCGATGGCTATTTCCTCAACCTTTAGTCACAGAGTTATACTTCCAATTGCAAAAATGTTTTAAATTTTAAAATCTATTATCCTAGAAGCTATTTAAATCAATAGATGCATTTATTAAAGTAATACGAAATATAAATTTTTATGCGGTACCCCGGTGCTACCAGTTATATTTAGGTATAATCACCTTATAAATCCTTATAATCATCCTTATAATCATCCTTGTAAAATGTCATGCAAAATAAAAAAAATAATCCTTTTACGACCAAATTTGCCGACTTATAGGTGCTTAAAATGAGAGCACTTTTTGTGCTGACAAATGGGGGTTATACACAAAACAGTTATATACACACATCTGTTATTTTTTATGTGTTATATGCTTTTATTTTTTTAGATTTAATGTGCGTAATTTTTATTTTCGTCTGCAGGTAGCAACTGGTCTCATTACGGGTCTGTTAGCGTAAAAAAAATTAAATTTCGTAATTTTTACAGAAATGCATTTATTGATTTAAACTACTTGCCTTAAATAATAATGGGTTACATCATTTACAATAAAGTTCTTAGAAAGACCCCTAGAAGATTTCAGTCGAGCCCTGACTCTAATACTCTTCTAAACAAATTACTATTCGATAAAAACTTTGCTTCATTCTCGACATTATGTCAGCAAATGCAATTGAAACATAATACTTTGAATATGGAATTTCAATATTTATTCGGTCCCTTAAAGGTTTCCTGAAAAGATACATTTTTATGCGTGGAAAAGCGACGTAAGTCATAAAGTTTAATGCTTCATAACTCGGTGAATTTTGCTCTTAAAAGGATGATTTTTTTATTTTGCATAACATTGTTTGAGGATGATTTTCCTAAATATAACTGGTAGGACCGGAGGACCGTACAAAAAATTGTATTTCGTATTTCTTTCAAAAATTCATTTATTGATTTAAACTGTTTCTAAGATAATATATTTTAACATTTAAAACATTTTTGCCATTGGAAGTATATCTCTGTGATTAAGGTTGAGGAAATAGCTATTGGGCACCGATAGCTATTTCCTCAACCAATTTTATTTTTATTTTGCATAACATTGTTTGAGGATGATTTTCCTAAATATAACTGGTAGCACCGGAGGACCGTACAAAAAATTGTATTTCGTATTTATTTCAAAAATGCATTTATTGATTTAAACTGTTTCTAAGATAATATATTTTAACATTTAAAACATTTTTGCCATTGGAAGTATATCTCTGTGATTAAGGTTGAGGAAATAGCTATTGGGCACCGATAGCTATTTCCTCAACCAATTTTATTTTTATTTTGCATAACATTGTTTGAGGATGATTTTCCTAAATATAACTGGTAGGACCGGAGGACCGTACAAAAAATTGTATTTCGTATTTATTTCAAAAATGCATTTATTGATTTAAACTGTTTCTAAGATAATATATTTTAACATTTAAAACATTTTTGCCATTGGAAGTATATCTCTGTGATTAAGGTTGAGGAAATAGCTATTGGGCACCGATAGCTATTTCCTCAACCAATTTTATTTTTATTTTGCATAACATTGTTTGAGGATGATTTTCCTAAATATAACTGGTAGCACCGGAGGACCGTACAAAAAATTGTATTTCGTATTTATTTCAAAAATGCATTTATTGATTTAAACTGTTTCTAAGATAATATATTTTAACATTTAAAACATTTTTGCCATTGGAAGTATATCTCTGTGATTAAGGTTGAGGAAATAGCTATTGGGCACCGATAGCTATTTCCTCAACCAATTTTATTTTTATTTTGCATAACATTGTTTGAGGATGATTTTCCTAAATATAACTGGTAGGACCGGAGGACCGTACAAAAAATTGTATTTCGTATTTATTTCAAAAATGCATTTATTGATTTAAACTGTTTCTAAGATAATATATTTTAACATTTAAAACATTTTTGCCATTGGAAGTATATCTCTGTGATTAAGGTTGAGGAAATAGCTATTGGGCACCGATAGCTATTTCCTCAACCAATTTTATTTTTATTTTGCATAACATTGTTTGAGGATGATTTTCCTAAATATAACTGGTAGGACCGGAGGACCGTACAAAAAATTGTATTTCGTATTTATTTCAAAAATGCATTTATTGATTTAAACTGTTTCTAAGATAATATATTTTAACATTTAAAACATTTTTGCCATTGGAAGTATATCTCTGTGATTAAGGTTGAGGAAATAGCTATTGGGCACCGATAGCTATTTCCTCAACCAATTTTATTTTTATTTTGCATAACATTGTTTGAGGATGATTTTCCTAAATATAACTGGTAGGACCGGAGGACCGTACAAATAAATGTATTTCGTATTTCTTTCAAAAATGTATTTATTGATTTAAACTGTTTCTAAGATAATATATTTTAACATTTAAAACATTTTTGCCATTGGAAGTATATCTTTGTGATTAAGGTTGAGAAAATAGCTATTGGGCACCGATAGCACTGGGCACCCTGTATAGTGTGAAGTAAAGTCCTTATAGGACCAGCAACTTTGAAATGGTTGATTATAGACACATACATCCGATTAGAAAAATTATGCATATGATTTTCAAATTATCGATATGTCTTGGATTCGACAAGAGGCCATATAGTTATGAAAATACGATATCGCAATTTTTATGCGGTCCGCAGGCCTTATCATTGATATTTACAAAATTGAAGTCCTGTTGCTAACGGGTACAACAAACCAAATTCCATGCTTCTAAGTGACATATTCGCTGAGATATCGCACATTGAAACTTGGAGCATGTTGTAAGGGATCAGCTGAAAGTTGAGAAACCTTGATTACATTGAATCTGAAAACAGGTTGACAGATGTATGTAGGTCCGTTTATGAGTGCTACTAACTGAGTTCTTTTATTATGCTGTTATGTGTTTTAACTGTATAATTGTATATATATAAATATATATATATATATATATATATATATATATATATATATATATATAATGTTACTACTTTAATTAATAATAATATTATATCCTTTAATATATATTACATTTAATTCCCACTATTTAATCTTGTATACGATAATCTTTTTTATGTCCTTTCAACATTAAAGGAAATGTTAAAAAGAAGCATTTTCTTCAGTGCTATAGTGTTGAAAATTGTATAGGCTTCTTGTGTTTATCCCTTTAAGTGAAAGAAAGGTAAATAATTCGAAATCGAGAAAAATGTTTGGACAATGACAATATTTATGTGCGTTCTTTAAAGAATGCTCGTAATGCTTACAAAGCACAATTCCATTTCTTTGTGCTTTTAGAAGTAGATGTCACCAAATTTCTCATTTGGCGCCTGAATTCAATGGACTTGAAAGTAACAAATAACGCACCCTTTAGAAATCTTGCGGGTGAATGTGCTTCTATTATGGATTTTGGACATGATTTTATTTTTTTAGAGTGTCATGTATCTTTCACCTGTTGCTATGATTGTCTCTTGACGGTTAATTATTACTTTTAACTGTTTTAAGAATTTGTAATATAGAAACATATTTAAACTAACTACTTACTCATGCGAAGTATTAAATATTATTTTCACAAAATTTTTCCATTTCGAGATTTTGATGCTAATACATGTTTTACATCCTAGACACGTTTTGACAATTTTTAGACTGATGTTTTTAGACTGATGATGAAATTGGGTGGCACTTCCCGGCCGTCCAAACAGTTACTTTATGTCGTAAGGCGTGACGACATTTTGTAATTTCAATTACGGATGTCAAGCAAGCTAATGAGCAATATAAATGCAGCAGAAAAAACCAATTGGAACGCAAACATAAATAAACAGCGTTCATCCCCTTCTGCATCAACGACAAATGGGAGAAGTGGTACGAAACCAAAGGGGGAAATAAAAATAGTGTCCCAAAGTTTGTTGCAGAAAGTTTGACAGATTTGATTTTTCGACAACGATCTAGCAACACGTCAATTTACTTTGTTCAAAAAATATCTACCGTGAGCACAAAGAAAGCGTGGCTCAGCAATGAGATGTGTGATAGTATCATCTGCATAGTGAAATACTGGCGTATCAAAATATACGCAGGCATCCAGCAGAGTGATGGTGCGATTAAGTGTCAAAATGCAACATAATAAGTATTTATGTATTTACAATTGTCACTAGTTATCATGGAAGGCACACCAACAAGTATCGTAGAGTTAACAATAAGCTGGAACGAACCTATCGCAATGACGAGCTCGTGTACTTAAACTAAATGAACTACGCAGATTTTCGGCAGCTAATAGCAATCAATGTGTGTTCTACATATAAGTGCCAATTAAATTATGTGTTATAAATATATGTATCAATTCAATTATGTTTCATAAATATGTGTGTTGATTAAATATGGGTAGAGCTAGATGTGTCATAAAAAATGGATTTATGAATAATCTTAATAATCAAGACATGTATAGATATCTACGAAATTAAATATTAAAGAAATTGATCAATTTAAATAAGTGTGTTTATTTTATATCTTGTGTGTTTCTTTCTCTCCGGCTCGAGAACCAGGAGTTTACATGCTCCACCCTTCGTTAAAGCATCAAAGGTAAGTCCTGGTATAGTAAATTTGGGTAAGGACTATTTACCTTATGACATGATGCAGACACGTTCATTGGTGCCGTATGTGGTCGAGCTCGGAGAGAATTATGGTTTGAATAAAAGAAAGTAATAATAAGTAAAATACAAAATTGAATTTAATAATGAGATTGAATTTAATATTGAATTTAATAATGAATTTAATAATGAGATTGAATTTAATATTGAATTTAATAATGAATTTAATAATGAGATTGAATTTAATATTGAATTTAATAATGAATTTAATAATGAGATGTTAATTCAGTATTAAGATAGAGCTATGCATGGAAGTTATAATTTAAAATATGTGTATTATATTATTGTGTATGTATGTATGTACTAGCATAAATATTTAGTAAATAGTATAGTAAGTGCATAACAGTGTATTAAATCATGGTGCCGAAAAAGAGTAGGCAAACAAACAAAAGAGAGAGGCAAGATCCTCCGATTAACGATAACCTACAGAAGGAAGTCAATATAAATGACACGGTAACTAATAATTCTGCTTTGACAAACAACACGGTTCGCGTACAAACAGCGACAAATCAAGCGCAGCAAAATTAATGAAATAGCAAAATTAACATCGTGAACAAGAAAAAATTATTATTGTAAAATCTAGACTGAAAGGAAAAGCATTACAATTTTTGGCAGAAAATATTGCTCTGCAAAAAGAAAAATCTTATGAAAAATTCATGTAAATGTTAAAAAACAAATTTAAAAGGAAGCACACCTTAGTGCAAAAACATAGTAATCTCAACAACCTAAAACATTTGCCAATTATGACCATAAAGGAGCTAACACAGGAGATTGAAAACCAAGCGATTTAAAAGTAGAAGAAACAATCGACCCAAAAGTACAGACAATTATAGAGAAAATAAAACTTACAAAATTTTTACAAATACTCAGAGAGGATCTACGCACGGGAGTAAAGAAAAATGACCCAAAACCCTTTGATGAAGCAGTTTGAACAGCAGAGGTAATCGAATCCGCATTAGATGAAGAAAAGGATATTGTAAATACTATTGAGGTAGAAAAACATAATTGAGAATGTGGAGATAAACAATGTCAAAATTGAAAATACTGCAGAAAAGCCGCCACAGAAATTTTGTATTGCTTGCGGTCCTGTAATGAAATGGGAGCGGCACCAATTGTTATAAGCTCTATTTGTTATAAGCTGTCGCGGTCACCCTTTGTTGTGGAACGTAGTGGGCATCATATGTTGCGGCTCGTGTCGGAATAAGTGGTCGCTGGGTGGTGATGAAGCATCACTGAACTCCTTTTGCGTTGTGTGTTATATTCGTAAATCGAAAACTACGAGAAGTATTCAGACACTTCGGGATGACGGATTATTCCGGAATTGGAGATAGTCGACGAGAACACGTTTTTGATGAATACCCCGGGATGCAGGTGATGAAAGCATTTGAAGAATAAGACGAAACAATCTTGACTTTTAAATTCCAATATATTTATTTAATTCGAACATAATTTACTTTATGAAAGGAACAAGCAACTTGACTTTGAAAACGAAAGTCATTAACAAAACTCCATAGAATCAAATTTCGATAAAATATCCTTCCATGATCATCTCACCTCTGAAATAGATCTACCTGCTAAAATCTTAATTACATTTAATTTAAAACATCTTAGAACTTTCGAATTAGAATTCTCATTCTGTTGCCTCCGTAGGCAAAGCGCGTCCTACCCCCTCCGCGTCACATCGCCAATTGAAACTAATCACCAAAAACAGACTCAAGCATCTTTAATGTTATTACGCGTTCATGACGCAAATAAAAAGAGTTCCAATGTTAAAGAATATGAAATGCAAATACGAAGTACATGTACTAAAGCGCGGGACAAAACCCTACACCAAGGTTTGCCGGAACTGGCGGGAAATAACCAAAAAGGGCCGAATACAGAAATGGCGCTTTATTAATTTGGAATAAATTTCTGAGAACAAGTTTTAGAATCGAAAGTAAATTAGAATTTGCGGTAAGTTAAATTTTGAACGAAAACAACAATTGAACGAGGGCAAGCATTTCACAACATATCCCCGCCGCAAACGAGGATTTGTTCTGGTACAGAACAAAAACTAACTAAAAAAAAAATTTCTTCCAAATATGCCTAAAATAAAACGGTGACATAAAAAAACCCAACAATTTCTTGGAGAAAAAATATGCCACAAAAAATTTCAACGAAAAAATTTAGGATCTGTTATGCAGATAGGATTGTCAACTGCAATCAATTCTCATTTCCAAAATATGTGTATTTCTCAACCCAGAAGATATGAAATAAAAAATTAAGAACAGGTGTGAAAAGTTGATTCATACGACACTGCATTTGCTTCCCATTCATACACACTTTTTCACAAAAGAAGTCCTTACATGCTAGATAAAAGTGAGGGGGTTGAGTTTTTTTAAATTTTCCTCAATGTGTTTAAATTCAAAAACTAAAAAATCTTATTACTATTGCATATCAGATTGTCATGAACATGGCGCAGAAAAAAAAATTAATTTAGAATAACCTACGCGATTGAGATGTCTTAAAAAAAATACGATATATAAAAATCACAATATTTCAATCATACTAACATTTTTCCGAACTTTCAACAATTTTCAATCATTATCATACATTCGATTTGAAAATTTTACCTAATAAAATTTATATATTTACAATATCACATTTAATATTATCAATACAAAATAAACACTTAAGATAACTGTGTTCAAAAAAAAAATACACAAATTATATACATTTTAAATTATTAGCAAAATTGTAAACAAAAAAAAAATCACTCTTTTATACAATTATTAACAAGTTTTAATTTTTAATTAGCATATGTGTGAGAGATCTAGCGAGTATGAGCTTTCAACGCTCTCGGTATGACGATTGCTCGCTTTCTGGGCTATTTTGCCGCAGATGAGGACTTTCAATAACTCCGCTCTTGAAATTGGGGAGTGCCTCTGAAAAAAAAATTTTGCAATTTCCTGAGAATATTCCGTGCCTCTTTGACATTGGATGCAGTCAAAAATTATGTGGGCATTCATACGGATTCTCGGATGACTCGATTTGAGCACTAATTGCAGACCTACCTTTCTTTTCTAGGTCGACATAATACACTTTCTTTATTTCTTGACTCAATCAATACTTAAAAAAACATATGGGAATCGACGTCCCGGGAAAACATATTCAACAGCATATAATTTTACTTTCATACTTATGCGTTGACTGAAAAAGGAATGCATATACACACAGACTCGGGAATCGACGTCCCGAAGTCGAAAGAACACTTGTTTCTTGAATTTTCCCTTTTTTTTCTGCAGGCATTGGAGTTGGTACAATTGTAGAAGCAATGCCGCAACTTGACATTTCCGATGTAACCACACAGCACAGGATTCGGTGAGTCATCCTTGTAGACTTGAATGCACTCAGCACCAGGTATAGACTCTCAATTTGTGCTCCACAGGATCAACTAAGCCATTCTTGCAGGCTTGCATGATCCTGGTCACGGCACCAATTGTAATAAAACGAAATGGGCCAACCATTTTTTAATGATAATTATGTGCCACTGGTACGTGTCAAGGCACCATATGTGGCGAAACGATGGCGGCCTCATATGTTGTAAAAGGAACTTCACACCGGGGAAATTTAACGGCGTTTGTAATAGGAATGCACAAGTAATTGGAGCGCAATCGCTGCGGGCGGTTTCTCACAGGCATCGGAGAAGATGGGAGATCCGCGCAGATGTGGCAATGGTATCAATACATCGTATATAGTGATTGGGTGCTGATGGTGGCGTGATGATAGTAGAAGACAAGCAATGATGACTCAATTCCTTTAAATTTACCTTTTGCTTTATTAGATGAAAATTACCAAATTCCAAATCATGAACATCAAGAAGAATTAGACATCGAATTTGTTGACGATGATATCTTAAATTACATTTAGATTTCCAACATTATAGAACAATACAACGGCGAATCCGATAGTGATTTGCGCCGGTCAGACATCTTCAAATAATCATTTTACGATGAACATATCTCGCGACTCTTGGAAATTACATTAAAACGCGACTTAAACAATTTACTTCATTATTAATTTAATTTTAGAAACATTCTATTGATAATACATTTTGTTCTTTGCCCCGCGGGCAAGAACACGTCCGACTGCTATGGAATTACATCGCCAACTGAAACTAATCACCAAAAACAGACTCAAGCATCTTTAATGTTATTACGCGTTCATGACGCAAATAAAAAGAGTTCCAATGTTAAAGAATATGAAATGCAAATACGAAGTACATGTACTAAAGCGCGGGACAAAACCCTACACCAAGGTTTGCCGGAACTGGCGGGAAATAACCAAAAAGGGCCGAATACAGAAATGGCGCTTTATTAATTTGGAATAAATTTCTGAGAACAAGTTTTAGAATCGAAAGTAAATTAGAATTTGCGGTAAGTTAAATTTTGAACGAAAACAACAATTGAACGAGGGCAAGCATTTCACAACAGTCCTAACAATCATTGGATGGCCGAATGTTTCACTCTGAAAAAGTACAGAAAGATCTAAAAAGGGCATTAACGAATGAAAACAACAGCCAGGAAACCTCCAATTACCAAGAGAGACCCACAAATCAGAATAATTATGTACAATATAGTAGATCCAATTTTAGAAGAGGCAGTTACACAAATAACCGGGGAATACGACGTCGAACAGGAAACAACAATAGGCAATTTCAAAGCAATAATAGGAGACAATATCAAAGTAATAGGAGACAATATGAAACCAATAATAGTCAATATCAAAATAATGGATATTTAAACTATAAAAGGAACCTCGAAATAAAAGACAGATAGAAAATTATAGTGCATCAAATAAGGATTCGAGATCCCATAAAATTTCAAACAAAATTAATAAGGATGTACAAAATTTCAAAGACCGTTTACTAAATTCAACTTATGGACAAAGTGACGCACTTCCTATGATAAACATAAATTTAGAGAATATAAAAACAGTTGCTCTCATAGACAGTGGCGCTAGAGTGAGTTTTTTGTCAGACCAAATTTTTAAAGAATTCAAAATTAAATGAAAATTATCTATTTATCCAGACAAGTGAAAATCCAAACTATGGCTAAAGAAAACATACAGTTCTCAAAATGTATAAGCTTCAGCTTCAAAATCGAAAACAAAAGATGTAAAAATTCATTTTTTATTACCAGACAATTGAACAACACCCCCTATGAAAGAATTTTTGGATTTGATTTCCTCAGAAATCATCATGCCGTAATTGACACAAATAAATTAACATTAAAATTTGTTAAATAATCGATATCTATTCCATTTCAAAACAAAAATCAAACAAGAAAGATCAATCATGCATAAGCATTGATTATGAAACACTTTCCAACTAAAATGTAATTTCATTTAAAAATTTCTAAAATGTGATTCATTCAGTGGTAATATCTTTTACATTATCACAGTACTACAGTAATTTATTATACTTAAATATTTAAAAATGTATCGAAATATAAATCATCTGATTCTTTATGCAAAATCAATGAATATTTCATTCATATAACTTGTATTCCAGACTCCAGAGCTAAATAATTTTGTGTGAAAAAAATTCAGCAATTCTTATGTAATTCATCTTACAATCGCTTGAGATATTTGCATTCTGCATATGTTAAAATTAGGCTTCCTTGAAGAAATAATAAAAGTTTAGGGATCATTTAAAATTACAACTATTGTAATTGCATAGGCACGGAATTTAGATACACAGATAATACACAGATAATATATATGTGTATGTGTATGTACTCAAAGTATTGGAATCGTGCCGAAGATCGGAACTCGAATTTTCAAAGTATCTACACGTTTTGGGACTTCTAGAACACGAAAAAACTACTTTTAGGAAGACGTCTGTGTGTGTAAGGGTGTATCTGTGTATGTTTCTGTGTGTCTGTGTGGATATTACATCCACTCTAATTGAAAAACTAAGGGACCGAATTTCATACAATTTGGTAGGTATGTTTTTTGTGGGAAATCCTGATGTTCATTAGATTATAGTACGATTCGTAATAAAAGAATCTGCCTTCTTTGCGAAATGGCCGCAGAAATTGCCTTTATCCACTCTAGCTAAAAACTAATGAACCAAATTTAACAAAATTTGGAGTATAATATTTCAATAACCTACAAGTGATTTATATACCAAATTTTACAAAATTTTGTATATAAATCATTTGTAGGTTATTCTACTACGATTCGGGAAAAAGGAACGGGCTATTTTTGCGAAAAGGCCAGCAAAAATCGTTATATATAAAAATAAAAGACTACGTGTGCTCAATTATATCAATTAAATTCCTATTTTATATGTGATTTTTGACAACAAAAAGAATAAGACTAACCCCATTACTCTAGGACTAGCCGTTCTTGAGATATTCTAGTTTTTTCGCTACGCCACCTTTGACAATAAGTCCAGTTATCAAATGAGAACCAAATTTAAGTTTAACGTGTAAATTCAATGTCATTTAAAATACTTATGTTGTGCAGATAAACTCAAATTATCATTGAATAAATAAAGAGAACGAATATGAGTCTGCAGGGAAAGACATGTGCTGTCCACATCAGAATTTTTAACAATATTACAACAATGATTTATAAAAGTGAACGGGGATTAATTGCGGGTCATTTCGAAAAAAATGTATGATCTATATTTAAAGATCCACCAAATTGCTGTAGAATAAAATGTTCTACAAATTTAAGCTGTGTACCAAATTTTAACTCTCTAGGACGTAGGAAAGTGCATTTAAAATGCCATCAATTAAATTTATCATGAAGAGTTATATAAAATTTAAAAAAAATGAAAAATTGTTATCTACCAAATTATTTTAAAATATGAAGCCACTCCCATATGCAAAACGTTTTAACATATGGAGAGATATTTATTATATAATATCTCTCTCTTTTCTTTCTGGAATATATCCCAAAGTCAGAATTTAATTGAATTTGTTTTTTTCCCTATATAAAATAATTTTTTTAATTAAAAAACTACTTAACATATTTTACTGAATTTTTTTTTATATATTCTATGGGATAATGTGACTATTTCCTAAAAATTTCGAAGCAATTCGTGAATTTTAAATTTACTTAAAAAATGTTTGAAAAATTAGGTCCCATAGGGTTCAATGTATTTCATTTTTTCAACCCGGGTTCAATAAAAAACTAATTGGGTGATATTATTTATTTATATTCCCATAGGTCCTACAGACCGTCTGAACAACATACTAAAATTTCATTTTGATAAACTCATTTTTACGGCAGTTATCGTGCTAACGGACAGACAGACAGACAGACAGACAGACAGACAGAATGAACAAAGTCATAAACACTTTTCAACTTTGTTGTAAAGTGTTAAAAACATCAAAGGAACCAAAAATGATCATACAAAAGTGGAGTATACCCAATGTTTAAATGCAAGCTTAACACATAAAATTAAATTACTCCTCCAAGAAACAAAATCAATAAAATTAAAATTAAGTGAAAACTACTTTGAAGATAAGGATGTAATGTTAAACATTACAAATTCATTGAAAGATTTACATGCGGAGTATTCGTTGCATTATGTAAATAATAGAAAATGTATTTCTACAATTATTACAAATAAAACAGAAAAAGAGATACAACTAAATAAAAATATGATTCTCAGAACGGTAACACCGCAATTTGAAATTTATGAAGAACAACTTAATAATGATAAAATTTTGCAGGTTAATAACATAGAAAGTTTAAATGACCGACAAAAAATTGAGATTTCAGCATTACGAAAAGCGGAATTAACACCGCAAGATTTTAAATTAGATCATTTACAAGACAATGAAAAACATATGTTGCTTAAACTGTTTTTACAAAATTATGACGTATTTCAAAATCATACAAAACGCTGAGAATGACGGAGGAAATAGTACCTGAATTTAATCTGCTACACCAATACCCAATGCAATGTAAATCTTATCCCTTGCCAAAGATGTTAAAACCTGTACTCGAGAGTGAATTAAAACAATTGTGTGCAGCAGGGATAATTGAAAAGAGTACCTATAATTTTGCTTTCCCATGTTTACTAATTAAAAATAAAACCAATAGTAATAACAATAGCAGAAGTAAAGAAGAAAAATATCGTTTAGCAGTAGATTATAGACTCCTAAACCAGATTACAGAATTACTGCCCATAAATCTAGAGCTGGGAGGAAAAACCACTTAAGTCAAAAACAAGGAAGTTGAGATTTTAACGAATGAATAATATAAAAATAATGACATTGTTAAGATATTTTTTTTTAAATTATTGATTTTGATTTTCAAAATACACATTTAATTTTTATGGTATTTATTAAACATTTATAAGCTAAATAATCATACATTGTATTGTAATTTTGGAGAATGAATTTTAAGTAAATACTGACTTAAGTGGTTATTCCCGAAGCAAGTTTGTGGCAAATACAGACATAAGTTATTATTCCTGACTTCAGTATTTATTCTTTAAACACAATTATGATGTGTTTACAAATACAGACATAAGTAATTGTTTAATAAAACATCGGTCATAATGCAGCATTTAAATGTGCTTTCTAATTCCGAACTGTTATTAATTATTATTTAATGTTTTCTTAGGACTACTTTAAGTAAATATTTTGTAAAAATTATAAAAACGTCGAAATGATGTTTCAACTGATTTTAGATATAGAAGAGACAGTCTAAACCGCTGCAAGTTTTCGCACCAGTCACACGCGCAACAGCATTATCTCATTCAACAATGATTTCTAGCGATAAAGCCCGTACAGAGTTATATCACATGTTTATGTTATATTACAAGGTTTATTAATATGCGGTCAATCGTTACAATTTTTCTTATTATATGTGTCCACTATATTAACAAGTCAAAAATCGTGAGACACAGGGATCTTTAGCTTTCACCCAAACCGATAGAAACAACAGTCACTACGTGCATCAGGCATCACTGGTGCGTTGAAATCGCATAATAGCCGCTCCGGATATAGAAGAGACAGTCTAAACCGCTGCAAGTCTTCGCACCAGTCACACACGCAACAACATTATGTTATTCAACAATGATTTCTAGCTATAAAGCCCGTATACAGATGTATATATTATATTACATGGTCTATTAATATGCGGTTAATCGTTACAATTTTTCTTATTATATGTGTCCACTATATTAACAAGTCAAAGATCTGGAGACACAGGGATCTTTAGCTTTCATCCAAGCCGATAGAAACAACAGTCACTACGTGCATCAGGCATCACTGGTGAGTTGACATCGCCTAATAGCCGATCCGGATATGGAAGAGACAGTCTAAACCGCTGCAAGTCTTCGCACCAGTCACACACGCAACAACATTATATGATTCAACAAAGATTTCTAGCTATAAAGCTTGTACACAGATTTATATGTTATATTACATGGTCTATTAATATGCGGTCAATCGTTACAATTTTTCTTATTATATGTGTCCGCTATAATAACAAGTCAAAGATCGTGAGACACGGGGATCTTTAGCTTTCATCCAAGCCGATAGAAACAACAGTCACTACGTGCATCAGGCATCACTGGTGAGTTGACATCGCATAATAGCCGATCCGGATATGGAAGAGACAGTCTAAACCGCTGCAAGTCTTCGCACCAGTCACACACGCAACAACATTATCTTATTCAACAATGATTTCTAGCTATAAAGCCCGTACACAGATTTATATGTTATATTACATGGTCTATTAATATGCGGTTAATCGTTACAATTTTTCTTATTATATGTGTCCACTATATTAACAAGTCAAAGATCTGGAGACACAGGGATCTTTAGCTTTCACCCAAGCCGATAGAAACAGCAGTCACTACGTGCATCAGGCATCACTGGTGAGTTGACATCGCATAATAGCCGATCCGGATATAGAAGAGTCAGTCTAAACCGCTGCAAGTCTTCGCACCAGTCACACACGCAACAACATTATGTTATTCAACAATGATTTCTAGCTATAAAGCCCGTATACAGATGTATATATTATATTACATGGTCTATTAATATGCGGTTAATCGTTACATTTTTTCTTATTATATGTGTCCACTATATTAACAAGTCAAAGATCTGGAGACACAGGGATCTTTAGCTTTCATCCAAGCCGATAGAAACAACAGTCACTACGTGCATCAGGCATCACTGGTGAGTTGACATCGCCTAATAGCCGATCCGGATATGGAAGAGACAGTCTAAACCGCTGCAAGTCTTCGCACCAGTCACACACGCAACAACATTATATGATTCAACAAAGATTTCTAGCTATAAAGCTTGTACACCGATTTATATGTTATATTACATGGTCTATTAATATGCGGTCAATCGTTACAATTTTTCTTATTATATGTGTCCGCTATAATAACAAGTCAAAGATCGTGAGACACGGGGATCTTTAGCTTTCATCCAAGCCGATAGAAACAACAGTCACTACGTGCATCAGGCATCACTGGTGAGTTGACCTCGCATAATAGCCGATCCGGATATGGAAGAGACAGTCTAAACCGCTGCAAGTCTTCGCACCAGTCACACACGCAACAACATTATCTTATTCAACAATGATTTCTAGCTATAAAGCCCGTACACAGATTTATATGTTATATTACATGGTCTATTAATATGCGGTTAATCGTTACATTTTTCTTATTATATGTGTCCACTATAATAACAAGTCAAAGATCGTGAGACACAGGGACCTTTATCTTTCACCCAAGTCGATAGAAACAACAGTCACTACGTGCATCAGGCATCCCTGGTGCGTTGATGTGGAATGGTTCCGTTGGTTAAAGGAATAACCAATAAAAAATGAAGATCGTTACGTCAAATATATATATATATATATATATATATATATATATATATATATATATATATATATATTTATTTATATATATATATATATATATATAATAAGAGTTTTATATATATATATATATATATAAGACATTTATCCATTTAATATTTTAGAAACCAGACTTCATTTTTAATTACGTTCCACACCCCTCCTGAGAAAGGGAAGAAAATTAGTTAAAATCTGAAAATACTATGTTATTGAAAGTACGTATTGATGTTGTTACTAGTATTTAAGCTTCTTAGCGGGACATAAACTAACATGCTTAATTAAATAAGTAGATTTTTTAAAATATATTTTACCTTGTATATATTGCTTAATGCTGAAATAATTTTTATCAAAAATAGAATTCGTCAATTTCTGTTCCGAGCCAATACTATAAGTGGTCAAAATTTTAGCCTTTTTCACCAAGGGGGGGGGGGTCTTTTGGAAGGTTTGTAACTTTTCGACCGCCCTCTCCAAGTACCTTGTCCTCGCATGCAGGAGAAATCGAAAATCCGGTTACTGTAGATTCTGTGTTGCTTTTGATCCTATAAGTATGCAAAGATTCAGCCTTCTATCAGTCAACTGGGGAGGGGGGGGGGTTGAGCCTATAAAATAACTGGAAATAATTTACGACCCTTCAACCTCTTTTCTCTGACCCGGGGAAGGAAATTTAAATTCCTGCTCCGTTAAGATCTATAAGTGTGCAAAAATTGCCCGTCGATAATAAACGTGTGCAAAATTCAGCCGAGTATGCAACCGAGAGGGAGCCTATAAAGAGTATGAAAGTAATTTTCGATAAGTTATCTCATTTTCTCCAACTTTGAAAGGAAACATAAAATAACTCTGCTTATTTCTACAACGAAGCCTAATTTTATCATATGCAGAATGTAAACAACTCAAGCGATTTTAAGATGAGTAGTGTAAGAATTGCTGAATATTGATTTACATAACATTATTTAGTAATGCAGCCTGGAACATAAGTAATATGAATGAAATATTTATGCATTTGACATAGAGAGGCAGGTAATTTATATTTCGATATAGCGACATTTGAATAAAGTTCATTTTGTGCAACTATCATTGTCTTTTTCGATATATTTTTAAGTTTTCAAATATAGTAAATTACTGTATTACTGCGATAAATTAAGCAAGAAAGATCAATCATGCTTAAAGCATTGAATATGAAACACTTTCCAACTTCAATGCAATTTTATTTAAATAAGTCTAAAATGCAATACATTCCTCGGTAATATTTTGAAACTTATCACAATACTGCATTAATTTATTATATTTGAAAACTTAAACCTTCATCGAAAAAAATGAACTTCATTCAAATGACGGCATTGAAATATAAATTGCCTGGTTTAAACATCTCTAAAATGTTATACATTCCTCGGTAATAGTTTTAGAGTTATCATAATACTACGATAATTTATTATATTTGAAAAAAGTATGTTGTTCAGACGGTTCTACAGACCGTCTGAACAACATTTTAAATTTCATTTTGATTAAGTCATTTTTAAGGCAGTTATCGTGCTAACGGACAGACAGACAGACAGACAGACAGACAGACAGACAGAATGAACAAAGTCATAAACACTTTTCAACTTTGTTGTAAAGTGTTAAAAATAGCAGCGCTGAATGTATCAGATTTTATAGACGCATTTCAGTTGGGAAGTAAACCGAACATTTGCTCAGGTAAAACCTTTTCATTTTATTCCAAAGAAATATTTCAATGTATTTAAAAATTGATTTTTTTTTGTATATTCATAAATGGTAACATATTTTCGACGAAACATTGTTTACAGTTTTATCTATCCGATTCGAAAATATAAGTTAACATTTTTCAAAAGGCTTCTTTTTAACACTTTACAACTTAGTTGAAAAGTGTTTATGACTTTGTTTATTTTGTCTGTTCGTTTGCACGATAATTGTCGCAAAAATGACTTTATCAAAATAAAATTTTAGTATGTTGTTGAGACGGTCTGTGGAACATATGGTTTGTAAATGAATAATATCACCCAGTTAGTTTTGGATTGAACCCGGGTTGAAACATTGAAATACATTGAACCCTATTGGACCTATTTATTAAAACATTTTTTTAAGAGAATTTAATCTTCACAAATTGCTTCGAAAATTTTAACAAATATTCAAATTATTCCATAAAATATATAAAAAAATTGAGCAAAATATGTTCGGTAGTATTTTAAAAAACATTAAAATATTTATTACATCCATATATTATATGAAGTGATCACGTGACCCACTTCAAAATAAAATATGGCATCCGTCTTGTGTCAAAATGGGGATTTTTGAAGTTCTTTTAAATTTATATTTAGTGTTGCGTCTGTCCGAAAACCCCTTTATTTTTTATTTTTTTCTGTGCATCTATATACTGCGCCAACGCAATTACAATATTTTTGGGTTTAAACGGCCCTCAAACTTTATTTTTTTCTACAACGAAGCCTAATTTTAACGTATGCAGAATGTAAAAAAATCAAGATGTAAGATGAGTTGTATAAGAATAGCTGGATTTTTTTAACGCAAGATTATTTAACTCTGGAGTCTGGAATATAGGTGATATGAATTCATTGATTTTACACAGAGAAGCAGACGATTTTATAGCATTGGCTTTTTAAATGAAATTTATGAATGGAGTTAGAAAGTACTTTTAATTCCATCGTTAAAAGTACTTTCTAACTCCATTTTTTAAGTAAAATAATTTATTGTAGTACTGCGATAATTTAAAAAATATTACCGCTGAATGTATCGCATTTTAGAAATGTTTAAATAAAATTGCATTGCAGTTGGAAAGTTTTTCATAATCAATGCTTTATGCATGATTGACCTTTCTTGTTTTTATTACCGAAATTATACTAAAAGTATAAGTTGTATATGTTTAAGTATTACACAGATAAACGTACATTTATCAGCGTTATTAAGCTGTTGCTAATTTAAAAAAAACATAACTTTTAAAGTGGTATTTCTATGTTGTATTTTAGAAGAATAACTTGGATACAAAATTTGAAATATATTTTTTTTCTTTACCTACATCAATTATTTTTATTAACATTATTTATATTTCCACGTTCTAGATATTTTTTAATTGTAACTTGCTTTTTAATGGTAATAACCAGATTGAAACAAATTCTGAAAATGTCTCAAAAGAATCAATTAAAAATATTGTTTCGTGTCAAGAAAACTCAAGTGACATTTCCCTAACAATAAAATTCAATTGGAGTTCTAGTTACAAATGTTTGGTTTTCATTTTCTGTGTTCTACACGAGCTTATATTTAGTTTATAATGTAAACTTTCCATTAAATCCGATGAATGTCAATTTCCATTACGCAATGTCGTGACGTCATTAACAAGCATTTCCGGTTTCAAGGGAGAAGGTGCTAAGACCTAACCCATTACTTATATAGCTCTGTCAGAAGGCAGAGCATGCCTTCAGGCCATAGTCTTCTTAGTAGAAGATGTCTGCGTGAACAATACTGCTGATAATATATCCAGTATCTGATCCTCGACGCTCAGAGGTATCACCCGTACCCCATACTTCAAAGGAATCCGAAACCCGTTTGTTCCCTCTGTGACATCAGAAAGTTTACAGCAAAGAGCTTGATTGCTTCTCGAAGGTTTCAAGCCATGCATCCTTCATAAAATGAAACTGCCATCTACTAATGTTGGTCTATGTGTATAGTGCAAAATTTTATTGCGCAAGTTTCTTTTACATTCACACTATAAGAAAATATAAAATAGTATCCAACATTCAAATGAAATTATTTTTATTAACACTTTACAATATAGTTGAAAAGTGCTTATGACTTTGTTTATTCTGCCTGTCTGTCTGACTGTTCTTTGGCACAACTGCCGTAAAAAGGATTTTATCAAAATGAAATGTTAGTATGTTGTAGAGACGGTCTGTGGAACATATGGGAATGTAAATGAATAATATCACCCTATTAGTTTTGGATTGAACCCGAATTGAAGAAATGAAATACATTGAACCTCATGGGATCTAATTTTTCAAACATTTTTTAAGAAAATTTAAATTTCACAAATTGCTTCGAAAATTTTAGCAAATATCCAAATTATCCCATAAAATAAATAAAAAAAACATTTGAGCAAAATATGTTCGGTAGTTTTTTAAATAAAAATGAAAATATTAATTACACCCATGTATTATGAAGAGATAACGTGACCCACTTTAAAATAAAATATGGCATCCACCTTGTGTCAAAATCGCGATTTTTAAAGTTCCTTTTAATCTATATTTAGTGTTGCATCCGTCCAAAAACAGGTTTTTTTTTTGGGTTTTTTTGCGCAACTGTATTCTGCGCCAACTCAATTACAATATTTATTAGTTTAAATGATCATCAAACTTTGATAATTTTCACAACGAGGCCTAACTTTAATAAATGTAAAATATAAACAAGTAAGATGAGTTGTATAAGAATTGCTGATTTGTTTTGAAGCAAAATTAGCTTTGTCTTTCTTTGCGTTCAAGTTTTCTCTTTCCAATGCGTTCAGCGCCACCTAGAGGTGATTTTTTAAACTACAAATTTTTCGCGTCAAAAGAAAAAAAACCCGTCCTAGCAATTCTTATGGTACAAATCGTACCTCAATGCGATGATTTTTCGATTTTTAATGCATTTTTAAAATTTACACGGACTTTTGTAAGGTCTTGTACTATAAATTGCAAGGACAGTTGAAATATAGAAAAAGTAAATGTCCGACTGTAGAAAAGTCACGTGCTGCCTGCATCGAATTTTATGAAGAAAGATGAGAAGACAGGAAAAATGTTTCGAAAACGACAATATTTTGCGCTTTTTGCTTTCTTTAAAGAATGCGAGAAGAAGCTTGGAAAGCATTATTCCACATCTGAACGCTTTCTGCATCTGAAAATGAATGTTGCCGAATTTCTCAAGCGGCGACTGCATTCAATAGGCCAGTAATAAATTGTGTTCTCTTTCAAAATCATGCACATGAGAGCATGACTTATGGATTTTAGATACAATACCCCTTTTCTAGAGATTCTTGTATCTTTTTAACAATTGGTGGTGTTGCCATTTGGCAGGCGTTAAAGACTCGTCTGCGGATAAAGAAATTCGAAACTATTAAAAATGAATTATTTGGCTCGTACATGGAATGTAAACGTTCGAAGTAAACACAAATACATAAATACAAGAAAGCATTCAAAATGAAAAGTGTTCATTTAGAAAGTATGTTTTATTAAACAATACAAAACATAATATAGATAGCACGAGTTCTTATAGTTGTTTAAGGGGACTTGGGGTCTCAATTTAGCACAAAATTTACTAAATATCAATTTTTCGTTTTTTGTACCCTAAAATATATTTTGAATATTTAGTATAGTCTAACAAATTTTTGAAGTGATCTCATAATTATAACAGCAGCAGAATACTCTTATTAAGTGGGTCGTTTTGCTATGTGGTCCTTTAAAGGCCACGCTCATTTCAATGTTTACACCAGTTTTCAGTACTGCAATAGTTCATTGTTTTATATACAGGGTGTCCAAAAATAAAGTAGAAGTGTCTAGAGCCCGATAGTGAGAATACTTTTGGGTCAAACTCAACCAAATTTGCAGTAAATATTAAGTAAAATAAAAAGTAAATATTAAGTATATAAAAGTTAAATCCCATAGACTATGGGATTTAACTTTTAAAAGAAAACAAAATAGTTCGCATTTATGCCAGGCGCTGTAAGGTCCATTTTTGGAATAAAATAGGCATAGAAAGTACAGAAAGTTAACATTTTACATGCATTTTGAATAGGACATCACATTTACATTTTATACGTATTTAGTACATTTTAGATTTACATTTGCATGTTACATTTACATACGTATGACATCAATTTTTATATTGGCATAATTTGTATGTGTGATTCAACATGTTTTCCTTGCATATGTTCCAAAAAGTGCATTATCTGAACAACATTCTCTTGGGGTGGGGAGAGTTTGGGATGGTGCTCCAAATATAAGACTCGAAATATGAATGCGTTTCCCTAAATTTCACTAAAATCGACTTCAATTCGATATTATGTATATTTTTAGTTACGAAAATTAATATAAAAATAAATTGAATACTATTTTACATGTGTATGCGATGTTTAAAAGCTTTGTATTGATTTATTTCGGTTTGCTGTTTTTCAAATTACCGCTCTTCTTAAAATGGTAAAACTTTAGCGAATTTGTTGGAAATGGCTTGCTATATATATATATAATATATATATATATATATATATATATATATATATATATATATATATATATATATATATATATATATATATATATAATATAATATATATATATATATATAATATATATATACATATATATATATATATATATATATATATATATATATATATATATATATATATATATATATATATATATATATATAATATATATATATATATATATATATATATATATATATATATATATAACATATATATATATATATATATATATATATATAATATTAAATTCCACAAATCACCTCTCAGTTTTAGAACAGTCACTTGTGGACATAATACCTTTACCACTACAGCTAGTAAGTACTTGCTTAACTGTTTAAATCGAATTAATGAATCTCTTAAATTCAGGAATTCAGGATATTTCATTTTGAACAATAGTTTTGATTTAGTTAATCACCTTAGGAAGTTACCACAGATTCTTGGTTTCCAAACCTTTGATTTTAAAGACCTATTTAATAATATTGTCATTAAAGATTTACATAAAGTTATTATCTCTCTTTATCATGACTATATATCTTCCAATCATGATGCTTTTAATGTCAAAAATTTTCCTATGCTCTTGCACTTTGTGTTATACAACAATTATATTGTCCAAGGTGATAACATTTATTTACAAACATCTGGTGTACCACAAGGTGGCTGTAGTAGTAGTATACTCGCTAACTTATATCTTTATTATTATGAATGTCATTTTAACTCTAATTCATATATTATATATAGATATGTTGACGACTTAATTTGTATTATCATTGATGATTCCTATTCCATTAATATTGATTTTTACCCGTCTAACCTAGAATTAATTCCTAATGAGCCTTGCGTTAGTCAAACTGTTAATTTTTTAGACCTAAATTTAGATACCCTCAATAATCATGTAATCACCAATCTATATGATAAAAAAGATTCTTACAACTTCACTATCATAAAGCTGCTATCATATCATTCTTGTAATTCTATTCAATTGTTTAGAAACATCATTTTAAACCAGCTATTTCGAATACATCGACTTTCTGATCCTCAGTATCACTTTCTCCACATCAATCATCTTAAACGCATTTGTCAAAACTACCTATATCCGGAAGTATTTGTAAATAATATTATTAATAATTTCAAATAAACCACGTAATAATTTTACACATGCATTATTTATCTTTGATTGGTTAACTCATTTTTGAAAATTCACCCATTCTTATCACCTCACTTACCACTTGGCCTGAGTCTAATACTGTTTACTATTTTCGAATGACTATTTTCCGCTTGTCCTGAGTCCTATACTGTTTACTATTTTCGAAAGTCTCCATACATTTCGAAAGTCTCGTTCAATTGTATTCATTCCCACTCGCATTGACGAAGTGAGGTGAAATGCTCGCCCACTCGCTTTGACGAAGTGAGGTGAAATGCACAGTCACTAGTTTATCTTACACGTGGTGCTATTCTTGTGATTTCATATTACAGTTCGAGGAGGTATTGTTTTTCAGCTTTGTATAATTCAATTGATTTATTTTTCTCCTTCCACTAGCCAGTAGACAGTTCCAATGGTGTATATAGTTAAATACTATCGCCATTGTCAGAAACTGGCTATTCTATCGGTTTTAATTCGAATTGTATGGCTGTCCTGATGAGAATGCAATTTCGAACTAACCGCCATTTTTTGTGTAGTTTCAGTTGATTGTTCTCTATTCTTAATCTCTTATCTTGAGCTGATAATTATTGCCTATTCTCATTTTTGCCGAGTTTTATTTTTATTTACTTTTATATACTTTTAATTGTGATTTTTGAATCCTAATATTCTTCTCATCCCCCTTTCCATTGTAGTGATATGTTACCTTCTATCTTTATCCTTAGTCTTGGCTTATAGTTACTCATTTGTAACAGATATGCTAGAGATGGGTTTTTTTGTACATACAGTAGTTTATGCATAATTTTCGATTAAAATCCTTCAATTTTTATTTATATATAATATATATATATATATATATATATATATATATATATATATATATATATATATATATATATATATATATATATATATATATATATATATATATATATATATATATATATATATATATATATATATATATATATATATATATATATTATATATATATATATATATATATATATATATATATATATATATATATAATATATATATATATTTATATATATATATATATATATATATATATATATAATATATATATATTTATATATATATATATATATATATATATATATATATATATATATATGTATAATATATATATATTTATATATATATATTTATATATATATATATATATATATATATATATATATATATATATATATATATATATGCTCATTATCATTTAAAGAAAATAAGCAAGAAAAATATTTTAAGAATTCCAATACTTATGTACATTATTTAAAAAAATGCGAGAAACAGCTTATAAAACACTATTCTATTTCTGAACGCTTTGTGCATTTTGAAATAAATGTCATCGAATTTCTTATACGGCGCCTGTATTCAATTGTCATGCAAGTAACAAATTCTACGTCCCTTGGAAATCATAAGCATGAATGCATGAATTATGAATTTTAAACACAATGCTCTTTTTACAAAATATATTTTATCTGTTAGGAATTGAGATTTTTGTCATTTGGTGGTCGTTAAAATATTTTCTAAAAATACGGAACTTTATAGTAAAATAATCTATGTGGATATTTTGTGACTCTGTCTACATAATACAACGGCTTTACTGCTTTAACAGCAAAGCAGTCATGCAATAAGTTTAAAGGCAGAATGCATTTGGTATTGGATTGTACATTAAAATTGATACTTATACTTTTCTTGATGACAACATGTAAATATACTTTATTATAATAAAATCTGTGCACCAAGATGGAGTTGTCCGATTGTAATGAAATTTCGTACGCAAAGACATTTTGAGCGAACATGCAAATGAATAAAATTTGGTGTCCAATAAATAAATAGTGGGAGATCCATCGCATCGGAACTGCGCATTCAGCAGGTGTATATAAGAAGCGATTCTGAGTCTGTGATCAAAATGTCTGTTACATTTCGACTGCGGATATTTTACGTCTTTGGTAGCCATTTTTGACACACTGGCAGCACAGGGATACGTAGATAACATTCTACGACCGATTGTGTTACCATTCCTTTTGCGACACCCCGGACTTACTTTTCAACGAGATAATGCCTAGCCGCACATTGCTATGAATTGTCTCCAAGCATTCCCAACACTTCCTTGGCCAGCTAGTTCTCCAGATCTTTCTCCCATGGAACATATTTGGGACGTTATGGGAAGGCGATTGCAACCATCCCGGAATGTTGACGATTTAGCTCGATTGGAGACAATTGGGCAAGACGTGCCGCAGGACACCATCCGTGAACTTTAGCAGTCTATGCCACGCCGGGTAACAACTTGCATCCAGGCCAGAGGTGGACTAACGCCTTATTGACTTCCTCCCTTTGTAAGCGGTCAAACTCTAAATCATTAAATTGTTCTGAAATTTTAGTCGTTTCTTTTTCTATGTATGTTCATCACATTCACCAATTTTTATTACAATCGGATAACTACTTCTTGGTGCGTCGATAATTTTGTTATAGGGTGTATATTGTGATGTGCAAAATTAAACCCCTCCCCCTATTTTGCAAGAATCTAATTTGACAATAAACTGCTATAACATTAATTGATGCCCGTTAAGCAATACAATCCATATATTAAACGACTTAAATAATATGTTTATATATAAAACAAATGGATTTAGTACCAATTAATAGATTCCCGAACCTGAAAATGCAAATTCGAACGAAGGGGTTTTTTACTCGTTCACGCTCCTTGATTTTCCTTCATATATTTTAAACTAAAAGGTTCAATTCAGCGAAATTCCGCATGGTAATTCATTGGTATATGAGAAACATGGTTACGGAAGGGCATGAGTGACAGCACTACTCTCTAGCTAAAAAGTAAAAAAAAAGTTTGCTGGCCTTCCTACAGATGCCCTTACGTAAACTTTCGCTGGAGATGGAGGGATTTTCATAAGCCCGTGTCAACAAGCTACAAAAAAATGTAAAGCTGCTTCTCATACACCAAGCTATGTCCCTGTAATTATGTTTTTCACTGAATGGCGTCCACTAGTTTGAAATTTATAAGAGAAAATCAGGGTCTGACAGCGAGTGAAACAAATTTTACGACAATAATTTATTAAACATTTTATTTGTTAATTTGAAAAGACAGATCTGTTGCTATGGCATGATTACTAATCATCGCATGTAAAGTCATCAAATGTGCGTATATATAATTAAAGATAAATAACAATGTTATAACCAATAAATCAACTTTATGCAAATTGAAATCCGGCTCGTTTATCTACTTCATTGAACAAAACAATAGAACATGTTTATACTTACGTGCAAATCCACAGCAATGCAAATGATGTTTAATTAAAATCCTGTGTAATAAATGGCAAGTGGCAACTTGGCGTCAAATTGCACAATTATTTCAAATAATTTGTTCTTTCCCTAGGGAATAGAACAGGCTAGATTCACAATACTTTTATTAGGAGATTCCATATTGTTGCGAACGTGTAATATTCTCTCACTGGCGTCCCCCGTCTTGTCTTTCGTCTCTATCGCAGACCAAACGGCACCATTGGAATGTTTTCTCCAGAAGACATTCCTTCCCTAACGTCACTCTATGGCTTCTTGAATTTTGAGGGTTGCCAGATTTGGCGATGTATCTCCTATTTGGGGACTTCCCAAAACTTCGTAAAACATCGCCCAATAACGATTATTTTATGAGATACTATTAGATAATTCCGAAGATTTCTACAGAGAAAATTCCAGAAGTTTCTACAGAGAAAATTCCAAAAGTTCCTACAGAGAGACTGTAAAAAGGATCCATCATTCTGTTGGAGTTCAGTTGAGGAGTTGACAATATTGGAGCTACAGTGGTCTGTAACACTTGTCAATGTTTTAAGAATAGTTGTTTTGGGAAGTTATTTTCAGCAGGTTTATGAGAATATTATCGCTTATTTTGTGTAAGTAGTGGAGCATTTAATTGCTGTTTAATTGTATATTGTTCCTATTTTCATTGTGTTTTCGAATAAACGTTAGTTATCCAGAAACTTGGACTCGTTCTTGTATTCTGGATATACAAACACAATTCTTGAGGATACGTTTCATAACAATATACAGGGTGTCCCAAAATGACTGACACATTTAAAAATTGCATTAAAAACAGAAGGCAATATAAATATAGCGTTTGCTGTATTGTGCTTGGGAATCCAGGGAATTTTAATCAACCAATTTTCAAAATTTTTTACAAAGATCACCAACAGATGGCGCTGCTGAATAGGAAAACTAATAAACGGTATGACCATGTTACAAAAACTGCGTAACGATGTTTTCAAAATAACCACCATGGCGCAGCAACATCATGGCGCAGTGTGAGAACAAAACTCGCAGACACCTGTGTAAACATTTCAACCGGAATGGTCTCACTTGTAGCATAGATGTAGTGTTGCATTACCGCAATCGTTTGTGGACTTTGACGATGCACCTGGTCTTTCAGGAACCCCTACAGAAAAAAGTCGCATGACGTCAAATCTGGTGAATAGGGGGGCCAATCCATGCCACGTCCTGGCGTATTCAAAGGCAATCACACGATCATCGAAATGTTCGCTATGGAAATCGAACACTTCAGGCGTTTCATGTGGCCGGGTGCCGTCTTGCATAAAACACGAGGTGTTCCTACCGTCTACCAAAGCATTTTGAATCACCACAAATTCATGCAGAAGGTCCAGATACCGTACTGTAGTAACCGTTTCGTGATAGAAAAATGACCCAATGAGTCCTTTGCAGAAAATGACGGCCCAAACTATGACGTTTGCGGGATGCAGGTATGAAAGTATGGCAACATGAGGAGTTTCTGTTCCCCAAATAAACCAATTCTGCTTATTGACAAAGCCGTCGAGAGAAAAATATCCCTCGTCAGAGAACCAAGGTAGTATCTATAACACAGTATATATCACCAGAATTGCCTCTGATAAATTATACCTTCTTTTGTGATTACGAATTTCCACAGTAATTTCCATTCTTGAGGAGGAAAGCATCTTCAGCAGTCGCCGACCCACCGGCTGATATTTTGAATGAAAATTCGAAAAGTCAGGATTGGTATTCAAATACTTTATGTGAAATCGTATTTTCAAACTAAATGAAAATGGTAAATCTATTAACTATTGACAAAATTGTGTAACTACAAATACTATTTTCTTAATTTCACTTCATGTAGGTATGGAGTAATCTATATAATACAAATGGTTGAATAATTTTTCAATCATTTACTGAACCAGATGCAGAAAATCTTATCTATAATCCTATCCATTTTAAATGTTCTTGTAACATACAAGTGTTAAATTTGTAGCGTTTAGGGCCGTTTTTTTGTAAATAATTTAAAATATAAATAATTGTTTTTTTTTTAATTCCCCAATGCTTTAGGACCGTTATCGATTTATAACCTAATTTTAATAGATAATGAATATCTTGACATAAAATCAACGTTTGGAATTTCGAATTACAGGACATACTTACTGTGTCAGTCAGAAATTGAATAGAGTTTGCTAATTTTGATACATTTTCTGTTCTATAATCTTTGAATATAAATAATTGAAAATATCAAAACACGAAAATATCTTCTTTCAGTACAAAACGGACACTTCTGAATTTTTAAAGCAACTTTCTTTCTATATTGTTATCATAAAATATTTTACTACGCTTCGGATCATAAAGAACTTTTCAAAAACTTCTCATCCCAATAAAAGTAAATATTTTCAGATTTTTAAAGTAGTTTCATGTATCAAAAATGGCATTATTACATTTTCGTAAAGGTTATATTTCAGTGCAAATATTTATGAACATCACATGCTCTTATATTGAAATTTTAGATTGAAATGTTAAAATCGTAGAAACGTATTGAACAAAAATAAGCTTGTCATATGCTCTTCTGACAACACATTTTAATCATATATTGCTGTTAAAGAGAGGGAATATAAAAATATAAAATAATTCCAAATAGAAATATTCATTTACAAAAAATATATATATATATGACTATTCCATACCTAAAATTACATTTAATGCATAAAATAAGAGGTTTGTTGCAATCCATATATTTTGCCATGCGAAAAAAGTGAGCATTCGATATCTGAGTCAAATTATACGCATTTTTAAAAATATTCTTCTGCTCTCACAGCTAGACAATATAGACAGTATAACACTTAGATTGGAACTAAATCACCTCAGTGGTTTTTCAGATTGCGAAGAGTTACTGATTTTAACAAAACATTCTCTTATAATTAAACTATGCATATTTATTGAATTTTTCATACGTTTATATCTAGATTGTATGATCAGTACGATTCCTAAATGCTGGACAAATCATTTAAGCCGTCTTCGAGACTACAAAGGACCAACAATATTGACAGAATAATGTTTAATATATATATATATATTTCCTGGTTTATGTGTTATATATATATGTATATATATATATATATATATATATATATATATATATATATATATATTCCTGGTTTATGTGAAACATTCCATCCAAATTTGGTCCAAATATCTATTTTTTTTACTATTTTGAGATTATAAGGGGCTAACGATTCGACACCCACTTTCTCACATACCTATCCATACATCCACCCACTCACCCACAGAGCAATAAACGTTACTTTTTTTCATCTAGGAACCACACGGATTCATTTAATCTAAAAATTCAACTTGTGATTAAATGACAATCACCATACATTTTTTTGCTACATTGGTTAAATTAGAAATAATTCTTAATCTACTGCTAAAAGAATACCCATGAATAAAAGTGCCAGATGTAACAATCACTATTATATTACTTTGCTTCGTGCGAGGAAATTAATAGTAAAGTATCCTGTTCATTTCGACCTTCCGATTATTTTTCATAGTCTGAAATAAATCCGTTAAACTGTGAATTCTAATTAATAAATTCATTTTATTAATTGCATTTTATTGCATCAATTTCATTTCAATTTCAGCCCTTTCATTTTTGCAAGGAAAGTCATGTACTGACCGTATCAAAGTTTTAAATTTTAGTTCTGTAAGCAATTTTTGGCATCGAAAAATGTAAAGATAATTTAAAATAACACGTGTGCTTTTATTACATGCAGCACTATTTTTTCTGCCATAAATCTTCGTTTCTACCTTTTCAATCCTACGCATCATCTGTTTCACTATACATATTTAATGAAGTTCCTATACTTTATCTTCTGCATATTCGAATAAAAATCGATGTTTTTCATCAACAACAAAAGAGGCGTTACCGAGTATGTTTCTCAAATATTTTAAAGTTTGATTGTGTCTGAAGTTTTTTTAAGACGTGTTATAAATATTATATTTGTTCAAATACAAAAGTAAATTAAAAATTTATTCTATTTGACATGGCAAAAAATGGTAAACATGCGATGTTCGTAATATTTACTCAGCCTGAACTAAATGGGAATATTTGCATATTTTCACACATTTGAATATGGTAATCATTTTTAAAAGATGATTCAAAACGATGAAAAAATGAATAACATTTAGTTACGTATCATTTATAACAATGTGGGACTCTACCTATGTTTGGCTAGTTATATTGAACCCCGGTTTGATGTGTAGATATAAGTATTTAAAATGAATTAACGTTGTTGTTTTCTCATTCGTTCGTTACTAATTCCCCCGTGGAGAAGGAACACCTAAGCACCACGTCCACAAGAACCCCCAGGGTATCTTTTCTCATTAAATTCAGCAAGAATTTTCACATTTTCTAAATTTTGTTTCAAGAACACATTTATCAATCATATTGTCCGGTATAAAACACACCTGCGACTGACATAGAAGCATCACCTAATGTAAATTAATATCCATGTAGTTATTCACAATGTAAAATTTATGTTCATTGGCAATAGTTACTCTAGTAGGTACAACATTTATGGCAATAATACAATGATACATGCATAGTCCATTTGAAATTCCGTCCCAGTAGCTCAATTGGGAGAGCAACGTCTGGCCAGGTTCAAGTCCGGGCTGAGGCAGCAAGAATATTTGTGAATGTTACATAGTTTTATAATTTTATATTTCCTTTCTTAACAGTGGCTAAGGCAGTAACTTGGTGACCACAGACCTGGAAATCTGGGAAAACCTTGAACTATAAAGGATTTTTATGCTTCTGGAAATACCAGGGAGAAATCAGCGAATTCCTTGGAAAGTCGGGGAAAACTGCAAATTTCTATGATTTTTTATTTCATTTTCCGAAATTATAGTTTTCTTTTAGCTGAGTGAACAATGCTTGTTCATTCCATGATGTCACATTTTGCATTTTGCATTACAAGATCCATCACTCAGACCCATCACTGAACAAATGGATGATGGGAGAGTTTTCATTAACAGACGACGTGACCTCGATAAAAATATTTTGAGGGGGGCTTTTCATGGAATTATGAAGGAAAAATCAGGAAAATGTCAGGAAATTTGAAAATGAATTTCTTGTAACTCCCCTGAGTAATATTCGTTTGAATGTTAAGTAAATTTATAATAATATATTTTTCTTAACATCGATAGGTAAAATATACATTTTGTTGTTACATTTAGATTCAGTAAATGTCGAATCAAAAATAATCACGATTAATTTTAACAAGTAGAGATAAATCATTAGCCAACCAGTTTTATTTTAAAATGCACGATGTGGCCTATTTCACATTAACACATGACTATGATTCTAAGAATCTGTCAATTAAAAAATCTTGAAATCGTAAATCGGGATAAATAGGAAAGATAAACTACATTAACGATATTATTATATATAGTGCTTTTCTTTTAAGAACATTACAAATATTGTATTATAAAATATTTAAAACTAAAAAATTAACTTACATATAATTAAATAAATTTATTATACATATAGATAAATAACTTTATATTCTTCTAAAAGTGTATGAACTGTAACTACTGTTGAAAAACATTTTATAAGGGTCTGTATGCATGTGTAGAACATTAGAAAATTCTTTACAGCTTTGCATTATTAAATAAATAAGCTTCACTTATACTTGTTAAATACTCATTTATATAAAATATTCTCACTTGCATTTTTGATTGTGCTCATTACAAGATGGAAATTTAACATTTACATGTATTTTAGATAATTCATGCCTAACTTTTCTCACGAATAAACTGTTAAAAAATATTATTCAATGTAATATAAATCGTTATACATTTTTATTTACTATGCTCCTTTTCACTTTTGTTATTTCTATTTGTAGGAAAAATGAATCATGTATCATATGTTGATTAATTATCATTTCAGATTTTTATCTAATTCTGATTTTTCTCTATCTAATCTGATTTTTCAATTTTTTATCTAAATGTTTTGAAAATATATACTCAAAATTTTATTAGGTAACTTAAGAGGTTTGGCAATACTCTTCAAAAGTATTTATAATATTGTATATAGTTCACTTTGCCATTTTATTGTAAAAACAATATTTGCATTCGTACATGTCAGATAATGTAAATGTAAAGCAATAAATGATTCTACTTTTACAGTAAAATTTTTTCTAAAGTTATGTGCAGTTTAATACATTCTAAAGAAATAAGATGTTTGTAAGCATTAAAGGATGTAACTCGATCAACAGTATTATTTTTTGAAGAAAATTCAATATTTCAGAAAACAGAGTTCAATTTTGAGGCACAGTTTTTTGATATAAAAATGTTTAACTTCACTTTTGGTCGTAAAAGTTTACATTAAGATAAAACTTCTTCTTCCAGAAAACATATCGACACTTTTTACATTTTATTGAAGTTTGATGTTGAAAGAATGGCAATATAATTTTGCCTTAAATCGGCGAGGCGGAGGGAACTAAATTTATTTTTCATTTTACAATTTTATTCGCTAAAAGAAATATGAACAGAACTAAAGGAATAAAAATACTTCTAAATTGTTAACTATGGTGTTAGTAATTTGAAAGAAAATTTTATATATTGTATTTAAGTAAATCTGCATGTGCAGCCATAATGAAATTAGAACATAAAGATGGTTTTGTGGTTATTACATCCATCGCTATCAAACTCATGCATTTCATTAGAATAAATGAAACAACAAAGGAGAATACACAATTTTTAATTTCTCATATAGAATATATCATAGAAAAATATTGTTTTCAAAACGACATGTTGATGTCAATATATATTAAACACATTTTTATTTTTATTAAGTAATGTAAGTTTGTTTACACTTATGACTAATCTTCTAGAAATGATTATGTGAGACCAGGAGACTTTTATGCAGTTTTGAGATTTATACCATATGTACACCGAAACAAAGCGTAGACTCGTATGCGCCATTTTACGGCAGTCGTGGCCTGGGAGGTCATGATCCCATTAAATTCAATGCACATAAATTGCAGGTGTGATTGGAAAATCTCCTTGGGGCCAAGGCTTAAAGCAATCAGCATTGGATGATACGGTCATCAATAAAGAAGTGTTGTTACATTACACTGTGGAATAACCAATAGAGATACGAAGGGCGTATCTAGACCTCAATCGAAGTGATGTAGCAACAAGGAGAGAATTCAAGATTTTTCAGTGAGAAGAGAGAGTTGATGACTGTGAGACCAGAAATAGATCTCACATTTGATGAGACAGTTTTATGTGAAAATTTATTGTGGCCAAAACGGCGAACAGCATTTGGCTGGCACCGTGTTTTATCACCCCGTGAACCTAAAGGTCAGAAGACCATAAATTTAGGGGGCCATTGCAGAGGGGCTGAGCTGGGCCTTACGAGATGTGGAATGGTTCCATTGGTTAAAGGAGTAACCAATAAAATAAAGAAGATTGTGACGTCAAACTCAATGCGGCAAATGGAAGAAAAGGGAGAGTTACCCCCCCCCCCCCCAACGAGGGAACCACAACCTGTGACCCGAGAATCAAACAGATCATAATGGATTTTTGACTTAAGAGCAGACCAGAAATAAGAGAAATAATGATTTTTTTAATTAAGAAGGACGTGAGCGGATTTGCGCAACTTGTGCACATATAGCTTGTACAACATGACTTAAAGAATTGTGCAAATGTTCTAAAAATACTGGTTAGATCTATATAAGGTGGAGTGCAATCAGATGTACGAGAAGGAGCCACACACCAAAGAGTTATGGCGGTGCAAATAACTGATGCAAGCATTTGATGTATGATCAAATCCCAAGACAGATTGGAAGGTATGTGCTCATTAACAATCACAGGTTATAGACACATGATAGTAATTTTAATAATTCTGGTCACATATGTCCCCTCCGTCGCAATAATTAATGAGAATAATTGTTGTTAAGCATATAATTAATAATATGAATAATTGGTGTAATTAAATAATTTAGATTTGATGTTGTTAATAAATGTTTTATTGTTAATGTTTAAGTGACGTAGTCAATGAGTATTATAATAATTAATTATTTCTTTACAGGACTCACACGAAAGGTAAATAATTGGAGGGTTTTATATAGCGGCACAACTAGCAATGTACGATTAAATACTAAATCCACTAATATGAGAATTTGCATGCGATGTTAATATATTTTTATATGTGTCCCACAATGATAGTCCAAGAAGGTGGTTTTACAGAATCGAGGCAATGGCCGTCTAAGAGTGTTGTGTTAAGAATGGAGTTCGACCGTCCTAAAAGGAACGGTTGCAATTCGACTATTAGAGTTTAAGAAGTGAAGGGTGCGTTTAGTAGTCAATTGGAGCAATGGATGCCCAAGCGTGCATTTCAGTGTCATGACAAACTGCAATGAATGTCCTAGAATACATTTCAGTGTCCATGATAAACAGAGGTATGTTCCAATCTGCTATATGGTCGAATATATAATTTTGGAAAAATACTATAAATCCTGATCTCACACGTGCATTTTCTCCCCCTTAAGAGTATGCATAAAACCAATCGAAATTTAATCGTTATCATAGTATGGGTAATAAATAATGTTTATTTTAAAAGTTAAAATTGTGGAATTCAATTTGTAGTATTTTAATTAATGATTATATTTTAGGAATTCGTACAAAGAATTAATGGTGGGTTATAATGCGGCCATGATGCAATGTATAACTATTCGATTCACGACCATATTAATTTTGGATAGTTTCCTAATTATAAACTCCAGTGTTCAGTCTGGATAGTTTCACATGCACAACAGATTATATGCTGAAATTCTTCTCAAAAACGTACATTTCGTAGTAAAATGTAAAATCCCATAACAAACTTAAAAAATCTGATGTGGGCAGCACATGACTTTCCCTGCAGACTTAAATTCATATTTCCTTATTTCTTTAATAATTCATTAGCTTGAGTTTAATTGAACCAAATAACACTAAATTTGCATTTTTTATTCAATTTTTGTTTTTATTTGGTAATTGGGCATTTTCCGAAATCGGCGTAACAAAAATGCAAGAAATCTCAAATATCTTGAGAACGGTTAGTCCTAAAGTATAATGGAATGTGTTATGTTTTTTTCCTCTTCAAAAATTGCATATAAAATAAGAATTTAATTGATGCATTTGAGCATACACTACTTAGGCTTTTTTAGATTTTGTCGATTTTGGCGGAGTAATTCGTAAAAGAAGGCAGATTGTTCTTTTCCGAATCATATTAAAATCTAATCAGCACCAGAATATCCCACAAGTAACCTATCTACCAAATTTTGTGAAATTTGGTCAATTAGTATTTTAGCTAGAGTGTATACATGAAATTTTTGCGGGCCATTTCGTAGAAAAGGTGGCACACAGACAGACACACATACATACAAGCACACACACACAGACGTCGCGCTAAAATTTTTTTTTCGTATTCAAGAGGTCTCGAAACGTGTAGATCCGTCGAAAACTCGAATTGCGATTTTCGACCTGATTCCAATACTTTCCCTATACAGCATCATGTATTGCAGGGAAAGTAAAAAAAAATAATGTTTGTTTCTAAATACAAATAAATTAAGTATCATAAGGCTGTACCCGTGGCCTTAATGCATATTTTATTTTATTATTTCGTATTATGTTAAGGATTACTCAATGTTTCACCTGAACAATAAATATATTGTTAGATATATATAATATATATATTTATATTTATTATTGGTTATATCATCGATGATTTTACAAGCATAATAAAATATTTATAGTATTATTTAAAAAATATTATAAGGTTTCAAGTTATTTTGTTGGTTTTACATTTTTTTTAAATTACTTTAAAAAAAGTCTGATACCTTCTACAAAAAACAGCATTTTAGAATAGGAAATTGCGCTTCGAGGAACTAATACCTATAATTAAGGTGACATAGAACAAAGTTTCCGCCACAATTTCCATTTAAAATCTTACTCCATTATTCTTCTGTGTCCATTAAAGCTATTTTTTCTTCTAGAAAATATAAAATGAGAGTAAAAACGTGTCGAGAATTCTTTTTCACTTTCCATTTAATGTTTTTTCACTGGATTAAAAAATCGCACTTATTCGGATGCAATCCCTACCAAATTAGGATTAACACTTTTTATAGCATTTGGTAACCAATATATCGTACTTTCTTGCTGTATAGCATTTAATGCTTTTAACGGAAGGTATTGCTTTCAGAATTTTTATGCATTAATTCAAAATTATTCTTGATAATATTCATGTGTTTTTTATAAACATATGCTGTCAAATGTTGCAACTAATAATACTTTATAGCCTTTTAAAAATGAAAGAAAAAATGAAATTATTTGTAACATATTATTTTATCTCTGAATCTTATTAACTTCACGTAGATTATTTTAGTTACTTTGTGTAATGTATTTAACGGGTCCATTCTCGTAGAGAGAGACGTAGAGTAAGCACGTTGAGAGCTGAATATTGGCACAAAGTTTTATTTTTTATAACAGTTTCATTTATGAAATTTTATGTCCGTACATTACATCATTTTGTTGTTTACGTACCTTATATTTTACGAGCTTATCCTCTGCTCCTAGATCTTGTAGTGAGCTGAAGCTAAGCATAGTTTCCTTTACTGAATCCCCCTCTATTATGAAAAGTTTGCGAAAAATACTTTTTATCGTTCTACTCAAGAGGATATCTTTCCCAAAAGTTTTCTAAATAGATCAACTTACATAACAGGATGACAAATCAATAGATCAAAAAAGTCATTTTATTAAAAACATCCTTCAGATGTACATACAATGTTTAAAAAAGCCAGAGCGTTTTCGGGTATAATCATACTCTTCCTCAGTGGCGTTAAAATAAGCAAAGTTGCCAACATGCTTAAATACACTCCAGTACCGGCAAGCTGAATTTGCATATCCCAAAATTGACATTACCACAAAACATATTTTATGCACCAGTTTTACAAATTACAAAAATGACAAAATCAAGAAAACATATTGTTATAAGCCAGTTTAAACATCAATATACAAAATTAAATTGTGTGTTTCTTGACAATGTGTTTTCTTGATTTTGTAATTTCTACCCCATTTGTAATTTTGATCCCACTCAAATTTTAAGTTATGCTTTTGCGACTCATTCTTAACTCTATGCAATTCAAGTCTCTTCATAGTTATTTATGACGTCATTCTCATGAAAATTGGGCTTGGCTGTTCTTTCGAAATTGTGATTTTCCTTTAATAAAATAATGCATTTATGATAGTACTTGCCTTGTAATTTTCTTGCAATTTGAATCCGTGCTTTTCCTGTAATAAAATAATATATTTATGATAGTTCTTTTCTTGTAATATTCTTACAATTATAATCCGTTTAAAGTATATTTTTTGTATTTTCCGTGTAAATTGTTTTGTATTTTCCGTGTCTTGGGTTAATTTTGTATTAATTAAGAGTATGTGTATTTACCATTTTTATATTTTTATGCGAATTTGCTGTGTAACTGGTCTATATATGAGCATTCCATGTTTATTTTTCATGTAGTATCTGTTGAAGAGCGTATTAACGCTCAAAAGCGCTCTGACAATTTTAATTACTTTGTACGTCTTATATGATGTTTTAATAAATGATTTCTCGTCTAACGACGTTATGTCCTTAATTTTATTTAGTTGAATTCTGACGTGATACCAATTTTTGATTGTAAGGAAAGTTATTTATAAAATTTATTAAAAATAAAAATGCCATTAATAAACGATTTAATTGGATTAAGAGTAGTTACGGAATTGCCCATTTATTAAATTTCCCTTCTGCAAGTACTTTGTTAAAATACTGATGGTAGCAATTTAAGGTGGGTTATCAACTCAATGTCACCTATTATATGTACATGATTACAAATAGCTTAATACCACATTACGAGTATTTACAAATTTCATGTAATACATGAAATGAAAAACTCCCTTACTTATTATAAGTCCCCATTTTAGGATATTTCATTTTAAAAATACATTTTAACAATAAAATGTAATTTTCCAACTACATATTTTAATATTTTGTTTCTAACACTAAAACAAAGAACATTTTTTACTGTATCATTTTGAAAATGAATCTTCTCCCTATCCAAGGAGAAATCTCCAGGTATCGAAAATGTGTTTTTCATTTGTATATATCTTTGGCACATTTAGCGTCGGAGTTTCTTTAAATCTTAATTTCTACGCTTAATGTTTTATTGATGTAAAATGTTTTTGTATCCCTCTAAGCATCAAGTTCACTGATTACACGTGTTTTTCCTTGAAGGTACTCTAAATAGTTTGAAAAAACATTTTCTGTAAATTGCTTTTAAGTATGTGTTTGCATGTTGTTGTTTAGAGGTGTTTAAATAGAAAGGCATGCATTCTAAAATATATTTTTTGTTTAATGTTGTTGTTTTTTCTTTTAAACAAGTGTTTTTGAAGAGTTAAGTAGTTCAAAGAATCCTCAGCATATAGAATTTTATTCTCAATATAAATGTGTAACAATTGTGTTATTATAAAATTATTATGAATATAAATACTGGATGTTTCAAATAATTTCCACATGCTTTTTCTGATCAGTGAACATAAAATTCCTTGAAGACTATATGTTCCTCACTCCAAAATTAAACAGTATCTGTGCTTAAGGTTACAAAATAATAGTTTATAAAAATTAAATTGTATGTTGGAAATGTTACAAATAATTGAAGTTGTAAAGATGGCAAATAATTGAAGTTGTAAAGATTACAAATACTTGAAATCACAAATATTTAGTTATTTTTATAAGTTGAAATGAAATTATTTTTATATTTTAGAAAAATAGTATAACTATTTATTTAGCTAAGTTATTTTTATATAATTGAGATAATTACATTATAAAGTTAAGTTGTTTGTATATTTCAAAATATTATTTTAACTTAAAATTATTTTTTTTAAGTTGAATTTAAGTTATCTTTATAAATTAAAAATATAATGTTTTTATGAAATTTAAAAATAAAATTTAATTATTTGAATATCTTCTTATTAAAAGTTTTGAAAAATTCAGCTTTGTTATCATATCTGCTTATGTTTTCTGAGATCTTATTCAATAAAGGAAAGTCTCTCTCTCTCTGTGTGTGAGAGAGAGAAGGTGTGTGTGGTGTGTGGTGTTGTTGTTGAAACCCAGACCGTCCGACCTACCAGAAAGGTGTTGTTGTTGAAACCCAGACCGTCCGACCTACCAGAAAGGTGTTGTTGTTGAAACCCAGACCGTCCGACCTACCAGAAAGGTGTAAGGTAACTGTTTGGACGGTCGGGAAGTGCCACCCAATTTAGACCGGAACCCAGTGGGGGAGACATCCACAGGGACCGTACCCTCCTTCCCCTACCACCAACCTCTCGGAAGGACTTTCGGACCCACATGTTTAACGTGATCGTACTCCGCATGAACACGGCGGCAGTTTTGGCAGTGGCTGGAATCGAACCCGGGCCTACCGAGTGCAACTCCAGCGCGCTAACCAATGGGCTACCGCGCCCTACCAGAAAGGTGTAAGGTAACTGTTTGGACGGTCGGGAAGTGCCACCCAATTTTGACCGGAACCCAGTGGGGGAGGCATCCACAGGGACCGTACCCTCCTTCCCCTACCACCAACCTCTCGGAAGGACTTTCGGACCCACATGCTTAACGTGATCGTACTCCGCATGAACACGGCGGCAGTTTGTAGTGTGTGTGGTGTGTGTGAGCATGCGCAACCTGTAGCTGGATTGTACGGCCATGCAAGTTGGTACACAGACACGTGAGGTCAGAATAGATTCATGGATTATTTTAGTTATTTTATGTTTTAAACTCTATATACAACTTTTTGAGACAATATTTACATAAAACGATTACTTATCTACCTAAAATATTATCACAGAGTTTCCATCATGACATCATACCATTCGAAAGAACGAGAAATGTTCTTTTTAATTGAATCCGTGAGGAAATTCCTTCATATTCGTTTATTGTTTTAAATATAACGGGATTTCTATATTTAGCGGGATCTATTATATATATCGCACAGTTAACACATCTAAGATTAGCATAGTTATATAAGCTGGCTAAAACTACCCTCATATATCTCAGCATTTTAACAGAACATCGATTTTTAAGTAATTTAACTTTTTTGCAATTTTTTAGGTGACCACATTCATTCAACGCAATGGACCGCCTATCTTCAACAATAATTTTGCGTTCTCTCTCCCTGTAACAGATCCATTTTAAAAAGATGTACGCGGATTCCGCATAACTGATGGATTCTTGGCATTCCGGGAGAAACTTCTGGAGAGAGGTTTTATTTTTTTTTTTCAGTTTCCGACTTGCGAAGATCGAAATTGACCTGATGTGTGATCAAAGATCGCGAGATGTTGGGAGTCATTTAAATTCATTCGCGTTTTATACGTATTTAAAATAGAGTGTTGGAAATGTGGTGAAATTTGGATCACTAATAAATAATTTGAGGAGAGATCGTGTGCACATTATCGTAAGTGTCCGAGATATAGCACACCTTAATCTGCAGTCCGGTATCAACCTATAAATAAACATAATTCCTAAAAGATGAAACATTAAAATGCAAAGTTACAAAATGATGACACTTTGATTTTTTGTTTTGTCAGACTTAAATATTTATTCATATTATTATTTAATTTTATTAAAATTACCATAAAGCTTTTCATGTTACAATTATACTCATTAAATTTACAATTATCACTTGATAGTTCATATTCGTTGATTGTTAATTTAAACCGGAGACAGCTGTGATGACAGAGGTACATTTTTGATACTTGCGTTTAGAGTCAATTTATTAATTAAAATGTAACGTCCTCATGGATATTAATAGGCTACTTTCTACCTTTCATCAGACGTCATTTTAAAGAGGCATCTTTGACCTCAGTCGTTGTAAGCAATTGTAAGAGTTCATTTTAAACTTATCTGGACACCATTGCTCCATTTTTTATTCATCTTATTGTTTAAATCTTCTCTCTGAATTCTCAATTTCTGACTGCTAAATTGCCTTTTAGACTGTTTTGATTCTCTCCAACTCTAGCTTCTGCCCCTCATTCTTTTCCCCCTTGCATACATTAGTCCATCGGCTAGCAGCTCCCCGTAGATCATTGTCCATTGGTTTGATCTAGCTGGTGTTAAAAAGCACTCACTGGCTGTAGGTAACTGCCAGTTGGCTTGATGTCCAAAAGAATCGGGTGCTTATAAAAAAGAAAACATGGGGTCAGCTTTATTTTCCACTATAAAATAATTAATTATACTTTAATGCCCGGTCTTGGCGTCAGCCCCTCTGCCTTCATACTTTGCTAGACTGTCCTTTTAATTGCCCAGGTCTTGGCATGACGGTCGTTATACTTGATAATTTTAGTATCGGGCACTTATTTAGGACCTGGACAGAAACGGGTGATTTGTTCTTGTTTAAAATAAACATAAATTAACAGAGTAAATGAGCCCTTGTAATAACACAAATAAAACGGTGCTAGAAATAATTAATTTTCAGTAATATCTAATAACTAGTTGTTTCGTTCTCTTTTGAAATACCGGACTTAATATGATCTGTGAAACTTGTTACATTTTAAATAAAGTGACGCTAAATATTAGAACACTAATTTAAATGTAGATAGAATATAACATGCTTTCAACTTACACTAAATATATACTAGGCATGCATATAATTAATCCAATTAATTAATTAAACCAACGTGTGCAACTTAGAATGTTTAATCGTGCACGGTGTTAACCGTTACGCAATTTTCGCATCTTCTCCTGACGGTGTGGTCTGATGTCTTTAGAACTTCTCGACCCTTTGTTACTACGAGAAAGGTCTCATGGAATCCATTACCTAAAACTCTTGTTAGTTCGTTGCCACAGCAGCCAAATTGGATGACGGAGTCATTGAAAGTTTTCAAGGTTCTTTAATATAAGGATGGGCCATCAGGTTATGGAGAATGTGCGATATCATATCTTAATCATCACAGGTGCTATAATAAAAAAAAAGTTTATATATAGGAACATGATGTAAGCTATTTGCAATAATTTACATAGCACGGCGCTACATCATAACTCCCGTGAATGTAGTCATCTAAATACAAATGTCCGTATCGCTGATGAGAAAATTCTGGGGCTAGTTTTTATGAGCCAGTGCTGAGACGTTGCTCATGCGCCACATTCAACATAGAAAGTCTCTGGAGATCGAGAAGCTATGGTGAGTTTTATGCTAATCACTTGATCCGAAAGCTTGATGCAAATCGCTGGGGGAGTGTCGCCATAAGCTCGATAATGAATCAAAAAGTAGTCAGATAAACGTCAGTGGGAGATAATTTCCTCATTCGTGACGTCGCGGTCAAGTTCCTGTGAGAACTTTGAGAGGAGTTGTCAAACCACAGTATGTTTCCGCTTTATTGCAGTAAAAAATTGGTTGTTAATTTTTAAGTCGCAGTATTAAGACATAAACAGATTGCGCAGAGATTTTAAATCATGCTGTGAACACACATTCCATCTCATCTATAAAAAATCATTCTACCGGAAGATGTCAAATCTGTCGCCAAAGATATTATAGCATCATAAATATTTTCCTACTTTCTGAATAAAGAACTTAAAATCTTCGCAAAAGATTCTATTTAGCAAATATATTTAAAAAGTTGTCATATTCTATATTTTAAATAAACATCTAAAATAATTTATATTTTAAAAAAAGTTCTATCTTTTGACAATATTTTCACAGATTTCTCTTTTCTTAAAATGTAATCATGAAGAAATGTATTTTTCTTTTCCTGTATCGTTTGGAGTATAAATCATCCTGTCCAAAGAACCCCAAAGGTATCGATATGCGTTTTCCATTTACTTTTATCGGGTACTTTTGTTTAAAAAAAACCCAACCATTTTAACTTAATTTATGTGTTAAATGCTTTTTTTGGAATAATTTGTTTACTTCAGTAGACCATTCACATTCAAAGGGAATATCTCTAACTGTGCATTAATTCCGATTAAATCTCCGTGTAGAGTATGTATAGATGGTTTCATGTTAATCATTTAAAAAAAGAAAATTTCAATTAACGTTTCTAATTTTAATATCTCCTGAACCACGAGTCGATTTAGATGATTTTTTTTCAAGGGATGTGGTTAAATCAGTAAAATATTCAAATTTATATTTTATATACTATATGATGAAGTGCAGAATACATAAAACTCAACGTCAGTTTCTGTCTGTCATTTATATTTTTTACTTTTAAAGTGTTCGCGGAATTAACATACATTTATACTTTTCAATTATTTGCTAAGCTTAATAAGGAAAATTTTTATGGTTAAATATATTTCCAATTTTTTTGGTGGTTTTATTGCTTTTACTGGATTTTAATAATGATATAAAGTGAAAATTTCAAAATATGTTTTTAAGCTGAATATTTCTTAAAATATGCAATATACATTTCAATGAAACATTTTTCAAATAATAAGACTAGATCTAAAGCATGCTTTAAGTTTTATCCTGGTATACATTCTCTCAGAACAACAGCAAGAGAAATGCATTAGAGTTCATATTCTATGATTTTTCTGTTTTCTTGTTTGCGTCTCATATTCATATTTCCTTGTTTTTTATTTTTCTAGTTTTATTGGCCTTACGTGCCACTCGTGCATTTTACGTTGTACACCTGTTCTTTAATAGACATGTCTGTTTGGTAGTCTCTTATGACCGCTTGTAATTCGATAACAGCTCACCGATTTACATGTATTTTTACTAGTTTACTCAACCCTACAGAAAGTACATTTAGAATATACCGAAATATAACAGACTTTGAATCGCTTTCATAAAATTTTAGTATTATCCGAGAAATGAAACTTAGTTCTTCTTGTTAAATATAAAATCATACAAAAGTGATGATTAGTGCGCTTGTAGAATCATACAAAAGTGCTTGTATATCAGTGTGCTTGTAGTTTCCGCACTCAGATATTTCTCTGTAATTTAGCGAAAGTCTTTATTGAGTAGATGTATGAAAAATCAAACTTTTAGTGCTCTAAGGCCAGTGGCTTGAGCACAGAGTGATCATGAACTTGTATGATCGTAAATAGGTGGCAACGATGCTTTATTTTTAGCTACGTATATAATTATGATATGAAAAATATTTTGATATGCATAAAGCGTTAATGATTGTTTTTTTTAGGACAATATACATGGATCGAAACGCCAGAGTTTTACTACTACAGAACACATTTAAAAAAAAACTCATTATCTCTTTTGAAAATATGAAAAAATAACTACCCTAGTAACATGACAATAATGGACCAATATTGCACATCATTTCGTTTTATTGGCTAGATATTGGCATTAGAAAATTAGACAATATCAGCGTTATTTGGAATGTATTGGCAACAAATACTCGTTAAATATTGGATGTATATTGACATGCCAATATTGGTTATAATTTGTCAACAAACACTGGTTGTAATTGGTCAGAAAATGTTGGTTAAGATTGGTGAGCAAATATTGTCAAAATATTCATATTTTTATAGTGTTCCAATTTTGGGTTTGTATCGCTACTAAGTATTGCTACTTGGAAGTTAAGATATTTTTAAGTAGGGATACCGTGACTTCGGTTTTGGTGAAACCACAGACAAGAAGCAAATTCGTATTTTTAAACAGCAATTTAATATATCAGCAAACTATAGGCCAGTGATCAAATTAGTGAAATAGTACATTTCGAAGCGAATCATCAATATCTCAGAATCGCTCTTGGTAGGGTGTGACAATTGAGAGGAAGAAAAATAGAGAGAGCTGCTCTCACACATTTTCTGATACATTACAAATATAAATAAACTTCATAATACACTAAATCACACATGCCATTTCAGTGAATTAGTTTCATTCATAAGATAATTATCAATTATTCAAAATCACAGATTGGATTGGCATTTATCAACACTTCACATTTTCAGAAAGGAAAATAAATATGAAACAAAAATTACCTTCTTCTATTTATAAGACATATGGATTTAACAATCCTGGACTATGGGAAAGAAAAATAGGGTGAATTTTTGGATCTTTAAACACCACAGTTCTTGAAGAGTGAAATCGAGAACAAACTAGGACCTGAATACCTTGGTAATACTTCCAGTAGAATCTGATATTTCGGCAAGTCGCAACGAATTTTCCACGTGTTAGACACAGAAGAACAGAGTTTTTTTGGAAAACAAATACTCGGAGAAACAACGGAATTTCGTTACTCTAATAGAACACTCAACGGCATTCGCGAGCTGATGGAATCGAAACTCCGAAAATGTTCTTCTACAACATCTTAGCGATAACCAGTCTGGAAATACGAAAAAGGGTCAGGCAATCACTGTATATAAGCTTCACGTACCTTTCACTAGCGTTACACAGCTTTCCCATGGGGAGAACTTTTATTCCACCGGCACAAGATTCCATTCCTTCAAAAACCAAACTGTTGCATTTAGACAAACGAAAATCATATCTTCGTCTGAGCCATACCGGCCCCAAATAACTCCTCTTCCTCAATACATTATACATTTAGAGTTACAATCCATTAAACTTCAACTCAAATTCATTTCATTCCAAAATTCGCGATCTGACACGAATCCAAAACGCGCTACCTACCTCGTTCTTTCCATTACCTCTCTCTCTGCCGCCCAAAACCTTCAAACTCACGCTCGTCCACAAAACTTGCAAAGCGAAACTTTGCGAAAAAAGCGAATACAAAAATGATTTTGTTAATTTTATTCTGGAACATAAACATTTTCGCAATTTAAAACCCGTTTTACTCAAACGTCAATGGAGTAGAAATCAATCGAAAATATATTTACTTGACACAATTAATACTCTCTCTCAAACATAAATAAAACAATATTTAAATTTAAATACACTTACGGGTGTGAAAACCTTATCACAATACGAATATGTGTGTCAGATTTCTGAAAGACAATTTGATTGGTAATGCATTTATTTTATTGAAAAAATATTGTTTGAGCATAATCAATTTACAAACATTGCTCATTTTGGTGTTATCTCAAAAGTTTTTGGAATAAGACGAACTGCATCGCCAAGATATTTGTGGCATATTGCGCTGCATATTTTTATATAAATTATCTTTACATAAAAATATGCGGCGCAAGCGCTATCCTCGAAGTTGACTTGATTTCGGTGTTTATTGACTAAACATATTTTTTATGGCTCCGAAGTGTATCATTTGGAAAGCTTCTTTGAAGTCATGAGCTGCCGGCTGTTTAGGCACTGGATGTACATTGAGGGAAGTGTCACATTGTTTCATAATTAGTTATGTACCTTATGCTCTCATATTCGATTTGCATTTATGTGTTATGATAGTATCACCCCCCAAAATATCCATTAAATAATAATGAGCAGTTGCCTAAAAATCGATGTTTTTGTGCATGAAAAGGTAATTTTGGACACCAGTGTATATTGTCTATAGAATTTTATACACCTGAAACCGTTTGTGCTATTTGATTTCAACTCACAATATTATACATATCTAATTTATGGTGTGTAAAGTTTAGAGTTCGCAGAATGGGAATTCTGCTGATTTTATTATTAACTCTTAATCTCAAAATGCAGTTATCTCGTTAATTATTAATTTGCAGATTAACCTTACATGTTAATTTTTGCACTTAACCAATTTCGTGTACATTGTGTTCGGTGGTCGCAAAGCCCACCTAATATCAGCATATAGGGATTACTAACTATTGTTATAATCTTACAGAAACTAAAATTAGAACTCGAGGTTAATAGAAAGGACTTAAGTTTTGCTGCTTTCTGAAATTTTGCCGGAATATTCTTTTTCTAATTCTTTTGTAACAACCATTTTACATTTACACCTGCAAAATGTTGCAACTGCGGCGGAGATCAATCCGCAAATTTTAGGCATTGCCCCCAAAAGCCCTAGAACCGTAAAAAGTATCAGGCCACTATAAATGCCCTTCAAAATTCACAATTGACTCTCCCCTTCAATCTAACTGAGGAAAACTCCCCCCCCCCTTCTTTCCAGAAGCACCCCCCTGTTCAGTAAGTACAGGCGAGTTCCGAGACGGCTTTAGGAAAAACCGGAGAACACTCAGCCCAGGCACAACCTGACACGGGCTTAGACCTCCCTTAGACCTGGAATGCATTTCTTGACTTTTTGAAATTTTTCAAGGAGGTCGAAAAGTACTTCGACCTGAGTAACCTCCAGAAAATCTTGAATAAAATTCTCAAAATCATCACCGCGGATGAGGATCCGATGACTAAAACCTTTTGAATCATTAAAATGATAGCCGAGTTGAAAAACCCCGCAGCACCCCCCCCCCCCAGAATTAATTTTTATCTAGGGCCAGCAGCAGGGAAGCTCTGTATACTTCCACCACCACCACGTGCTTCACCAGCACCTTCCAGCACGTGCTTCTTCACCACCTCGTGCCACCACGAGTCCCTTTTCTGGACCCAGCTGACGCACTGCCTTCTTTGAGGAGCTCTCACAGACACACCAACAACCACCCAGATAATGTCAAAGCCTGAGGAAACTTAATGAAGATATTGAAGATCACGACACCTTCGGCGTCAGGAGCTTCACGATTGCTCGAAACAAAGTACGGACCCATTTTACACAATATACTATTTCTCGAGATCGGATGTAAATAGAACTTAGATGATAACTAATACGAATTTAGCATCATATGCTAGAGGATCTAGATTAGTTTAATTCATTGTTCCACTTATGTTTATCTTTTCACTTTTAGTTAAAAAAAATCTTGAAGCATCTATTTCACATTGACCATGGATAGAGATAAGACAATTATTGATTCATCCCCTAATTTGAGATATGGCAAAGAGACTCAATAAGTATTTTCACCTCTTGTTTCGTATATGTCTCTAGTTTGAACAATTGCATTTTTCTTGTAGCATCAAGATTCTTAGAATCTGCTATAATTTGATTTTGGGATTTTAATTGGTTTGCTTAAATATAAATATGCGTCACAATAATAAAAATTACATTTACTAAAATGTATCTTGTATACAAATTTCTACTATTTTCTGCTATCTATATAAAATGCTTTTAATCCAAGCCTTTCTAGATGTAGTTTATTACAACGTTATCCAAAACTTAACCACAGAAGAGAACTGCAGCCACTTTAAACATAAGCAGAAATATAAAATTGCTTATAAAATATGAGATTTCAAGCAGACAAATCCAACTATATGAAATCGGAATAACCGGTGCCAATATGTCTATATGTAAATAAAGCAGACTAAACTTTCTGAATATATTCTCTTACAAGCATAAAAATGTTTTACTGCTAAATAACGTGCAAACAAAAGTACGATGTTGAACTGATGTTTTAATAAATATTGTTAAGTATTAGCAGGTATGTCTATCATATAAGGGAATTAAAAATTTGCAAAGCATTGTCTCCTATTTAACGTCATTTTTATCAATTTGGTGATATTTTTATCAATTTGGTGATATTTTTATCAATTTGGCGACATTTTTGTCAATCTGGCAATTTTTAAAAGGAAAGACATCCCTCCAAATTGTTCGCCAAGCACTACATACGGACGGAGAAATGGATTGCTCTTATGGTCGTTTTCTATGTTCTTTCCAAAATATTGAATTTCATAAATAAGTCGTCATTTCCATTGATTTATTGTCCTTTTTATCAATTTGGCGACATTTTCGTCAATTTGGAAACACTTAAAATCTCGCTGAGTTGCTGATATGCCACCCAAATTTGTCGCCAGAGTTTTGCCAAGTGTTAAAGCCAGAAAAATAGATTAGTTTTTTAGTAGATTCTTATATTGCTTCCAAGATATTGCATTTTCATTAATTTGTACTTATTTTTCTTTTTTAGCGTCATTTCTAACAATTTGGCGACATTTTTAGCAATTTGGCGACATTTTTATTAATTCGGCGACATTTTTGTCTAATCAGACCAGTGGGCATTCTGTCCTAAAAGCAATAAACTAAGAAAAACGCAAGAATAATATTTCCTACTTTTGTTGGAAGATGCTTGAACTATTTTGAATGTTAAACCAAACCTTAACTGTATCCCTCTTTTCGTTGATAAGCGAGAGCGGGATTCGAGATACAGTTAAGCCTTGGTAAAACATGTTAATGAAATGAGCGTGACACTTTGCATTGCGTGGTATCTCTAATAAAAATATATAAAATGATAAGAAATAAAATAACATTAGGGTATCAGATTCATTAACTGAAGTCATACTCTACCTAAAGCTTCATAGTTACATGATATTTCCCCTGTGGAAGAAGTATAGTCAGTGCATTATGTAGGGAACTGGCTGCATATATCATGGTTCATTTTCAGTATCTGATGTCATATGCTACGCAAAGTTCCATGGTTACATCATAATTTCGCTGTGAAAGAAGTATAGTCACAGTATTACGTAAGAAACAGGTCACCCACAGCATAGTTTCACTCTAAATATATGATTTCTTACACTACGTAAAGCTCTATGGTAATATCATAAAAATTGAAATGTGTACCTGTGGTTGAAGTGTGTTTGGCAACATTTGGTAGCAGCGTTTCCCAGGATGGACAGATAAATCAAGGTGTTTACATTATTAATGACTGAAATTGCATTTTATTATAAGATATAGGATAATATTTTTGTAATGAAAGCGATTGAAGTTCTCCTGGTAGACAATATTTTAACACATGCAATAAGTGACTTATTTAATTTGCTTCAAAATTATTTTATATTTTAATTCAGGGTATGTTATTTCGAAATAATAAATATTACATTTATTTTCCTATATAAATGTTGAGACATACGACTAAATCAAAAGTTTATGCCAACATTATGTCAATTCACAGTTTGTATTTAAGCAACCAAGTCACTCTCCTACGAGTCAAAACATTATGACCACCTACCTAATATAGTGTTCCTCCAGCTTTGGCAGGCAAAACAGCTGCAACCAGCCGTGGCATAGATGCCACAAGTCCTTGGTAGTTGGCCGAAGACAGATGGTACCGGATGTGAAAGCAGCGGTCCCACATCTTCCGGATATTTCGGGACTGTGATGTTTGGGCTCTGAGCTGCCGTTCCATGACATCCCAAATATGCTTTATGGGATTAAGGTCCAACGGGTTAGGCGACCATGACATCAACTGAAATTCATCCGCATGCTCCTCGAACCACTGTAGCACAATTCCGGCCCCTTGCGACAGAGAACGTTGTCCTACTGGAAGACTCCATTCCCTTTGGGGAAGACGGACGCCATGTAAGAGTGTAACTGGTCAGCAATGACGTTGATATAGTCCACAGCTTTCACGGTGTGTTCGACCGCAACCAACGGTTCCAGATACGCCCATGAGGACGTCCCCCAAACCATAATACCGTCATCTCCGGCCTGTCTATGTCCCGCGGTACATGTGTCGAGGAATTGTTCACCTGGAAGATGGCGTACTCTGACGCGACCTTCGGCGTGATGAGCTGATATCATGATTTCTCCGACCAGGCAACTCTATTCTATTGTTCCATGGTCCAGTCACGATGCTCCTGGGTCTAGTGGAGGCGTAAATGGTGATTGACAGTTGGTTAACAAAGGCACATGAGAGGGGCGTCTATTGTCTTAAGTCCCATATCCATCAGATTCCGCTGAACTGCGTGCTCCGATGCACTTCTACTGGGAACTGCATTGTAATCGGCTGTAAGGTGAGCCACTGGCTGTCGCCGAATTGGCTTCACCAAGCGAGACAGCTTCCGACTGCCAGTTTCGTTAATGACGCATGACCGTCCAACGCCTTGCCGCCTATTACTAATTTCGCCTTCATTCATTCACTTTGCATAGGTTCTAACTGCGACAGCTCGCGAACATCCAATGAGCCCTACAGTTTCGGAAATACTCGCTCCTAGTCGTCGTCCCTCGATCGAACTTGCTTATATCAGCAACCTTACCTATCACACACACTCGGAAACGATAGAATTATGCCTCAGAATCACCGGCAACCGTTAAATACCATTACCTCCTGCTGACGTGCCCTGCGCGTCATCCAGGCAAGCCCATTATACGGGGAGGATAGTCATAATGATTTGGTTCTTCAGTGTATGTAGCTAGATTTTATATTATGACACTGTTCAATAACGTTCAATATGAGTTTTAACTAACAAGTTATATGAAGCAAATTATTAAACTGCTTAGAAGTGGAACTATTTAATAATATTTCTATACAATAAAATGAAAATGCTAAGCGCCATAAAATAAATATTTAAAACATCATGTAAACAAAACTGTATAGCATGCACTATTGATTGTATTAAACTCTACAGGAATATATTTTATTGAAGGAAATATTCCTGAATAAACTCTACCCAGCTACAAAGTAAACATCTTGTTTGTTGACATTTTCTAAACTGAAAACACTTTTAACTTATTTAGCATTATACTTGCTATAATCTGTATACAGAGTGTTTTAAAAGAAATAAACATTTTTTAACCATTGGTTGTAATCACATAATTTTAATTGCAGAAATGGTTTTAATAAAGTAGAAAAATCTGAAATAGTAAATAGAAATTATGTGCAATATTTTTGTAAAAAAATTAACTTTTATATATAGCCTCTCTAGCGAAAAATATCAAATCACAAAAGTGTTACCAATACCGTATTCAGTAAAATTGACAAAAAGGATAATAGAACCTGTATATAATGGAACCAAATAGTACCTAGTAGAACCTTCTGTAATAGAACCAAAGTTAACAAAATTATCATTGATTAGATTCTTTATTGGGAAATATGGGGGGAATCCACAAATCAAATATTGGTTGCAAATAGTTACTAAAAAGTTCACTACTTATTCAAATTTATTTTATGCAAATATTTCAGTAAAGCTTTTATGCAAACTGTGAGACCAGATTAGGACCAGGAATTTATTTTAAAATTAAATGCTTTTCTTTTATCATAATACAAGTCGTAACACTCAGTTACGGTTATGCCGTAAAATTTACATAAAATGTCACAGAGAAAACGTAGAGGGTAACCCATTTTGATTGCTTCTTTTAGATAGCCCAAATCACTTATGTAACGATTTTCAACACTGCTATTTAAACGTTTGCTTCTTGCTAAAACATTTATAATAATGTTCCTAAAAACAGTTTTATGCAGACAAGAATGATAAAAGAAAAGCATTTAATTTTAAAATAAATTACATTACTAATTGGCATTCTTGTCTGCATAAAAATGTTTTTTGGAATATTATTATAAATTTTTTAACAAGAAGCAAACGTTTAAATAGCAGTGTTGAAAATTGTTACTTAAGTGATTTGGGCTATCTAAAAGAAGCAATCGAAATGGATTACCCTCTACGTTTTCTCTGTGACATATTATGTAAATTTTACGGCATAACCGCAACTGAGTGTTACGACTTGTATTTGAGTGGAAGAGAACTTTCAGTCTGAAATGGTAATGGATAGCGGCTGCATTGCGGAGGTCATGGTTGACTGTCTGAGGGAGATCATTTTGTACACAGTAAGAGTCTTTTGCTTTTCGGTGAGGTGTATGCGTGGCTTGTTTTTCTTGATATATTAGTATTGGATGTAAGTCATTTTTATAGTATTTTGTGTTTCTGTTTGGATGTAGTAAAGCTCGTAGTTATTGTATGGGTGTAGGGACTGTATAGGTTTTTCAACTTTTTTCTTTTTTACATTTAAAGTTTTAGTATATGTACTTGGTTGGCGACATTATATCCGCTTCCGGGAGTGTCGTCATGACATGAAGCTGGCTAAACCGGGAAGTGGGGGTCACAATCCCCCCGGCGAAATTTTGATGCAATGTCATTCTTCTTTTTTCTTTTTCTAATTATTGTGTTATATATATATATATATATATATATATATATATACATAACACTTTTTCTGACTTCGTAGTGTTTGCGTTCAAATCTAGTTAAATAACTATGTGTATAATTTTCGTGAAATTTGCTTGTCTTCTTACCTACCTTTTTTTCTAATGGACTAATTGTACTAATTGGAATTTTGTATAATTTAGAATAATATAACTTACCTGTTTCCGAAATGGCAACAATAGTTTAAAAGATCTCAGCAAAATAAAACTGCTTACATTTTCAATAAATATTTCTTATATATATAAATATGGATAATAAATGGCGTTAAAAACTCTCATTTTGTTGAATTAGATATTTTTTAACATTATTATTCTTAACTTTCATATATATTCTTATAATTACTCTAAAAATAATAAATAATTACTCTAAAAATGCATATCTGCTATAATTTTAAACAAGCATTGATTTCATCCATTATTTTGTAATATATAATATGTAATTTAATGAATATAACACTCATAATAAACTAATTATTATTCCTTTGGTCTTTGCAAACTTAATATTCCCTTTAGAGTGAAATTCATTCTTTCTTCGGCATAAATACTGCTAACAGTCGCAAAGCGATTAAATAATTTGTATTAATCGTAATGAGTAAAATGTTAAAATTTTCACTCGTATAAAGCTAAAAATTTGCGAAAGAGTTGAGCGAAAGAGTTGTCGGTTTGAGAGTGTAAAACAATAAAAAACATGAATAATTTGAATCTTTTGAGAAAATTACAGGGTAATATTAAGAAATATTTGTTTAATAATAACGAAAAAATATCTGTTTACATTTATTATTTGAAAAATAATTCTCACATTCCATTGGAACCCTGAGGCATCAAAATGCCTTTATCTGTTATTTAACCCATTTTCAGTAAATGTCCTGTGCACAAGACATATTATACTCACAGAAATGCAGCACATGTGAATTTCTTTGGCAATTTTATTGGCATATAGATGATTTGACATGTTGATAAAATTGTTTTCTTTGTATAATAAAATCTTTTAGTCACTTAATATTGGTTTCAGTGTAGCTGACGTTTGTGAGTTGCTATGAAGGCTTTCAGCGGTTTTATTAGGTACATAAAATTATTTTTTTATTTAAACATAATTCAAGCAATTCATGTTAACTTTTATGATATAAGTTCGATTTTCAGAAGCCTTCTAATTAGTAATCTGCAAGAGTTCTGTGATAATTATTTGGTTCTTGATTTTAAACGGGAAATAAACGGCGTGCGCCGTATATCTACTCCCAGCGAAATGTCCAGTCATTGAATTTTTGAAATATCTCTAATGCAAATCAGAATGTCTTCTATTCCGTTCTTAAACAAATAGTGAAAAAGAATATCATTGAACACATAGTACAATAGATGTCGACGATCTTTGGATTCAAACTCAATTTTCTTCATGGCGGCTCTCAAAATCTCATATAAAATTAAATGTGTCCTATAATAATCTCCTGACTGCCATATGTCACAAAACTATTTTTGAGTGTTCGACTTCTTAAAAGTCGAAATCCTAAAAATTTTACACCAGATCCGATTATTTTATCATGACAGTTTGATCATGTGTATAACTCTTCAAACGACATTTGCATGCGATTTTTGCGGATATAGCTGTATGTGAGCATATATTTTCTTGTAACAGAGTGTATTTAGTTTATTTAACAAATTTACATCGAATGTGTATCCTTTAGGCATAATGTCAAAGTAAAGTTAAAATACCAAAGATATTGATTAGGTATATTTACAGGTACCTTCTGATGAAGAATATGAGGATATAAAGTTTTTAGTAAAATATATATTATTCTTTAAGAACAATACACTAACTATGAGGCTGAAAAGATTAACAATGGCGTTTTAGATTACGAGATAATCGATGCAAATACGGACAAATAATCTTCCTTTCAAGATATTTCTGGAACGATTGCAATTCTGCTTTACGAAAGAACCGAAAACACGCAACTGGGAAATGATGTCAAAATATCATTGTTGGGATATAAATTAAAGTGACATAAATCAACTGTGACATCTACAATTTTACGTATGTATTCAACTGATATTCTACAAAGGAATAGACTCTTCCAAATTGAAAATCAAAAGAAACAAACCATCCATATCTACTAATGTCTATACTATGTTTATATACACCTACTTCATATTATAATATAGGGCACTTGAATCAAACTACAACAAAACAAATACGGCATTATGTATGCAATAGAAGGCATATCTATATTCCGAAACTGCCAAGTATGAATGCCACTTCCTATTATTATATTCAGAACTTGATTCAAACTGCATAAGAAGTACGATTTATGTATGCGTCAGAAGACATATGGCTATATTGTATGAAATGTACGTATAATTGTGCTATGCTTTTTGCTTACATTTTGTTACAAAACAGTTTGTGTATTGCCTGTGATTGTGTTGTGCTGTGATATTTTATGTAAAAGATATTTTCTGATATTTTATGTAAAATAATGGTTTTTAATAATCAAGTATAATTTTAAAATTATTTTTATCCGTAAAATGCATTAGACTAAGCATCATACAGAAAATGACTTGGGATTAGTTAAAATCTTGTACGCATGACATGCCTTTAAAAATATCCATGAAGCAAATATTAAAAAACCCTTACTATTGTATATTACAAATACCAATAAAATAATATATTACAGTGGCTAAAAATTATCTCTAAAAATATTTGATAAAAATGAGCTAAAGCGATACCATTTAAAACAATGTTTTGTATAACTTAAAAATCTGTGCGTAATGTTTTATTGATGCAAATCGTTTCTTTTCTCTTTTAAAACATTTATTTTGGAGCGAAAACATTTTCATAAAAACAGATTCGTTTATAATATCTGAAATAGGGAAGTGTTTTTCAAAAACTAATTTTAAGTATGCTTTTGCATGTGTGTCGTTGAAGATGTTCTATGAAAATTAACACCATGAGGTTTATTACATTTTTTTGTTTTGTATTTCGTTTTTTTTAACCTTTATAAATTGTATACTTTTTCTTTCAAAGTGAGGTTATGATATGTTAATATTATGTCCTGTCCTAAGCATTTTATGTCTAAAATATATTGAACATAGGATCTTTTCATTTATATACTGTTACTTCTTAAAAATTTAAAACGTGGCTCATAATAAATGGAATATGGGCAATATATAAGTCGATAAAAGAAGTGGAATTAAATTTAATATTTCTCTAAATTATTGATTTTGTAAATTTTAGAAACAAAATAAAATCAGTATCAAACAAGTTCCGTCATTTATATAATAAACTTGTTCTATAAAATATTGCTTATCAGTAATTACTGTATAAATTTATATACGAATGTCTTAACACTTTAAAAGAAGCATTAAAATAATTTCAGTAAACGTATAATAATAAAAACAGAAATTGTTGTATATTGTTTCTCTCGTTGTTTTTAATAGAAATAATTTAGCACTTTTTTATATTTATTTCATTATGGTGTTAAACTACAAAATAATTCCAAATAATTCTTGTGTTCAAGGTTTTTATTGAAATCACATTTTAAGATGTTCCGATTAAATGTGAAATATGTTTTTCTGTCTGAGAGAGAGTAAGCATGTGCATGAGTTTATGTGTTTATGCCTGTATGCCTATATCCTCTAAAAACTTTGAAAAATTATAGCAAACGAAATAGCAAAAGGAAACGCCAAGCTTGGAAAACGTGTAAGAAACATACAAAACACTCCGACAAAATATGCTTTGCAAGTTTCAAATTTCCCCCAAATTAAGAAATAGCCTAAAAGAGAAATGAGAAAAATGTTTTAAACAAGTCATTCTCAAAAATAAAAATGCATCACCATTAAAAACATGGTGATTAAAATTGTTGCAAGATCAAATTATCTATTTTTGACTTACATCTTAATTCAGATGCTTAATTAACATTTCTTAAAAATTTATTTTTAAGTCATGTAAGCAATATGTATGGTATTAAGGTAATCTCTTCTCATCACGAATGCATTATAACGTGCTTCAAAAAATACTGAAGTTTACACACTCAGCGCTTTGCGGCCGTTTTTTTTACACACACACAAAATCATTATAACGATAATCTCAATTATGGTATTTCTAGTAACGACTATTGCCATATCCGATACAAGAATTTGTTTGGATTAATTTGGTATGGATGCTCATATCTGAAGTGGTATCTAATCTAAATTAACTTCGATCTTAAGCCTGATATTTTAATCGGGTTGTTGTTTCTGAAATTCCGGACAACGCCAAGTACTCATTCTAGAAGCATATAAAAACACGAAAAATCTAATTAAACTAAATTTCACGGATTTTCTTTTCAAATTGTCTTGCCAACTTGTGAAAACGTCTTTTGCAGAATTTTAGATAAAAAAATTAAAGAAATAGTAGCTGCCTCACAGTGGCGAGGGCGTGTTACTGGGCGGAATGGGCGAAGTACGTGGGGAGTTTTACTCTTGGTAAAGCCACCCTAGGCGTGAAGGCCATTCCATTATGCCCAGCTATAGCGAGTAGGCAAAATCGGAGCTTGGTCAGTCTTCTACCTTTATGTGCTCCATGTATTTTGAAGAACAGAAGCTGTCCTTTTCTCTTTTTCCATGACTTAGCGGCAATGAGATGGCTGATACCCTGGCTAAGGAGGGAACTTCGATGAATTTGACCTCTAACATATTGACTTTTTTGGAGATCTACTCAAGAGTAAAATCTACAACCGCCACTTTCTGGCGTTCTCCTCCAGCACATGACTGGTATTGTTGCAAACGGCCAGGTAAAGCTATTGCTTTTGAGGGCAATCGTGTCCAACAGACTGCCTTGTCTAGACTCTTAAGTGGTGACTTGAAATGCTTTAAATTTGATCAAGGCAGTAAGATCTTCCCCATTTGTGGGAAATGTAACATCAATCATTCCACCCCTGATCATCTTCTGTCCTGCCTGGGGCTTCACAAAGAGGATTTGACACTGAGTCCCCTCCTTGTTTCGGACTTGAGTGTTTCTGGACTCATGGACCTGTCTCCAGCCTATGGGCTAGACCAGTTAAGATTAGTAACAACAACAACAACAAATAGTGTCGAAAGATAACTTATAAACAATCCGCCATAAAACAACACATGAATTTAATTGATTCCAATACTGATTATAATGAAAACGGTCCTAAAATCTATGGAATATGAATGTAGGAAGAAGTCGAGAATAGCCTAAACCTCCAAATATTTGGATACTTTTTATTTCTCAAAGAGCAATAATGAAAATAGTTTTGCGATTTTTCTGTGTTGCTTGAGATGTATCTATTGTCCCATTATGAAAAAAAAAATCCCTCAGGTATCGAATATATTTTCTTATATCGACCCTTTTTCTAGCAAACCTTTTTTTAACCTTTAATTTTTGTCTTAAATGCGTTTTTTATAGGAACAAAATACTTTTTTAAGCATTTAATTTGGAGACTAAATGTTTTCTCTGTAGAGAGATACTTTTTTTTTAGGGCGGAAAAGAAATAGTTTTCTGAAAATTACTTTTAAGTATGTGTTTGCGTGTTAAAGTGCTTGAGGGTGTTTTAGTAAAATAAAAACCATGTATAATATCACCTTTTGTGGTTTGTGTTTCTTTTTTTTTGTGGATTAAATTAAATTATTTTAAAAAATCGAACTAATTCACAATTTGCTTTCTGCAATTTTATATTTAACTAGCATTTAAACTTGTCAAAGACAGGGAAGCAGAATATAAGAACAAAGAAATTGAAACATTTTTAGTAAGTTTTATTTAATTTAAAAATATATGGGGCGTTTAGCGTCAAAAATATTCATCGTAATCGAAACTTAGCTGTGGCGATGGTCCTGAACATTTGCACAGTCGGTCTTGAACTTTTGCAGCTTTGGAAACCCAGGAAGAATCGAGTAATGGTTAAGTTTAGCTAATAAGTGAGCGTCACACGTACTAGTATGTCGGTTTCAGTAACCTCCATTTATTTTCTATTTGTGCTTTGATCGTGACATGTGCTAGGTGGGTGGCAGCATGATCAATGCTGCAATATGTGCTTTGATCATGACACGTGTTAAGGGGATGCCAACTTCCACTATAACTTTGATTCGTATTAGGATCGTACCACCTTACCACATGTTAAAACTTGATGCCATTTTACCTATCTCTGTATTGCCGAGAAACTGTAGTTTTATAAACTGTAGTTTAGCTAGAAACGCCCACGTTGACTTTTCCCCCTTCCATGCATTTTCCAATCGGTAAGTGACTCAAGTTCTATTCTGTATCCTGATGTTGCTGCAAATTTAAATACATATGTATTAACCACGTTGTTCCTTTTACATTTAGGTTTGTTCTTTTACCACTGTCTACTTTGATTTGACCATGTTCAGTGTTTAGGATTCCTAAAAAACGTAAATTAAATACTAAGATGTTGCATTCTTAGTTCAACTTTTTTGTAATCAAGTGCGCTTCTGGGAGGGGGGGGGGTCTGAAAAATTATTAGATCATCCACTCAATTTTTATTCATCATCCGGTTTATAAATCGATAATTGTGCTCTAAGGTTCTACCCCATAGTCTATACGATAAATAGAATTCAGGGTTCCATGTAACTGGTGTGTGTGTGTGTGGGGGGGGGCGCTGTAAGTACTTTAGAGACACCATTTTCTCCGGCCTCCAAGAGGAAATCTGAAATCCTGCTCTATAAATTATATCCTATGGCTGATACTCTATGCGGTCAAAGATTCAGATTTTACCGAAGGGAGACCAGAAGTAAACTTAAAAAACAATAAAAAAACCCATCCCCGGGTACTGAATCATAAACTGACTCCACGAAGTTGTGATGTTGGATACTTTAAGTGTGAAGAACCCAGACCACACAACAGACCCAAAGGCTTACTGCAGCTATATGTGTGGCCGGGGATACTTTAAGTGTGCAGATATTCAGTTTTTTAGGTCTCTAGCGGGCTTTTATAGCACATGAAAAACAAAAATTGATTTCACTATTATTTACATGATATGTTGAATGGTACTATTATTATTTCCGGAGAGAAAAAGTAATTTGTAAATGTACAATGTAGTGTACAGAATGTGCACTTTATTATTACTTTATTTTATGTTAGCAATGATATACTGTGAGTAATTTGTGAATGAAACTTTTACATATTTATGTATGTTGCACGAATATCACCTTACATATAGCGTTCGGTATTATTACTAGGCATTATTCAAGTAAACGCTGGAGGCTATGGAATATATTACCCGCAGATGCAGGAGAGCTACCGTATATTATATTACATGCAACTAAATTAACTGATTTTGTGTGCATATTTAGTTATGAGATTTGGTAAAACGTATGACAAATTTTCAATCCAATCTATTCCTCTTATATCCTTAAAATATTGCTCCAAAACATGTTAAAATTATTAATGCCTATATATTAGAAAATAAAAAAAACTAGCCGCTGTCGTTGCTGATCAAAGACTTTTAAATTTTAGAGCACCGTTATTATGGCATCAAATAATTTAAAACTTTGAATGATGGTTTAAAATATTGTGCTGTGTTCGGCCCCCAGTTTCGATTATAATCTGATTAGAATTATATTTTCCAACCAATGTTTAAGTGAAAACTTCACGTCATCAGAAAGCTCGCTTAATTATATATTTATTACAGGTAGTTTGGTATATGTAAATTATTACTTTGCAATACATGGTACATGATTGTACCAATCATTCAAGAAAGCAGTCTGTAATGTATAGGAAAAGTATTGGACTCGTGCTGAAAATTGCAACTCGAGTTTACGAAGGATCTACGCGTTTTGGGACCTCTAGAACACAAAAACACTATTTTTAGCGTGACATCTGTGTGTGTGTATGTGTGTGTGTGTGTGCATGTGTGTGTGTGTATGTGTGTGTGTGTGTGTGTGTGTGTGTGTGTGTGTCTGAGCATGTGTGTGTCTGTTTGTCTGTCCGTGTAATTTTTTTATCCACTCCAACTGAAAAACAAATTGACCGAATTTCATAAAATTTGGTAGGTAAGTTCCTTGTGCGCGGTCCTGGTGCGGATCAGATGTTGGTACGATTCGGCATTATAGAACCCGCCTTTATTTTGCGAAATGGCCCGCAAAAAATACCTGTATACACTCTAGCTGAAAAACTACTAGACCAAATTTCATAAACATTGTTAGGTCAGTTCCTCGCAGGCTAACCTGGTTCTGATTAGATTTTGATATGATTTGTGAAAAATAACCTGCCTTTCTTTGCCAAACGACCCACAAAATTTGTTAAATAAAATACCACATATAGAAATAAAAGTAAAAGACTAAAAATAAAAGACTACGTATAGAAATAAAAATAAAAGACTAAAAATAAAAGACTACCTATGCTCAAATTTGTCAATTAAATGCTTATTTTACACGTAATGTTAAACGATGAATAGAGTAAGACCAAACCCATTACTCTAAACCATCCCGATCTTGAGACATTTTAGTTTTTTCGCATTGTCGTTCGCCACCTTTGAAAATAAATCCAGTTACCAAATAATAACGAAAATTGAAAAAACGTGCAAATTCAGTATAATATAAAATAATTATGGATGTTAATTTTTGTGATTAAACACACGTTAATGAATAATTGAAGAAATGAGGAAAACGTGAATATGAGAAAAAGTCATGTGCTGTCCACATCAGACTTTTTTTATGTATCTTTAAATGGATTTCAAATGAAAACGCTGTCCATATCAAAGAAATGAAAAAATCTGTATTTAACGAGTCATCTTAAATTATTGGATATTTTATGCTTTGCAAATAAATCTCTTAAGATCTTTAATCTCTACTGAATCTAATAATGTTATTTCGTGACTGTATGTTTAATGGAGGCTTTGTAATTAAATATTAAAATTTATTCAACCATTGAAAAAAAGTCTTTCGATAATCGAATAAAAGAAACAAATTTAACTTGTGTGTCGGAAACATAGTATTTTCATTCACAAATAATCCCATAAATAACGGACAAATAATTTTTTTATGATATTATTACTCTTAAATTAACAAGCTGGGGTAACCGCCATTTTGAAACCAACCGGCCCAATCAGTCTTCGTCTGACTGTGCTATTCGATACGTACGTTGCATGGCTGATATTGTATACGAAATTTATATGTAAATTAGGTGCTTCTGCTTTCACAAAATTGTACCATCATTCAAGAAATCACACTATAATCATTTTATTTTTTTCGAGATCGCGAGAAAATGACGAGAAAGTGGCCCTATTTTTGACATTCGCTTTAACAGGATGGCCGCTTTTGAGCCAGCCTGTATATTAAAGAGTTTTGTATTCTGCGACGTCAGTTTGTTATGTGTGCAGCTCGCGTTTTGGCTAAGCAACTGGCGTCACATATAATTAACACTATCAAGTTGATTAGGTATCTAAGCTCTGGAAGAAAACACGTGACTACCCATAGGGAATTGAAAAATACTTTCTCATCAGTTTGCACTATTTATAGTAACATGGAAGTTGGTATGTCATGTATGTTTAAATGTAACTTTTCAGTTACATTTAAACTGCTTTGATTTAAAACTTATCTTCGACTCGCTAAAAGAATGTACTTATTTTTTAAACTGTTTCGAGAACCAAAGCAGCTAGAATATCTAAATTTAGTATGATTTTTTAATATTTTCTAGTGTATTTTAGATTTTAGGTTTTGAACCTTATTGGGCAAGTGCATCTTCTGCCCGCCATGGAGGTGAGAGAGCGGTCGAGGGCAGATCTGCCTACTTTTTTCAAATACGATTTTGAGTATTTGAGACAGAGATTATTGTGTGATGACCCTGACAGTTTATGGACGATGAATTGAAATGAAATTTGGAATGATCATTACAATCTGTGAATACTATAACTCTATTCAGTTTGAGTATGTCATGGACTTTTGGATTTTTCTAAAAGCTTGCAATCAATTTTTAATAAATAAAATGAGAATTGATATTAGTCAATAATTATAGGCAATCGTTTTGAATGTATTGTATTATTTAAAATCTCTTATTTAAGGATGCTGGCACGGGTATTTTTTATGCAATTGCCCTTGAATAATTTGCTTATCGAATTCATGTACAAAATAAGCCAATTTAATATAAAATATTGTAAGTCACTGTAAAACATTCAACAGCAAATCGATTGCGAGCATTACAAAGCCTTTAGCACAGACTAGAAAAGAGATCCACAGTATCAACTGTACAATTTATACCTATTAAAACTGGCTGCACTCAAGGACGTATAATTTACTTCCAGGAAAGCCTAAACCACTAGAACTAATGACCGGCTCGTGTCCAAAATCCATCTGGCAGGCAAAGATTTCAATCGCCAATTAATTTGGGAACATATTACAAAATGAGGCCAATACTTCCAACAGAAAAGTCTATATATTTTACGTGGAACACACAACCTGGAAACTCGGGTAAATGATATTCGCACTATCATCACGGATTCATGTTCCTCTAAGTTGAGGTGTGTCAAGGGGCTCTACGTTCACCAAAGGGTCAAGCGTTTAGCACACGCATTCTCTTTGTTCTGGCACTTATTGTAACGGTTTTGAATCACCAAAAACCAAAAATTTCTAGAAGAACGTAAGTAATTTTCAAGACCAATAGCATTCAGTGATAGGATTGTTGTACATGTATACTAAAGAGTTCATTTATTACATATCTAAATTGCACTTATGTTGTTAGATACTATTAACAAAATTACCAGATTTTAATTTAAGTGATATAGTGATTTAACTCTAGTAACACTCATAGCCAGGAAATGTATTTAAAACAAATGCTCTCATTGATCTACCCGCATTTATGGATCAGTTTTACTGTTTTTTAGCATTCTTGAGTACGGAATAGCTGATAATTTCGATGATAGAAAGCAAGTTTTCTACGTATTATATTTTCACGTACAGCAAGCCTCGCGAGCCGATTTAAGAAGTCCGGTACCCTATATTTGACCTATGTTAATGCGTACGATTTTAGGTACATTTGCTTCAAAAACTAATGTATATTTTTAACAAAAATAAAAACTATCATTTGCTTATTAGTAACTTGTATAATTTTTAACAATAATTTTCTTACAATATTAATGTGTGGGATAAAGTCAAATTGTTAATGCACATTTCAAGATGTTACTCTAATGAATATTTACTTTTAATAATATCTAAACTTTAGATATGTATTTTGAATTTACAACAGCTGTTGGTAAAAAAAAATATGTATATGTGGCAAAGATAACAGATTGGCAAAAGTAAATTTTGAAATAAACGCGTAGAAATTTATATTGCAGTCCTGATCCGAGACGTCAGAGAGTGCTAAGGGGGTTTCAAGTACAGGTTGTGTCGAACCAGGGCAGTTACTAGAGTCTGAAGGATAAACCATGGGATTGTTTCAAAGTTAAACAAATATGGAAGATATCTTCTCGCATTGCAATGAGGTCAACCAATGATAGACGAAGAGGCGTATCAGACCTCATGCAAAAGGAGCTGGTAACCGAGAGATGAGAACAGTTTAAGACATGTAAAAATTACGGTAATATATCTGTTGCATTCAATCTAGTACAGAGCAGAATAGAGAGAGAAACAAAACAATGATGTGTTGTTGTTGAGACCCAGACCGTCCGACCTACCAGAAAGTTGTAAGGTAACCGTTTGGACGGCCGGGAAGTGCCATCCAATTTAGACCAGAACCCAGTGTTGGAGGCATCCACAGGAACCGTGCCCTCCTTCCCCTACCACCAACCTCTCGGTACGACTTACGGACCCACATGTTTAACGTGATCATACTCCGCATGAACACAGCGGCAGTTGTGGCAGCGTGCAAATCCAGCGCGCAAACCACCGGACAACCGCGCCCGAAATGTGCCAACAGCACGCGGTGTTCCCAGGTGGTCACCCACCCAAGTACTAACCGCGTCCGATGCTGCTTGACTTCGCTGATCTAACGAAAACCGGTGTTTTCAGCACGGTAGGGTCGTTGGCTCAGAGCAGTGATGTGTGTCAGCTTTCAGACAAGAGTCAGTAGTGTGTCGTCATGAAATGGAGGCAAATATTGTCGAAGAGGCAATGTGTAGTAGCAAGGTGTTGTTGATGTTGTTGTTGAAACCCAGACCGTCCGACCTACCAGAAAGGTGTAAGGTAACTGTTTGGACGGTCGGGAAGTGCCACCCAATTTAGACCGGAACCCAGTGGGGAAGGCATCCACAGGGCCCGTACCGTCCTTCCCCTACCACCAACCTCTCGGAAGGACTTTCGGACCCACATGTTTAACGTGATCGTACTCCGCATGAACACGGCGGCAGTATTGGCAGTGGCTGGAATCGAACCCGGGCCTACCGAGTGCAACTCCAGCGCGCAAGATGCTAGTAGCAAGGTGTTGTTGTTGAGACCCAGACCGTCCGACCTACCAGAAAGGTGTAAGGTAACTGTGTGGACGGCCGGGAAGTGCCACCCAATTTAGACCGGAACCCAGTGGGGAGGCATCCACAGGGACCGTACCCTCCTTCCCCTACCACCAACCTCTCGGAAGGACTTACGGACCCACATGTTTAACGTGATCGTACTCCGCATGAACACGGCGGCATTTGTGGTAGCGTGCAAATCTAGCGCGCAAACCACGGGGATACCGCACCCGAGATGGCCAACAGCACGCGGTGTTCCGAGGTGGTCACCCACCAAGTACTAACCGCGCCCGATGCTGCTTGACTTCGGTGATCTAACGAGAACCGGTGTTTTCAGCACGGTACGGCCGTTGGCCCTTAGTAGCAAGGTGTGTCAATGTCCAAAGATAAATTTGAGGTATGTGCATATCAAATATTGTAGAAGGTCATAAGTATTTTGCTAATAATAACTTACCTGATCTCACATGTTCAATCTCCACATTAACTATAGGTGATAATTGTTGTAAGTAATTTAGTAATGAATAGAATGTTTTTAATAAATAATGTTATTTTAAAGTTAAAATGGGTGCAGTTAATTGTGAATAGTATTATATTAATATATTATATTCCAAGAAGTCGTACTAAAGATTTTATAATGGGTTTTAATGCGGGACAATGCAATGTTTCACGACTTGAGATCAACGACGACGTTAATTATGAATAATTTAATAATTGAAAAGTCCAACATTTAGTTTTGTTTAAAATGAACACCACAGAATCTGTGAAAGTTTTTTAAATACTTCTTGTGCTCCGATTTTATATACAATAAATAAGTTTCAAGAGTAGGATTAAAAGTTTTTAGAATGAATTTAAAAAATAAATTACTGGTCATTTATACCACACAGTTTACTTTATATTTTAAGCACATTAAACTCATTGTAGTCTGACTGCGTTGATCACCACACATATTAACTTCATCGTAACTTGGACATATTAATTGGCACACAGATTAACTAAATTGTAGCCCGTAGTAAATTATGCTGCTTCAATTGCAGTTATTGGGTTTATTATGTTGAAGATCATGCAGAAGAGAAAAATCGGCACAAAGATGTCTGCAATAGCAGCACGATTCTGGGTACAATTTTCTTATATTAGGATGTTAAAGATGTATATCCGTGTAAACAAATGTAAATGCTGCAACATCAGATATTTCATTTTATTCTGTGAAAATTCAACTTGCATTTATTTTCGAAACAAAATATTGATCTTATCTCGTTATTAGTGGTGAGAGGAAAGAAACATGATTAAAAATCTTGTACGCAACAGATGGTGAACATGATTGAATAGGGAGATGATTAATGGGTTTAAGAATGATAGGCTTCTAGAAGAGAAATATTCCATTGGGGTTTAAAAGTGCATCTCTTCTTACGAAACCGGACATAACGGAGACAAGAAAGAAATACGATTTCGAAAAATTACTAAAGTTTTGGTAACAAATGACAAAAGCTGATTATAATTGCATGAGGTGGTATATATTCATATGAAAATGGCATATGCTGCAAAAATTAGATTTAAAAAGAAGAAAATTGTTCTAAACTGTTTATGAGTTCTTGACTTCAGTGCGAGCCACGAGACACAAGCAAAATAGGCTTTAAACGCCGTTGTGGCTATTACAATATAACGGTGTAGTATCATTTAGTTAGAAGAAAAAAATTCCAGATATTTTTTGGAGTTATGGCTTAATCAATTTTTACTTTCCCTGTAATACCTGGTAATGTATAGGGAAAGTATTGGAATCATGCCGAAAATCGCAACTCGAGTTTTAGACAGATCTACACGTTTCGAGACCTCTAGAATACGAAAAAACTATTTTTAGCGTGACGTCTGTGTGTGTGTGTGTGTCTGTCTGTCTGTGTGTCTGTGCAATGCATGTATCCACTCTTGACTCAAAAACTAAATCGCCGAATTTCGTAAAATTTGGTAGGTAAGAATCTTGGGCGTGACCCTGATGCTGATTAGTTTTTGGTAGAATTCGGAAAAAAAGAATCCGCCTTTTATTGCGAAATGCCCCGCAAAAATCTCAGGTATCAACTCTAGCTGAAATACAAGTGATCAAATTTCACAAAATTTGGTAGAGAAATCACTTATGAGATACTCTGTTCTGATTAGATTTTGGTACGATTCGGAAAAGAACAACCTGCCCTGTCCTTTTTTAAGAAATGGCCCGCAAAAATCGCCAATATCTAAATAAAAGACTACGTAGGTTCAAATGTATCAATTAAATGCTTGTTTTATACGTAATTTTTGAGGAGGAAAAAAAATAAGAACAACTCTATTACTCTAGGACTAACCGTTCTCGAGATATATAAGATTTTTTTGCATTTTTGTTATACCAAGTTTGTAAAAATGTCCAATTACCAACTAAACGCAGAAATTGAATTAAAAATGAAAATTTGGTTTTATTTTGTACAATTAAACTCAATTTAATGAGTTCTTAAAGAAATATATTTAGAAATGATGAATTCGCGTCTTCAGGGAAAGTCATGTGCTGCCCACATCAGATTTTTAATCTTTTACTCACTCACTTATCCTTAGTACTTCGTGCTAATCTTTGGACTCAATGGTTCTGTTTTAGCTTCCATTTTTATGGTTCAATTATATGTTCTCTTTAGTCTCTCATAAGAAGTGTTTTGAATATATAACAAATTTTGAAATATATTGGATAATTTTGTTAGCGCGCCTGTTTACGAGTTCACGAGGTCTATTATTTAGATAACTTTTATGACATGGGAGAGATTAATATATGATTACGCATTGTAGTTAAGCTTTTATACAGGTTGTTTAAAACTTTATGCAATTAAATATATCATGGACATTTTATTGTAGATCCATAGTTTCAATTAAATAAAGACTTTAATTAAGGTAGCCCGTCATAGCATGTAAATTTGAATCATGTGACACCTTTAACTTAAAAAATACAAATGTAAATTTTCCCGCGAGTTTTCTAGAAGAAAAAAAGTTTTAAAAATATTTTTGAATAAAGCATTATTCATTGTCATATGACCAAAATTATCCGAGATATCATCAATTCACATTTCGGGAATAAATGTGAACTGTAAAAACTTTTGAAGATAGGCGCACATGTAAGTGTTCGAAAGATAATTTTTCTAACAAAACATCATTTTTGAATGATCCCCTGAAATTTATATTACCACCGTTATTTTTTTATCGAGTCGAAGTGGTTTAAGGTTTATAACTTAAACAATGTTATCATTGTTAATTTTGCATATGGATGAACCGGCTTATTTATTTTACGTTTCAAAATATATTTAAATGGGTAATGAAAAATTTACTGATTGGAAATTACTGCATGCTCAGTATAAATAATTTTTTTTAAACTTTTTTTTACTAAAACGTATTAACAATATTGTCTTAACACTTGTCTTAAAAATATATCTTCTTTGAAACATTTATTAAATTGAATTGGGCTTGCGTTCAACACAGAACTAATTGTTCAATACATATTTACTTATGCAATATCTTTTAAATACCTTGAAAAACCCATTTTTAAAAAATACGGTACGTAGGTACATTTGCCGTACGTTAAAAATTATCATATATTGTAAATTGAAATGGAAGGGATTAAAAGACAAATTCAATGACGCGTTAAATACCAATTTTATACATTTTCAGTTCGATAAACACAATTTAAAATGAGATAAACAAACTTGAGTCTGCTCGAGATATAAAATGAGTCGTATATCACCATTTTTTTCTTAAAAAAATCACATTAGGAAAATACTTATAAATTTAAACTCTATACAACATGTACATGAGCATAAAGCTCAAATTATAGGTCAAATATATCTTCAACACTATGCACAACTTTATTACAACTTCTTACTTTATTTTCTGAAAGTTATATGTACATTTCTTTGAGGAAACAGAATTTTTATCTTTATTCGATTATTGGAAGAAAGGGTAAGAAACTTGATTAAAAATGTAGAATGCAGCAGATGGCGCTTAAGTTTGAATAGGATGAAGATTAATCTGTTCATGGAAAAATACGTTTCTAAGAAAGAAATATGCTGATGTTTTTTAAAAATGCATACCCTGTTATAAAATTAACCAAGATATAGAGCAAAGAAGTGAGGCCGCAAAAAACAACAACTACATGTAATCTGACAAGTGATATAATTTCCGTATCTATAATAAAACATATATATTAGATATAATTTTGTGATGTATTTTACAAGATATATTTATAAAACATTATAAATGTATTAATTTTTCTCATTTATCAGACTGATTGAAAAGTTTAATGTCTTTGTCTATGGAAATAAGTTGAAAAATTAAACAAATCGAGAAATATTAAAAAAATATATATCGCAATATTTAGGCTTGAGAAAGACAGGTGATTATATGGGAACAGCATATGTGTGCATAACCTAAGCCCCGTTCACATGCACATTTAAAGCCGGTATTATGGCCGCATTTTGGCCGTGTCACCGTTCCCATGTCCAAGCCGGCAAAATACCGGTTTGAAAGAGGGTTGAAAGGAGGTAGAATTTTGTATTCCTTCTTATTTGAGGGAACGAAGGGTGTAATTTGGGGATTTACCTACAATTCCATGAGCGCAGCTGCGATTTTTTGAAAAACATGGCGGATACAAAGATACCTCGTGGACCTTGTGCACAAATTCTATCTGAAGATTATGAAATTATGATGACATTGCAAGGAATTATTTACGATTTAAACGGATTGATTCTCATTTTACCTCAGAATTTTATGTACGGAGAATCCTACTGAAAAAGATTGATGCGGGTATGTACATTTTGTTTATTTGAGCTAACTGTTATCTCATGAATTAGAAATATTTGTTCCTCGATATCAGGATAATTTTTATAGACATTTTTGTTTCTTAATTACAAAATGTATACAATTTAGTGTCAGTTAAAAGTGATGTAAGTCAGCTGATTTTCCTTTGAAGAAGCAACTTTAAAATATAATGTTCTGTTTCTTGGGCAAATTTTCTAGATTTATCTAAGCAGTTTTTAATAAATGATTTAATAAAACATTTTTTAAGCATTATATTTCAAGTTTGATGATTTTAGTTTTGTATTCTAAGCTTTTTACATATCAAAGTGAAATATCCCATAACTTGAGATGGTCTGACTATAATGCCATAATTATGATTATTAAAGAATTGCGTTTTAATGATTATGTATATTAATAAGAAAGTAAAATGCTTAAGGTGTTTAAAATTACTTTACATACATTTTGCAATAAACTAAACTGTGTAAATTAGCTTACAAGATGCTAATATCCCCCCCCCCCCCAAAAAAAAAGGAAGATAACTCCATGATTGCTAGCATCAGAGATATAAATTATTTTTATATATTTTTACTACTGCATATGAAGTTGATTTTATTTTATTATGTTTATTTATGGATTACACTGCTATATTAAAAACATTATTGTTAATTGCGATAGTGATATATGAGATTTTTGTATCTGGACCATGCAATAGTGGTTTTAATAAGAAATAATTTATACCGATTTTATAATAGTCAAAATGTATTCGGTATAAATATGCATTTTTTTTTCTTTATGCCAACATCCTATATTTATTTGTCTTGAATAACGTTTATTAAATTGTTGTTACACTTTTTCCACTAATACAAGTTTATACATCATAATTTAACTTAAAAAAGAAGATTAAATGAGAAAATATTTCTTTTTTGAAATATTTCTTTTTTCAGGAATGAATTCTTTGAACAGTTTCATGGAATAAAACTTTATATATATATATATATATATATATATATATATATATATATATATATATATATATATATATATATATATATATATATATATATATATATATATATATATATATATATATATATATATAAATAAGCATATATATAGTTTTAAGAATATATAAAATTTAATTTTGGCATATTTTTAATTTGATGTTTAGTTATAAAGATCCAAGTTTAATTTATACATAAAAATATTTCATAAACAATAAAAAAATAGTTATTTTGTTTCACATTTCCGTACATCTGTTTTATTAAATAGATAAAAAAATAACCAGGAATAATGAATAAAAATTACACGCTTTTTAAAAAAGCAATTTCTAAAAAAAAAGGTATATTGTTTACCAAAAATGAATGTCAAAAGCATTTAAGAAAAATTGGCCCTTTAAGCTTGAATAATAGGGGTTGCACATGTGAACTGGTCTAGAATAGTTCCCTGAAAATACAACCTTTTTCACCCCCAATGTTTCATGGTCGGAAAATACCGGCTTGCATGTGAACGTGGCTCTAATATATGTTGAACTATGAATATAATTTTAGAGTATTGAAGCAGATAAATTTAAACAATCATTTCAATTTAACTTAAAATTCTAAGTTGAGTTACAATACATCACCTGCTCAATAAGAATAAAAACAGATATCACTGCGAAACATTTAATAACTACGATAAAAATATTTCCCCTTTTTTAGACGTCATTGACCAAAGTGAGCAGATGCCCTGTTTTGCACAGTTAGACCTAGTGTAACAGAACTACCACAAGATGGCGTTTAAATGTAATTATAAGTTATTGTGATTGGCATATAACAACATTCTCTCATATTACTGTCTTGTATTATTATCTACGAAATTCAAAATCTATATAAATAAAAATGAAAATCTGTCTGTCTGTCTGTCTGTCTGTCTGTTTGTCACACCATCACGGGAGAACGGCTGAACCGAATTTGATGAAATTTTGTGGGTAGCCCAGAAATAGCTCCACTTAAAATTATATCCGTGTTTTGAGTTTCTACGACCAGTGGTTCTCGAGATATTAGTAAAAAACGAAATTTTCGTTTGTCTCATCATCACGGAAAAACGGCTGAACCGAATTTAATGAAATTTGGTGAATAGCCTTGAAATATCCCCCCATAAATTTTGTCTAAGTTTCGAGTTTCTAAGACCTGGGGTTGTCGAGATATTAATGAAAAACGGAACTTTTTCCTAGGAGTTCTACTCCCTAACTCCGTGGTTTATCCAAACGAAAAGCTTGAAAATCGTTTGAAAGTGAATTAAAATTTAATCTCTGAGTTTGATGGGAGATTTTTTGCGTTAATTAGTCACTTTCTGAAAACACGAATTGTTTGAAACATGATTTAAAGGGGAAATCTATCTCCATGGTTCATGGTTTATTTAAAACACGCTTTTACGGAACAATGAGAAGTATAGAGAAATCAAAATCGTTATTTAATTTCGCAGTTTATGTTATAAGACATGACATATTTAACATGTTATAAGATTCTATCTTATATCATGTTACTCAGAAACGCAATTAAATTAAATCTGTCTGTTAATTTTAATAATTATTTTTTCGATTTGAATAATAAATAAATGGATATAAAAATATATTTTAGAAAAGAACGATTTGATTTTTCTTATAGCATATTTGACTGGATAATATCAATTACGGTCTTCAGGTTTAAAAATTATTATTATTTATATTTTCGGGGATTATTGATTCAAGGATTATTGATATTTTCAAGTTATTATGCAATTATTTTATTATGACAAAAATTGTTTAAACTCATATATTGTATGTTGTACGAATCTTCTACAAATACACGTGTATATCTTTTAATCTACGAGAATATAAGTAGTACAGGTATATTGACATATGTTTTGATATATATTGGCATATATTGGAATCAATTACGACCTTCTGGTATAAAGAGTACGGATATTATTGATGTTTTCAATTTATTACGTCATCTCTTTTATTTTGGCAAATATTTTTGAGACGCATATTGTAATACGGGTAATCTTCTACTAACACATTGGCATATTTTCTGATCTGCGACAATATAATTAGTACGGGGTTGCATATATTCATTCAATTCCTATTTTTTCTTCTGTAAATTTGCTTACAAAAGGGGGCAGGATGTTTTATTCTTCAGATCTGATCGTGAAGATAATTTTGCATAGTGAGAACATATATTCTTAAACTTCTCTTTAGGAGCAATAAATTTAATATTTTAACAGAATTTGCATATGATTGCGAACTTTAAGTTTCTTTAAATTATACACTCCGTACGAATAACGGGTGTGCTGTTAGTGGTTAATAAATTTTAACATTTTAGGAGGATATATCATGTTGCTCGGCATCGCAATTAAATTAAATGTGTTTGTTAATGTTTTTATTATTTTTTTCGATTTAAATAATAAATAAATGGATAAATGGATATAAAGTATATCTTATGAATGGACGGTTTGATTTTTCTTTTAATTATATTAATTGCTGACTGCGTACATCAATTGCATTTATTTTGGCAAAGAGTTTTCAAGCTTATATCGTATTTAGCTACTAAACTCATATATTGTGTTTAGCCAATAAATTCATATAGCCGATTGTTGAAACAGAAAAATAGTAGAGCGGGTATATCTTCTAATACAATTGTAGTGTTTTCATTTAGTATATTGAAACGGGATAAGAATGTTTCATTCAGATCTGCAAATTCAAAGCTACGAATTTGGAGGGATATCGCTAATTTGACAACTTTTCTTAAACTTTGCCAAATTGACGAAAATGTCGCCAAATTGATATAAACGACACACAAACAGCTGCCATAAACTTTCGGGTTGGTCGTGTGGCTTGGGTCTTCTACATATCAATGAAATTTTTTTTGTTTTGTTAGAAGAGAGTACTGAAATGATGTTTGGTTAGCATTTATCTGTCAGACCAACCATCCTACTTAGTAATACATTTAGCGAATTTTTAAAATGTCACCAAATTGATAAAAATGTTTTCAAATCTAAATATCGTACGGAGTATATAATATAAAGAAACTTGAAATTCATAATCATGCCCAAATTCTTATAGTATACTAAATGACATGTTTAATCAAAATATTCTGTTAAAATATTTAATATAATGCTCCTAAAAAGAAGTTTAAGAATCTCTGTTCTCGCTATATAAAATTATCTTCATGGACATGTCTGAAGAATAAAACATCTTGGACCCCTTATGTAAGCAAATATAAAAAAAATATGGAATTGAATCAATATATGCAAAATAAAAGCGTTAAAATTGTATGGGACCCGTACTAATTATATACGCGAATATTAGAAAATATAACCTGTATTAGTAGATTACATGTATAAATTGAAAATACCAATAAACCCGTAATCTTTAAATCTGAAGACAGTCATTTATTCCAATATATGTCAAAATTAAAGTGCTAAAATTATATGGGAAGATATACACGTACTACTTATAATGTCCGATTATTAGTAGAAGATTACCCGTTTTGCAATATGAGTCACAAATGTTTTTTGGTAAAATACAACAGACGACGTAATAAATTGAATATATAATTAATCCCCTTAATCTTCATACCAAAAGACTGTACTTGATTCCAATATATATGCCAATATATGTCAAAATATATGCCAATATACCTGTACTACTTATATTCTCGTAGGTTAGAAGATATACCCGTGCATTCCTAGAAGATTACTCGTACAACGTACAATATGCGTGTGTCAGCAATTTTTGCCGCAATAAAACAATGGCGTAATAACTTAAAAATATCAATAATCCCTGAATCAATAATTCCGGAAAATATCAATAATAATAATGTTTAAACCTGAAGAGTATAATTGATATTATCCAGTTCAAAATGAAATGGCAATGAAATTTATTTTATATACATATCTTCATTATTCAAATCGGAAAGGATTTAATAAAAATCGTCTGCCGCATAAACACATTGGATTTAAATCCGTTGCTAAGCGACATGATATCATTTGCTTCAAATAAATTGGTAGAAAAAATATCGTCTAAATAGTTATATTTCTATGGAACATTTGGCGACAGTTTCGTCAAATTAGCGACATTTTAAAAAATCGCCAAATTTATCGCCAAGTGGGACTGTAGAACTGGCAGTTCCACTTTGCGACAAATTGACGAAATATCATCACAATACTATCCCCTTACAAAAAACAATTAATATCATTTATGTAGCGCAATTTTATCAATTTCAAGATATTTTTATAGATTTGAAAACATTTTTATCAATTTGGTGACATTTTAAAAATTCGCTAAATGTATTACTAAGTAGGATGGTTGGTCTGACAGAGAAATGCTAACCAAACATCATTTCAGTACTCTCGTCTAACAAAACAAAACAAAATTTCATTGATATGTAGAAGACCCAAGCCACACGACCAACCCGAAGGTTTATGGCAGCTGTTTGTGTGTCGTTTATATCAATTTGGCGACATTTCCGTCAATTTGGAAAAGTTTAAGAAAAGTTGTCAAATTAGCGATATCCCACCAAATTCGTAGCTTTGAATTTGCAGATCTGAATGAAACATTCTTATCCCGTTTCAATATACTAAATGAAAATACTACAATTGTATTAGAAGATATACCCGCTCTACTCTTTTTCTGTTTCAACAATCGGCTATATGAATTTATTGGCTAAACACAATATATGAGTTTAGTAGCTAAATACGATATAAGCTTGAAAACTCTTTGCCAAAATAAATGAAATTGATGTACGCAGTCAGCAATTAATATAATTAAAAGAAAAATCAAACCGTCCATTCATAAGATATACTTTTATATCCATTTATCCATTTATTTATTATTTAAATCGAAAAAAAATAATAAAAACATTAACAAACACATTTAATTTAATTGCGATGCCGAGCAACATGATATATCCTCCTAAAATGTTAAAATTTATTAACCACTAACAGCACACCCGTTATTCGTACGGAGTGTATAATTTAAAGAAACTTAAAGTTCGCAATCATGCGCAAATTCTGTTAAAATATTAAATTTATTGCTCCTAAGGAGAAGTTTAAGAATATATGTTCTCACTATGCAAAATTATCTTCACGATCAGATCTGAAGAATAAAACATCCTGCCCCCTTTTGTAAGCAAATTTACAGAAGAAAAAATAGGAATTGAATGAATATATGCAACCCCGTACTAATTATATTGTCGCAGATCAGAAAATATGCCAATGTGTTAGTAGAAGATTACCCGTATTACAATATGCGTCTCAAAAATATTTGCCAAAATAAAAGAGATGACGTAATAAATTGAAAACATCCATAATATCCGTACTCTTTACACCAGAAGGTCGTAATTGATTCCAATATATGCCAATATATATCAAAACATATGTCAATATACCTGTACTACTTATATTCTCGTTAAAAGATATACACGTGTATTTGTAGAAGATTCGTACAACATACAATATATGAGTTTAAACAATTTTTGTCATAATAAAATAATTGCATAATAACTTGAAAATATCAATAATCCTTGAATCAATAATCCCCGAAAATATAAATAATAATAATTTTTAAACCTGAAGACCGTAATTGATATTATCCAGTCAAAAATGCTATAAGAAAAATCAAATCGTTCTTTTCTAAAATATATTTTTATATCCATTTATTTATTATTCAAATCGAAAAAATAATTATTAAAATTAACAGACAGATTTAATTTAATTGCGTTTCTGAGTAACATGATATAAGATAGAATCTTATAACATGTTAAATATGTCATGTCTTATAACATAAACTGCGAAATTAAATAACGATTTTGATTTCTCTATACTTCTCATTGTTCCGTAAAAGCTTGTTTTAAATAAACCATGAACCATGGAGATAGATTTCCCCTTTAAATCATGTTTCAAACAATTCATGTTTTCAGAAAGTGACTAATTAAAGCAAAAAATCTCCCATCAAACTCAGAGATTAAATTTTAATTCACTTTCAAACGATTTTCAAGCTTTTCGTTTGGATAAACCACGGAGATAGGGAGTAGAACTCCTAGGAAAAAGTTCCGTTTTTCATTAATATCTCGACAACCCCAGGTCTTAGAAACTCGAAACTTTGACAAAAGTTATGGGGGGATATTTCAAGGCTATTCACCAAATTTCATTAAATTCGGTTCAGCCGTTTTTCCGTGATGATGAGACAAACGAAAATTTCGTTTTTTACTAATATCTCGAGAACCACTGGTCGTAGAAACTCAATGCACGGATATAATTTTAAGTGGGGCTATTTCTGGGCTACCCACAAAATTTCATCAAATTCGGTTCAGCCGTTCTCCCGTGATGGTGTGACAAACAGACATACAGACAGACAGACAGACAGACAGACAGACAGATTTTCATTTTTATTTATATAGATTATTTTTTCTATTTGAATAATAAATAAATGGATGTAAAATATATTTTTAAATGAAAGGTTTGGTTGTTCTTTTAATTATATAAATTGCGGACTGCGTACATCAATTTCATTTATCTTAGCAAAGAGGTTTCCAGCTCATATATTGTGTTTAGCTAATAAACTCATATATTGTGTTTACCCAATAAATTCATTTAACCGATTGTTGAAGCAGAAAAAGAGTAGAACGGCTGTATCTTATAATACAATTTTAGTGTTTTCATTTAGTATATACAAACGGGGTCAGAATATTTTATTCTTCAGATTTGCAAATTTAGAGCTACAAGTTTAGCGGAATATCTCTAAATAACTTGGTAACTTTTCTTAAACTTTACCAAATTAGCGGAAATGTTTCCAAATTTATAAAAATGACGCAAATCAATGATTTGTTTTTTTAGAATAGAGTACTGAAATGATGATTCGGTAGCATTTGTCGGACAGTCCATCCATCCTACTTAGTAACACATTTAACGAATTTTTTTAATATCACCAAATTGATAAAAATATTTCTGAGTCCATAAAAATATCATAGAATTGATAAAATAGCGCTTAATAAATGAAAATAATTGTGTTTTGCTAGGGGATAGTATTGTGATGATGTTTCGTCAATTTGTCGCAAAATGGGACTATCTGATCTACAGTCCCACTTGATGATAAATTTGGGGATTTTTTAAGTTATCGCTAAATTGACTAAAATGTCGCCAAATCTTCCATGGAGGTCGCATTATTCAGATGATATAATTTCCATCCATTTATTTGAAGCAAATGATATCGTGTCGCTTAGCAACGGATCCAATGTGTTATGCGGCATACGATTTTATATTAAATCTTTTCCGATTTGAAAAATAAAGATATGTATATAAAATAAATTTCATTGACATTGCATTTTGACTGGATAATATCAATTACGGTCTTCAGGTTTAAACATTACTAGCAGCATACCCGTCCTTCGTACGGAGTATATAATATAAAGAAATTTATAATTCGCAATCATGTGCAAATTCTGTTAAAATATTACATGTATTGCTCATAAAGAAAAGTTTAAGAATATCTGTTCTCACTATGCAAAATTATCTTCACGGGCAGATCTGATGAATAAAACATCCTGACCCCTTTTATAAGCAAATTTACAAGAAAAAAAAAGGAATTGAATCAATATATGCAACCCCGTACTACTTATACTGCCGCAGATTAGAAAATATGCCAGTGTGTTAGTAGAAGTTTACCCGTATTGCAATATGTGTCTCAAAAATATTTGCCAAAATAAAAGAGATGACATAAAAAATTGAAAGTATCAAAAATCCCCGTAATCTTAATACCAGAAGGTCGTAATTGATTCGAATATATGCCAATATATATCAAAATATATGCCAATATACCTGTACTACTTATATTCTCGTAGATTGGAAGATATACCCATGCATTTGTAGAAGATTACTCGTACAACGTACTATATATGAGTTTCAACAATTTTCGTCATAATAAAACAATTCCATAATAATTTGAAAACATCAGTAATCCCTGAATCAACAGTCCCCGAAAATATCAATAATAATGATGTTTAAACCTGAAGACCGTAATTGATATTATCCAGTCAAAAATTCAATGTCAATGAAATTTATTTTATATACATATTTTTACTATTCAAATCGAAAAAGATTTAATAAAAATCATATGCCGCATAACATATTGGATCCGTTGCTAAGCGACATGATATCAATTGCTTTAAATAAATTGATGGAAATCATATCATCTGAATAATGCAGTCTCCATGGAAGGTTTGGCGACATTTTCGTCAATTTAGCTATAATTTAAAAAGTCGCCAAATTTATCGCCAAGTGGGACTGTAGAACTGATAATCCCATTATGCGACATATTGACGAAATATCATCAAAATACTATCCCCTAACAAAACACAATTAATTTCATTTATTAAGCGCGATTTTATCAATTTCATGATATTTTTAAGGATTTAGAAATATTTTTACCAATTTGGTGATATTAAAATAATTCCTTAAATGTGTTACTAAGTAGGATGGATGGACTGACCGACAAATGCTACAGAAACATCATTTCAGTACTTTATTCTAAAAAAACAAATTTAATTTCATGGATTTGGGTCATTTTTATCAATTTGGAGACATTTCCACTAATTTGGTAAAGTTTAAGAAAAGTTACCAAGTTATTTAGAGATATTCCTCTAAATTCGTAGCTCTGAATTTGCAGATCTGAAGAACAAAATATCCTGATCCCGTTTGTATATTCTAAATAAAAACAGTAAAATTGTATTAGAAGATACATACACCCGTTCAACTCTTTTCCTGCTTCAACAATCGGCTAAATGAATTTATTGGGTAAACACAATATATGAGTTTATTAGCTAAACACAATATATGAGCTTGAAACCTCTGCTAAAATAAATGAAAGTGATGTACGCAGTCCGCAATATATATAATTAAAAGAACAATCGAACCGTTCATTTACAAAATATATTTTTACATCCATTTATTTATTATGCAAATAAAATAAATAATAATTGATATTAACAACACATTTAATTTCATTCCGTTGCCGAGCAACATGATATAAGATTGAATCTTCCTCATAAAATGCGAAATTAAATAGCCATTTTGATTTCTTTATACTTTACATCGTTGAGTAAAAGCTTGTGAGAGATGAACCATGGAGGTAGATTTTTCCATTTAAATTCATGTTTCAAACAATTTATGTTCTTCTATAGTGACTAAATAATGCAAAAATCCTGCACCAAACTCGGAAATAAAGTTTTATTTCATTTTGGCGTTTAAAACAAACGATTTTCATCCCTTCCGTTTGGATAAACCACGGAGTTGGAGAGTAGATCTCCTAAGAAAAAGTTCCGTTTTTCATTAATATCTCGACAACCCCTGGTCTTAGAAACTCGAAACTTGAACAAAATTTATGGGGGGCTATTTCAAGGCTATCCACAAAATTTCATTAAATTCGGTTCGCCGTTTTCCCGTGATGATGAGACAAACGAAAATTTCGTTTTTTACTAATATCTCGAGAAACACTGGTCGTAGAAACTCAAAACACGGACTAAATTTTAAGTGGGGCTATTTCTAGGCTACCCACAAAATTTCATCAAATTCGGTTCAGCCGTTCTCCCGTGATGATGGGACAAACAGACAGACAGACAGACAGACAGATTTTCAATTTTATTTATATATATATATATATATATATATATATATATATATATATATATATATATATATATATATATATATATATATATATATATATATATATATATATACAAGATCTTTATAATGTTATTTTAGCACTGTACAACTGTACAATGTACGATTACACGTTGTAATCAACGGTTTTCGATGAGGAACATCTATAAACATAACAAAATTTGTGTATCGTTTTGTTACTTGTGTACTATTTGTCCATGAGTTCATATATCCTCAGGAAACCATAAACCAATAAGGAGCTCTCGAATTGATGATTCTATAAACCCCCAAAAGTTACAAGAGATGATCGGGGGAGACCGATTCAATATTAAACTTGGAGCAAACTGTATAAAAACACTAGCAGCATACCCGTTCTTCGTACGGAGTATATAATATAAAGAAACTTTAAATTCATAATCATGCCCAAATTCTTATAGTATACTAAATGACATGTTTAATCAAAATATTCTGTTAAAATATTTAATATAATGCTCCTAAAAAGAAGTTTAAGAATCTCTGTTCTCGCTATATAAAATTATCTTCATGGACATATCTGAAGAATAAAACATCTTGGACCCCTTATGTAAGCAAATATAAAAAAAATATGGAATTGAATCAATATATGCAAAATAAAAGCGTTAAAATTGTATGGGACCCGTACTAATTATATACGCGAATATTAGAAAATATAACCTGTATTAGTAGATTACATGTATAAATTGAAAATACCAATAAACCCGTAATCTTTAAATCTGAAGACAGACATTTATTCCAATATATGTCAAAATTAAAGTGCTAAAATTATATGGGGAGATATACACGTACTACTTATAATGTCCGATTATTAGTAGACGATTACCCGTTTTGCAATATGAGTCACAAATGTTTTTTGGTAAAATACAACAGACGACGTAATAAATTGAATATATAATTAATCCCCTTAATCTTCATACCAGAAGACTGTACTTGATTCCAATATATATGCCAATATATGTCAAAATATATGCCAATATACCTGTACTACTTATATTCTCGTAGGTTAGAAGATATACCCGTGCATTCCTAGAAGATTACTCGTACAACGTACAATATGCGTGTGTCAGCAATTTTTGCCGCAATAAAACAATGGCGTAATAACTTAAAAATATCAATAATCCCTGAATCAATAATTCCGGAAAATATCAATAATAATAATGTTTAAACCTGAAGAGTATAATTGATATTATCCAGTCCAAAATGAAATGGCAATGAAATTTATTTTATATACATATCTTCATTATTCAAATCGGAAAGGATTTAATAAAAATCGTCTGCCGCATAAACACATTGGATTTAAATCCGTTGCTAAGCGACATGATATCATTTGCTTCAAATAAATTGGTAGAAAAAATATCGTCTAAATAGTTATATTTCTATGGAACATTTGGCGACAGTTTCGTCAAATTAGCGACATTTTAAAAAATCGCCAAATTTATCGCCAGGTGGGACTGTAGAACTGACAGTTCCACTTTGCGACAAATTGACGAAATATCATCACAATACTATCCCCTAACAAAAAACAATTAATATCATTTATGTAGCGCAATTTTATCAATTTCAAGATATTTTTATAGATTTGAAAACATTTTTATCAATTTGGTGACATTTTAAAAATTCGCTAAATCTATTACTAAGTAGGATGGTTGGTCTGACAGAGAAATGCTAACCAAACATCATTTCAGTACCCTCTTCTAACAAAACAAAAAAAAAATTTCATTGATATGTAGAAGACCCAAGCCACACGACCAACCCGAATGTTTATGGCAGCTGTTTGTGTGTCGTTTATATCAATTTGGCGACATTTCCGTCAATTTGGCAAAGTTTAAGAAAAGTTGTCAAATTAGCGATATCCCTCCAAATTCGTAGCTTTGAATTTGCAGATATGAATGAAACATTCTTATCCCGTTTCAATATACTAAATGAAAACACTACAATTGTATTAGAAGATATACCCGCTCTACTCTTTTTCTGTTTCAACCATCGGCTATATGAATTTATTGGCTAAACACAATATATGAGTTTAGTAGCTAAATACGATATAAGCTTGAAAACTCTTTGCCAAAATAAATGAAATTGATGTACGCAGTCAGCAATTAATATAATTAAAAGAAAAATCAAACCGTCCATTCATAAGATATATTTTATATCCATTTATCCATTTATTTATTATTTAAATCGAAAAAAAATAATAAAAACATTAACAAACACATTTAATTTAATTGCGATGCCGAGCAACATGATATATCCTCCTAAAATGTTAAAATTTTTTAACCACTAACAGCACACCCGTTATTCGTACGGAGTGTATAATTTAAAGAAACTTAAAGTTCGCAATCATGTGCAAATTCTGTTAAAATATTAAATTTATTGCTCCTAAAGAGAAGTTTAAGAATATATGTTCTCACTATGCAAAATTATCTTCACGATCAGATCTGAAGAATAAAACATCCTGCCCCCTTTTGTAAGCAAATTTACAGAAGAAAAAATAGGAATTGAATGAATATATGCAACCCCGCACTAATTATATTGTCGCAGATCAGAAAATATGCCAATGTGTTAGTAGAAGATTACCCGTATTACAATATGCGTCTCAAAAATATTTGCCAAAATAAAAGAGATGACGTAATAAATTGAAAACATCAATAATATCCGTACTCTTTATACCAGAAGGTCGTGATTGATTCCAATATATGCCAATATATATGTAAACATATGTCAATATACCTGTACTACTTATATTCTCGTAGATTAAAAGATATACACGTGTATTTGTAGAAGATTCGTACAACATACAATATATGAGTTTAAACAATTTTTGTCATAATAAAATAATTGCATAATAACTTGAAAACATCAATAATCCTTGAATCAATAATCCCCGAAAATATAAATAATAATAATTTTTAAACCTGAAGACCGTAATTGATATTATCCAGTCAAAAATGCTATAAGAAAAATCAAATCGTTCTTTTCTAAAATATATTTTTATATCCATTTATTTATTATTCAAATCGAAAAAATAATTATTCAAACTAACAGACAGATATAATTTAATTGCGTTTCTGAGTAACATGATATAAGATAGAATCTTATAACATGTTAAATATGTCATGTCTTATAACATAAACTGCGAAATTAAATAACGATTTTGATTTCTCTATACTTCTCATTGTTCCGTAAAAGCTTGTTTTAAATAAACCATGAACCATGGAGATAGATTTCCCCTTTAAATCATGTTTCAAGCAATTCATGTTTTCAGAAAGTGACTAATTAACGCAAAAAATCTCCCATCAAACTCAGAGATTAAATTTTAATTCACTTTCAAACGATTTTCAAGCTTTTCGTTTGGATAAACCACGGAGTTAGGGAGTAGAACTCCTAGGAAAAAGTTCCGTTTTTCACTAATATCTCGACAACCCCAGGTCTTAGAAACTCGAAACTTGGACAAAATTTATGGGGGGATATTTCAAGGCTATTCACCAAATTTCATTAAATTCGGTTCAGCCGTTTTTCCGTTATGATGAGACAAACGAAAATTTCGTTTTTTACTAATATCTCGAGAACCACTGGTCGTAGACACACAAAACACGGATATAATTTTAAGTGGGGCTATTTCTGGGCTACCCACAAAATTTCATCAAATTCGGTTCAGCCGTTCTCCCGTGATGGTGTGACAAACAGACAGACAGACAGACAGACAGACAGACAGACAGACAGACAGATTTTCATTTTTATTTATATAGATTATTGATACTTTCGGGGACTTTTGATTCAGGGATTATTGATATTTTCAAGTTATTATGACATTGTTTTATTATGACGAAAATTGTTGAAACTCATATATAGTACGTTGTACGTAATCTTCTACAAATGCATTATATCTTCTAATCTACGAGAATATAAGTAGTACAGGTATATTGGCATATATTTAGATATATAGTGGCATATATTGGAATCAATTACGACCTGCTGTAAAAGATTACGGGGATTATTGATATTTTCAATTTATTACGTCATCTCCTTTATTCTAGCAAATATTTTTGAGACTCATATTGCAATATGGGTAATATTCTACTAACACACTGGCATATTTTCTAATCTACGACAATATAAGTAGTACGGGGTTGCATATAATGATTCAATTCCTCTTTTTTTGTAAATTTGCTTACAAAAGGGGTCAGGATGTTTTATTCTTCAGATCTGCCCGTGAAATAATTCTGCATAGTGAGAACAGATATTCTTAAACTTCTCTTTATGAGCAATAAATTTAATATTTTAACAGAATTTGCACATGATTGCGAATTATAAGTTTCTTTATATTATATACTCCGTACGAAGAACGGGTATGCTGCTAGTAATATATATATTTTATATTTTAATATTAAGTCAATTTTAATACTAAAAATATGTTTTGATGCTATTAATATATTTTACTACGGATAATGTTGATATATTTTTGCTCTACAATTCTCCTTAATATGTCATGGAAGTAAGAAAAAAAAATCATTTTACTTTTTGAATTTGTCTAAGGTAATTTTAGATAATTAAAAAATCTGATATTATTTTCATTTCCTATTTTATAGAGATATCAAGATGATATTTTAATAAAAGTTTTTGACAAACAATATGTTTTTTGTCAAAGTTGAATATTTTTAAAATCACGATCAACTTTAGATATATCGACTAGTTAATAAAGCATTTTACAATAAATAGACAATTAAAAATGTCTTACATTATAAAACTAGTAAAGCGTAGTTGTTACCAATTATTAAGGGCTATTCTTGTCTCATTACAGAAACCCGAATCCAAAATCTATTGCTGATGTTTATGGTATGTCATTAAAAACAAAATTGATGTGGGCAACACATGACTTTCCTTATATAATGCAATGGATTTACTACTTAAAGTTAAAAAAAAGTTAAAAAAAAATATTATTCTTATAGTAGATTCTTATATTCTTTCCAAAATATTGAATTTTCTTCAATTAGTCGTCATTTTCATTGATTTAGCGTCATTTTTATCAATTTGGCGAGATTTTTGTTAATTTGGCAACAATTAAAAATGTCGCCGAGATGGCGACATTCCGTCAAATTCGTCGTCAAAATCTCGCCAAGCGTTATGGATGGAGAAAAAAGTTAGTCTTACAGCAGATAAATTACAACTGGCGTTCAAATGCAATGATGATGCAATAAAATGTATTACTCAAATTATCTTTTTACATGAATGGAACGACCTAGATCCACGAGAATGATGTCACCCAATTTATCGCATGGTATTACATATGAAAAGTGAACATGTTTCTCAATAGGAAATATTTTTTTTTATTTTATATAATTTTTTGATAATTTTTTTGAAAAATGTGCAATATCTCGAGAACGGTTCATGTTAGCGTTCTAAAATTTATGTCAATCGTTTTCTAATGAAAAGCTACTTAAGAAATGTCTGTTTGCGTAACTTTATTAGCGGTTTTGATTTTTTGACAATTTTTTCAAAATTTCACTCGAAAATTTAAGAGGGGTTCTGAACATTCGATTGCGTATAAAAACAATAGGCTTCCAGTGTTTACGGATTGAGATTTTGTACCAAATTTCGTTCGAATCGGTGCATTCGTTCGTCAGTTATCGTCACCACAGACTCATACTTTCACACACACCCACATATTTTCACACACACACACACTTTCACACACACACACACACACACACAGATATCACTTCAAAAATGTTTGATTCTTGATCAGGGATGCTTGAAATGTGATCTCCCGTCGAAAACTCGAATTCGAATTTTCGACCCCGTCACAATACGTTCCTTATACATTATGTATATAAGGAAAGTAATAAGTTATATATATCATTAATTTTTAAATATATGTTTATGGTAAGGGAATAGGTAATATGTGAAAATTCTAAAGCATGAACCATAAATTCTCAAAAATTGATATTAATGTGCACTATATATTATTTCTCTAGAACAGACGATGTCGAAACTCTTAATTAGCACCAATCGGTGTGTTCATAATTTGATCGATAAGTGATAAACTATATATGAAATTCTAGCTGAAATGTAAATCCATTGACTGCGACTGTGAAAGAAAATTATCACTCGACATTTTATATTTTTTTCCTAATTTGTGAACGTGGATAGTCCCACTTTATTTTTTCCCTCTAAGAATCAACCAATGGCAATTGTTGTCCCTAGAACTGACGATGTCGAAATGTCTTAATTCGCACCTGTTAGAGTTTGAAAGATAATTGATAAACTATATACGAGATTCAAACTGAAACATAAACCCATTGACGCCGGTTCGCACTAAAACTTGTCACTCGACATTTTTTTTCTCAATAATTTGAGAACGTGGATTGTCCCTCTCGAGGTTTTTTCTCTCTAAGAATCAATCAATTACATCTGTGCACTACTTCTGTATTTGTTAGGCAGCTTAGTGGGTTGTTGAGACCCAGACCGTCCGACCTACCAGAAAGGTGTAAGGTAACTGTATGGACGGCCGGGAAGTGCCACCCAATTTAGACCGGAACCCAGTGGGGGAGGCATCCACAGGGACCGTACCCTCCTTCCCCTACCACCAACCTCTCGGAAGGACTTACGGACCCACATGTTTAACGTGATCGTACTCCGCATGAACACGGCGGCATTTGTGACAGCGTGCAAATCTAGCGCGCAAACCACGGGGATACCGCACCCGAGATGGCCAACAGCACGCGGCGTTCCGAGGTGGTCACCCACCAAGTACTAACCGCGCCCGATGCTGCTTCACTTCGGTGATCTAACGAGAACCGGTGTTTTCAGCACGGTACGGCCGTTGGCCCCGCAGCTTAGTGGGTGTAAACAATGTTCAAAACTGAAGATTTTCCCGGGTGAAAATATTACCATATCCACCATCACGAAAGAGGTAAAGAAATTATATTTATTGTTTCTAAGTTCTTTTTGTGGTGTTTCATAACTACATGTATCAATTGTGAATATTAATACTCATAAATAATCTGAATTAATTTATTTTATAACCGATAGGTAGACATTTGTTGACTGGCAAATAATCTTACCAAAGGTCGGATGAATGAATTTTGCTACTGACGTTTTCGACGCCGATTTATTTATTGCTATTGATTACAAAGTTCAAACATGTAACATATTTCAAACACGTGTAACTCATGTTACCGTATCGTAACATACTTATATTTTTTATTATCATACAAAATTAAGCCAAAGATACATAATTCTAATTCGATACAGATATTGCGAAACAAATAGTGACCGTGAAACGTAGAAATTTGCCAATGTAGTTATTCATTCCGTCTTCTATTGAAAGTGTCGGGGGAAAATTGGCCAGAAATGATGTCGAGGTGCAAAGGTAAATTTGTTCACCTGCAGCAGAGAATAACTTTCATTACTTGGGACATCAGTCTTCATATAGATGCAGATAGCGATGCGGGTGATGTCATTTGTGTATCTTTACCAAGTACTTCTATTTCAGAAAGAGGTTATAACATCTCCAAACACATAATTATATGGGAGAGGAAAGGTTGATTCATTCGACTAATTGGTAGCACAATACCATATCAGGACACGATCAAAGAAATGTGGGTGTCCCTTGTTTTCTTGAAGAATGGGTTCTGTCGTTGTTAAAAGGGTGGATGATTATTTGAGAGAGTATATTACTGTTGCAAATTACTCACGAATACTCTAAATTGCAAGTGAGAGTTCACTATGTATTTTCTGCATCAGAATGATATATTAATATTAAAGTCATGTTCTTCTATATACTGAATCTTTGAGTGAGAAATTTAAATTTAAATGTCATACTACGAAAAAAGAGTAAGGTGACCACCACATCACTTAACGCGTAGCAGGCTTGTACTTGCAGAAAATTGAAAGATCGTTGCACATTGGAAGATCGTTCACTTGTGTAAATGCGAGTTACACACAATGTTCAATAAGCATCAAGCCTTACACAATCAAAAATGAACTAGATCACAACCAAAAATTTTGTAGACGGATTTTATAAGATTAACTTATATTTCACATAACCGCATTTGTTTAAAAAGGGATGTTATTTTATTTATCAACCAGTAAATCTTTAGAACTATGTTTTTCAGAATTAAATTTTTAAATTTGTGATCTGTTCAACATTCCTTATTACTCCACAAAATCTAAAATATATCATCATTAAGATCCCTCCCGAAACAAACAACCATCACAAATCCACTGATCCTTTAATCGTTTCGTCCTTTTCCAAATCATCCATCATATGTCATCTGATCTTGGTAACTTATTCCACAGAATTCCCAATATAAGATAAGGCGACCGATAAGTAACAGGAATTAAGGAATTAGTAGCAGTCATTTTACTTTATAGGATTACAAATTACTAGTTACACTCCTTATATACAAAAATATGATGTGGGCAATACATGACTTTCCTTATATAATGCAATGAATTTACTACTTTTACAGTAAAAAAATAGGTTTTTCTTATAGTAGATACTTATGTTCTTTCCAAAATATTGTATTTTCGAAGATTAGTCGTCATTTTCATTGATTTAGCGTCATTTTTATCCATTTGGGGAGATTTTCTTTAATTTGACAACATTTAAAAAAGCCGTCAAATTGGCGACTTTCCGCCAAATTTGTCGCCAAAATCTGGCCAAGCGTTATGGATGGAGAAATAAGTTATTCTTATAGCACATATGACTATTGGCGTTCAAATACAAAAGTATTACTCAAGGTATATTTTCTCATGAATGGAACGAGCTAGATCCACGAGAATGATGTCACCATATATCGCATGATATTACGTATGAAAAGTGAACATGTTTCTCAACAGTTACTATATTTATTTTAATTTATGGAATTTTTTGATAAATTTGTTTGAAAAATGTGCAATATCTCGAGAACGGTTCACGTTAGCGTTCTAAAAATTATGTCAATCGTTTTCTAAAGAAAATTTACATAAGGAATGTCTATTTGCGTAACTTTAGTAAAGATTTTGACTTTTTGATGATTTTTTCAATATTTCACTCGAGAATTTAGCAGTGTTCTGAACATTCGATTACGTTTAAGAACAATAGACTTCCAGTATTCACGGATTGTGATTTTTGTACCAAAATTAATTCTAAACGCTGCATTCGTTCGTGAAATATCGTCTCCAAACGCATACACACACACATACACACACACACACGCTAACACGCAGACATCACCTCAAACATGTTTGATTCGTGATCAGGGATGCTTGAAACGTGCTCTCCCATCCAAAACTCGAATTCGAATTTTCGATCCCGTCACAATACCTTCCTTATACATTATGTATATAAGGAAAGTAATAATGTATAAGGAAAGTATTGTGACGTGGTCGAAAATTCCAATTCGAGTTTTCGACGGGAGAGCACGTTTCAAGCATTCCTGCCCACGAATCGAACATTTTTGAAGTGATGTCTGTCTGTGTGTGTGCGTGTGTGTGTGTATATGTGTGTGTGTGTGTGTGTGTGTGAAAGTATGTGTGTGTCTGTGAAAGTATATGTGTGTGTGCGTGTGTCATTGAGACTGTGGAGACGATAACTAATGAACGAATGTACCGATTCGAATGAAATTTGGTACAAAAATGCCAATCCATAAACATTGGAAGCCTATTGTTTTTATACGCAATCGAATGTCCAGAAGCCCCTTAAATTTTCGAGTGAAATTTTGAGAAAATCGTCAAAAAATGAAAACCTCTAATAAAGTTATGCAAATAGATATGTCTTATGTAATTTTTAATTAGAAAACGATTGACATAAATTTTATAACGCTATCATGAACCGTTCTCGATATATTGTTCATTTTTCAAAAAAAATTCTCAAAAAATTCTATAAAATAAAAAAAAAATATTTCTTATTGAGAAACATGTTCACTTTTCATATGTAATACCAAGCGAGAAATTTGTGATATTATTCTCGTGGATCTAGGTCGTTCCATTCATGAAAAAAGATATTTTGAGTAATACTTTTGTATTTGAACGCCAATAGTCATTTATCTGCTGTAAGAATAACTTATTTCTCCGTCCCTAAAGCTTGGCGAGATTTTGGTGACGAATTTGGTGGGATATCACCAACTAGGCGACTTTCTTCAATGTTGCTAAATTTACGAAAAACTTAGCCAAATAGATAAAAGTGACTCTAAATCAATGAAATGACGACTCATTGACGAAAATTCAATAAGATTATAAGTATCCACTATAATAATAATCCATTTTTTTTTACTATAAAAGTAGTAAATTCATTGCATTATTAAAGGAAAGTCATGTGCTATCATCCACATCTGATTTTTGTTATCCCGTAATAAATATATTTGGAGTTGTTTATTAGTGGGTAATAATAAAGTGGTAATAAAGACGTGGTAATAAAGTTGTCATAAAAATGATGTGAAATTTGTAGGTATTATTTAAAACAAAACGAGTTAAAATAGCTAAACTTATATAGATGACACATTGTGACATATTGAATATATATCGGACATTTTGTTTGTAATTACGTTTAACAGGATTGTTAATATTTAAGGATTATGCGGTATAAGGTCTTTTTCAAAATGTTATTTTCTGACGGCAAAAATTGTGCCATACCATTGCAATACCATTGTGCAATGCCATAGCTAACTTTTTAAATCAATTATTTCTCATGTTCCGCTGTAAATATTATTTAAATGCTAACTGCTATGGAATCAGCGTTAAATTCTAAAGAGGATATGTATGGTTATAAAGGATTTCCATTTCCGTGTATTTTTCCCATTCCGGTTAAATAATTTAATTTTTTGTAACATCTATTTCACTGAATCGTCTATGGATAGATTTTAGTTTATGGCTGATATGAATTCAGTATAGCATCATATTTTCTTAGATGATAAAGTGTGTATTGTAACTTCCAGTTCATTTCTACTCCAGGTTCCAAAATTTCCCTTGAAACGTCGTTGTTTTAAAAATCGGCTATAGATAGATATTAAAGGATTAATATGGATTCAGTATCAAATTCCGGGGGTGATAGGAAGAGTAAATTTAATGATATCAACTTTCGATTTCAGAATTGGCTGTTGCGAATAAAAGCCTTACATGTCTTTTTCAACATCTATTTCACTGAATTGGCTATGAGCAGAGTTGTGATAAGGCTTTCACACCTCTGTGTTAAAATTGTATATTAAAGTATTGTTTTATTTCTGTGTGATTGAAAGTGTCAATTTCGAAATGTAAATGTCTTTTCTACATGTTTTCAATTACATTGACTTTTAAGGGAAGTGAACTCTAAAATCGCAAAAGTGTTTATGTTCCAGAAAAATAGTAATAGTTTTGTATTTTCGCTTCTCAGTCGCTAGTTGGGAACTTGCAGGTTTTGCGCACGCGCGCGTTTGAAAAGGATTTTGGAAGCAGTGTGGAAGGAGTCGTGGAAAAATGTAGACGTGTGTGTTTGATTCGCGTATGATCGCGAATTTTAAGAAAAGGTGGATTAATTTTGAAAGTGGAAGGATGTGATTAAAATATGTAACATAGTTCGACAAGTTGTGCGTAGAGTCGTTTGGCTCGGTTCAGAGATGAGTCACTCGTGTTTTTAAATGAATCAGCCTGGTAGTAATGGAATAATGAGTCCTGTGAAAAGAGAAAATGGTTCTTTCACTGGTCGGCTTGAATCGCTAATAGGGCTAGAGGGAAAGCTCATTTTACAGCGATTTGTATTTGCCTGACTACTCCTTGTGTCCTAAGGTACGAATCAACCAATCTCCGTAACCAACCAAGATGTCGAATTCCGCCAGCATGATGTTGTGTAGTCAAGTTTCCCGACCATTATGGATTTTGTTCTGCGCAAGAATCTCGATGAGTTTATGCCGAGAGTCCATCCTGATATCCTTTCCCATGGTACAGAATTGTAAATGTTATATTTAAAAGAGACGAGGTAAAGTTTTATATATATTTAGTCTTCCACCTAACGAATAGAGTGTTAATTGTCAAATCCTCGTGAGTATCAAGTCATTGATGATGTTATATGAAAATGTCGTATATGTTCAAAATATACAAATGTGATATATAAATGTCAAGTATAATGTGAGGAATATTGTGTTTATTTTATGTATCAGAAAATATGTGTATTCTCTTGGTTCCTCTTCCTCCAGGGGTGTTCTTAATGGTCACCCTACCGAGTGTAACTCTGAGTTATTGCGAGAAATGCTTGTACTCCACTGTTTTCGATCAACTGCCTTGTTATTTCATGTTTAATAAATGTGTTTGATTTCAAAACTTTGTCTTCTCTGTCGAGTATACCAAAACGTTCGCGACAGAATTGGTGCCGTTACTTTTCTCGGTGAGTGGGGAAGAGCTGAGAGAATTAAAATTTTTAAAAATTTTCTTAAGAATTGAAATTTTGAAGGTTAAAAATTACCGTTGTGCTAAAATGAGTGTTTTCTTAAGTAAACAGAGTTCCATGTTCTGTTTTCGGTATTCTCAAAAACGAGTGTTCTTGGAATTTGATATGTGCCATTTGATAAAAAAAATTGATTTGTTTGCATATTTATGTCATTTGATTTGATAAAAACTGGTTTTATTGTAAATACTGTTTAAGAACATTGCAATTGCATATTGTGTTAAACTATACGAGTATATTTGATTGTTATGCAAAATGGCTCCAATTACTAGAAACAAAAAAGTAAATGTCGGTAAGATGAGTAAAAATTCAAGTAAAAAATTAAATTCCTCCTTGAATTTGTCGCTTGAGATTGCTACTGAGTCGGATACTGTTAATTCTAGAAGTAAAGTTAAAAATGTTAGCCACAAAGCTAAATCTAATGAGGAAAATATATCAGATAAATCGCCGGTATGTCTGAATTCTTCTTCTGGCACTTTGCCAAATCAAAACAGTGCTTCATCGGTAAATGATAACATGTTAAAATCATTCCATATTTTCACACCTAAGTTCGCACATCATATTCCAAAATTCTCGGGAAATTCAGAGCTTTCGTTGTCACAGTTTTTGGAAAGGTTAAATTTAGTAGCCACTCATGCAAACTGGAGTGAGTGTGACAAATTAGTTTGTTTGAGATTGAATTTAGAGGGGGAAGCAAATAGATTGATTGAAGAGAATCCAAAGCACAGAAATTGTAAAAATTTGCAGGAAATTATTCACATTTTGAAAGATCATTTTGAAGTGACCGAAAATGTTACTAAAAACATAATTTCACTCGTGAACTTTACACAGAGACCAAATGAGTCGGTTAAACAGTTTTCGATGAGAATCGAAGCTGCTTCATTTAAGGTTGTTCCGGAAGATGTAGATTCCGAAAGTGAGAATAAAATCAGGCAAACACTTTTAAAAACTTCATTTATTAATGGTTTATATCCGGAACTAAAAAGATTGGTGTTGTCACAAAACCCTAGAGATTTTTATTCGGCTAGAAAACTTGCAATTCTTGAGGAATCTATTTTAAATGAAAATAATGCTATGTACTTGACTAATCCGGTACTTACAAAAAAAGGTGTTCTCACACCAGAAAAATATGTTCTCACACCAGATCGAAGTGAAAGTATGTCAGATTTAAAAAGAAAAGTGTTAGAACAGGAAAGGGACATTGAATTTCTTAGGGGTAAAATAGAAAAATTTAAGTTTAATTCAGATAAAGTTAACGAAAAGCGTTCACCGCGTCCAAAGTGTGACAAATGTGGTAAATTAGGTCACGTTCAAGAACAGTGTTGGAAAAAGGTTTTTCAAAAAAGAGATGTGTACGGTATAAAATGTAGGAAAATTTATACCAGTCCTGGAACTAGGTATCACCAGGGTGAAAGACACAGAGGGCAAATGTCTGCAAATGAGTGGAAGCATAGAAAGCAAGGAACGCAAAATTATAAAAATAAGGAGTCATATAAATCTTTGCAAAATTCCAAAAATCATTCTTCTAGGAATCAGAGTAGATATCCCATGCACAATTATAATAATAGAAAAACTTTTGATAGGCAAACATCACATTTTGAGGAAAATAATATTTGTCATAATATTACAAATTCTTTGTCATCTTCTTCTATTATAAAAGGAAAATTAGTGAGCAGTGAAGTGTCAATATTGATTGATACGGGTAGTTCAATTAATTTAGTGTATGAGGAAGCTTTAAATACTGTACCCATTGCACATATGTTGCTAACATACAAACCAACAATTTTGCGTAGCTTTAGTTCACAAGATACTAAAGTTGAATGTTTAGCCACTATTTCGCTAAATTTGGGAAAAGAAAGATTCCCTACCGAATTTTTTGTGTTAAAATCACCAGCTCCTATTTCATATAATGTAATCCTTGGTAACAAGTTTTTACATAAACATAATGCTATTATAGATTATAATCACTTCTGTTTTAAGTTTTCAAACTCTTCCATTCCTTTTGTTGGTTATCAATGTACGAATAATTTACTTTCGATTTCAAATCATGAACCGGCAAATGAGTCGGAAATTGCAGACTCAAACCTAAGTAGTGTCGCAAAGCGTATTGCTGTGCCTGACTCGCAGATGAGTAGTGGAAAAAATGTTCGTGTGGTAGAGGACTGTAAACCGAAAGAGTTCCATACGAATGCATGTGCCAAATGCAAAGCAGATCTGGCACCGGTAGTGAATGAGTCTCAGGTCATTCGGGAAGAGTATGTGAGCAGAAATTTTTCGGAAAATAATGTAGTGCCACATTTGGGTAGTGAAGAGGTACATATTAACGATTTGGAAAATGGAAGCAAATCTTTTAGAGATTTGGTAGTAAATGCACAGAATGTTACTTTGCATATGGGGGAAAAGCAAAATCATGTTAGAGGTGGTACTGAAGTTAACTTTGTCATTCAACACAAAAACAATCCATGTAATCAGCAATTGGTCCACGTTAATAGATTAACTCCTTTACCTCCTAGACGTAGTGAATTGATTTCTAGCACATATAATGATAACATTGATAATTCTTCAACTCAAGAAACAAGACAATTTAAAAGTAGATATTTTCTAAACCATCAAAATAGGGTTAAAACTCAAAATGTTCCTAATTCACACAAGTATGACTTGCGCCCAAGAGGCCAATTTATTCATTAAAGTTACTTGTCAATTAAGGCAATATGTCAAGAGAGCAATTGGCTCAAAAGTAAAGTAAAATGTTTAGATTATGAAATTCTCACATTTTCAAAAAAAAAAAAGACTGATATTGTTGTGAGATGGACAATTATTTTTCATAATATTATATTTTCAATTGTTTCACAAAATGTTTTGCAAAACTGTATGCTATGTTAAAATGGATCCAATATTTCTGAACTTCTGTGTAATTTGCTTTATGTGTCAGTCAGCTGAATGTTCTGTACTGCAAGTTCTGTGCCAGTGCAGCTTTCTGAATGTGAGTGCCATGTTAATCAGGTTGAAGTAGTGTTTTAAAATTCTAAATACTTAAATAATAATTTTTTTTGCTTTACTTTAATGATAAGCAGTAATGTTTTAAAGTAATTTTAAGATAATTAAGTACTTGATGGATTAGAGTTTTGGTAAGGATTTTTAAGGATAACTGATAATTTTTATCTCTGTTTTATTTTATGAATGTGTGAATGATTTTTTTTTAATTTAAAGGTCTAGTAAATTTTAGAAATTTTTTTTTGTCATTTGGTGTTTGTTGACTTATTGGTTGGGGGTACCGCCACCTCTAGGTTTGCAACTTTCTAATGGACTTGTTTCTTGCCTGGGTGCCTGATCAACATTCTTGGTTTGAAAATTTGTCTCATTTTCTAAATTAGTAATTTTTTTTAAATGTCTTTTAAAGTAATTTGTTGGCAAGGTTGGATAATAGTTAATAAATTGATTTCTGTGAAAAGTAAATTTATAGAATTTTAATTGTAAAATTTTTGAAGAAAGAAAACTTTTTGTTTAGTTAAACTTTTTGTGAGTTGAGTAAATTAGGTTTTCATGTCTCTGTGGTACTCACCAGAAAATGTATTAGTGTTTAAATTTTAAAAGGGGCAATTTCATCATTTGTGTCTTGTTAATTTGGTGTTGTCTTGTAAAGGTCTATGCTTGTATTGAGACTTATTTTTTTTTGACTCACGAGTCAAACTTTAGGCCACTCTTGGATTTTGGTTATTATGCTGGTCATGATCTTGTTTGTTTTTGTTTTTTTCTTTGATGTACATGTACATCGCTCAAAATTTACACTAAATTCCTCTCAATGGAACATATGTCATTGGGAACTTAATGCAGGTATTTTCCTAGTATTGTGTGGAAAAATTCCCCGCTTTGCAGGAAATTTTTCTCCCGGGCCCCGAAGGAGTGTGATAAGGCTTTCACACCTCTGTGTTAAAATTGTATATTAAAGTATTGTTTTATTTCTGTGTGATTGAAAGTGTCAATTTCGAAATGTAAATGTCTTTTCTACATGTTTTCAATTACATTGACTTTTAAGGGAAGTGAACTCTAAAATCGCAAAAGTGTTTATGTTCCAGAAAAATAGTAATAGTTTTGTATTTTCGCTTCTCAGTCGCTAGTTGGGAACTTGCAGGTTTTGCGCACGCGCGCGTTTGAAAAGGATTTTGGAAGCAGTGTGGAAGGAGTCGTGGAAAAATGTAGACGTGTGTGTTTGATTCGCGTATGATCGCGAATTTTAAGAAAAGGTGGATTAATTTTGAAAGTGGAAGGATGTGATTAAAATATGTAACATAGTTCGACAAGTTGTGCGTAGAGTCGTTTGGCTCGGTTCAGAGATGAGTCACTCGTGTTTTTAAATGAATCAGCCTGGTAGTAATGGAATAATGAGTCCTGTGAAAAGAGAAAATGGTTCTTTCACTGGTCGGCTTGAATCGCTAATAGGGCTAGAGGGAAAGCTCATTTTACAGCGATTTGTATTTGCCTGACTACTCCTTGTGTCCTAAGGTACGAATCAACCAATCTCCGTAACCAACCAAGATGTCGAATTCCGCCAGCATGATGTTGTGTAGTCAAGTTTCCCGACCATTATGGATTTTGTTCTGCGCAAGAATCTCGATGAGTTTATGCCGAGAGTCCATCCTGATATCCTTTCCCATGGTACAGAATTGTAAATGTTATATTTAAAAGAGACGAGGTAAAGTTTTATATATATTTAGTCTTCCACCTAACGAATAGAGTGTTAATTGTCAAATCCTCGTGAGTATCAAGTCATTGATGATGTTATATGAAAATGTCGTATATGTTCAAAATATACAAATGTGATATATAAATGTCAAGTATAATGTGAGGAATATTGTGTTTATTTTATGTATCAGAAAATATGTGTATTCTCTTGGTTCCTCTTCCTCCAGGGGTGTTCTTAATGGTCACCCTACCGAGTGTAACTCTGAGTTATTGCGAGAAATGCTTGTACTCCACTGTTTTCGATCAACTGCCTTGTTATTTCATGTTTAATAAATGTGTTTGATTTCAAAACTTTGTCTTCTCTGTCGAGTATACCAAAACGTTCGCGACAGAGTGCAGATGATGACTAATACGGAATCTGTATCGAACTTCGGGGAAAATAGTCACTAAGTTGTTCAATAAGGATCTCCACTTCTGGTTCTGGAGATGCCACTTTCGGTTTTCCTAAACTTCGTAATGATTGTACAAAAACCGTCTGCTAAATGGTGTAAAATTGCCGCCGAAAATGAAGTGTGCACACTACTTGTCGCCATGTGGAGGTTGCTTCATGAATTTATTATTTCAAATTTACAGTTTATATTATAGTTCTATTACATTTTATCATCTACTTATGAATTATCTATGTTACAAAAATTATGATGCGACAGCAATATAATTTCCTGCACTCCTAAATGGACTTCTTGTAAATGTAGAAAACATATATTTTGTCACTAAATTTCGTCTATATTCATTGCATATACTGCTATTTTATTGCTGTTTGGTCTGACACATTTGAGCGGTTTTGATATTATATTTTTAGTTACAAGTGTATTACTTAATAAAGAAACAGGTCTGCCTGCGTGTGTACAGTCTGTAGAGGGAAATCGAAGCGTCGTACGATCATGATATTTGGTACACCGCTATATTCAGGGCCCGAATAGGTGCACTTCAGTGCTTTTTGTAATTTCGAATAATTTTTTTATTTATTTATAGGCTTGAATTTCCTTTGCGACCCCTAAAATCTAAAAAAGCGTGTATATTATTATAGATCGAATTTCATTCGAGGCACGGTCGCAAAATTTTAGATAAGCATCTCGGTCGAGAAACCGGGAATTCCAGATAAATAATGCTTCATATTTTTTGGGTACATGTGGTTTTGCGCGAAATTGCATCTTTCATCCGCGGTTGAATATACGGTCAATTCTGATTTTCATATTTCTTGTTTTCGCCGAGAGTCGCGATTTCGGATCGAAAGCATTTTAAATTGTGTTCCCATGTGTTAAGCAACGGGTGCTGATATAATCATTTATACGTAGTGGACGTTTATTTAGGACCTGCCAATGCTTGATAATTCGTTTTAGTTTGCATAATAAATGCTTAACATGATTTTGTCTTGATAGACTGTCCAGAAGCCCCTTAACAAACAAAACTGAATTTTTGAACATGTATAATATCAACCATAGAAGGGAATTTAACTCAATTTTAATTTCTTACCACAGGGCTAAAATTATAGGGAGTGGACAAAACTATTTTTCAGAACCACCAGAAACCTCAAGTGAAATAATGCTGTAAACAGTAACATTACCAGATATTATAAATACAGTAATATCAATCACATTGAATTCAAATTGATTAGATGGCACACATAGTAATTAACTGCACTTGAAATGCTAAGCAAATGTAGTGAAACACCTACTGGTTCTAGGACATGACTATCACTACAGATTCAAAATGTTCACGTAAATGCTGTGAAATTTTTTTTTAAATTTTTACCTGTGCATGTTTCCTGTGCTAGATTTAGCCTCTTTCTTTACAGCTAATATGGGTATCAATACATTTATTGGGTTCTACATTTTGTTCAGTTGATTTGCAAAGTGTTTAAGTTAGGTCCATTTTTGCGAACATTGTTGAGACCTCCTTTGCCCAAACTGACACCGTGTACACGTAGTGTACAGTTAAGTTAAATATGTGGATTCGTACATTCTTCCCAGAGGTTGGTGGTAAATGGAGCAGAGTACGGTCCCTCTAGATGCCATCCCCGCTGGATTCTGGTGGCACTACCCTGCCGTTCAAACATATACCTTACGTCTTCGAATAGGTTAGACGGTCTGGGTCGAAGAGGTAGGCTTTTGGGGACTATCAGGTCCCGAATTCGGTTTCTGGCAATGCCGCAACTATCTCTGTTTTTACACAGGGCTACGCCACGTTGAATCTGTTGGTCTGAACGGTCTTCCGAAAGATTGGTTAAAAGGAGTGACGAGAAAGCAGTGTCCAGTCTTTTTGTATGTCGCCTCCACTGTGCCCCGGTCCAATTTGCCCTGTCCTCCCACAGCTATACCAAGAGATACATTACTACATTACATATCCTAGTAGGTCGGACGGCATGGGTTGAAAGTGTGTATCAAGGAGATAAATGCTTACTAATGGTTTAGAGCCTTTTTCATCAAGATGAATGGGACAAAATTTTCTCCTTTTTGAAAAAGTTTTTCCTTTTGTTTGTACTAGTGCTCTGTCACGCTTAGCTTGAAGAAGAAGGCTCATTTCTTTTACCTTTTAAACAGGTTAACACTTATTCCACAGTTGCATTTCATTTATAATCGTGGCTTTTAATTTACATACATAAAATAAACATTCTTAAAATAGAAACAATTTAAGACAAATATCTAGCATTACATTTCTTTTTAAATACATATATGCGATTCCAAGTTTAGAGGTTAAAAAATATGTATTTCAATAAATTTATGTTAAGCTAAAATATATTTTGTAAGATAAATGCATAAGTTCATTTCTTTTATTATGCAGGTTTCTTCTTTTGCATAAACAACTTAATTAAAATGGCTTTTGAAGTTTTTCGCATTTGCTCACTTGCACTTTTCCAAGTAACTATATATCTGCTTAAACAGCGTTATGTTGAGATAAAAATGTTAAGAAAAGTTTTCGCAAATACTTTCTTTCGAAAAGAACTTAAGACGTACGAATAAAAATTCTTTGATCTGATCTTTTCTATAGCGAAGTTCCAAGGAAAGTTGTAAAGGTTCTAAAAAAAATTTGAAGAAACGATTGCAATAATTTTTAAAGGCATTTAACTGGCTGATAAGTAGGGCTCAATTGCAATCGTCGTCTGGAAATTGGTGAATTTATTTTTAATGGGACGGTTATAAATTGCGGGATTATTTGTACTGTTACATATTTGTAAAACGCATCGGACACGTCTCTCAATTTCGTCTCTTTCAAAGACAAGATGGGGAAAACATCCGAACAGGCATCCTTCCCCATGACGTGCATCTGATGATACCAGATGCTAAATTCGGGAGAGAGGTTGCTAGATTTGACAATTTATCGCCATTCTAGAGGCATTTGGCGAATTTCGAATGTTCCAATCAATGTGTTGAGAAAAATAGCAGCTGTTTTGTGAAATGGTTTTCTCCATGATTTTCCCTAATATTCAGAGGATATCATAATGGTTATTTTGTGAAATGATTTTCTTCAATACTTTGTGAATATAGTAACGGTTATTCTGTGAAATTAGTGTAGCATTTAAGTACTGTTTAACTGTACATTGTTCCTTTTTTAAGCTGTGCTTGAGAATATACGTGTTAGTTATCCAAAAATTTGCACTCCTTCTTGAATTATGAGCTCACACCCACAATTCGAAAGGATTACTTTGTTATACTACAGATGTAAATCTAATGCTTACAACTTATGGATTTCCATTATGAGTCAATTTATTTCTTCTTCACCTTTTTTTTAAATCTAAATCCATGGCAGCGAAGGCATATGAAACTGTGATTTTAATTACTCAAGTATTCCCGATTTCGCATTGGAAGTTTAAGGTGATGGCTACGTTCATGTGTGTAAATGCGTGTGAGGGAGGGATATTTCACGAACGAATGGAGACCTTCGAACGAAATTTCGTACACAAATTTCAATCGATGAATACAGGAAGCCTATTGATTTCAAACGCGATCGAATGTTCGGAAGACCCCAAACACCAAATTGTTTAATAATATTTTGAAAAACATAATTAAAAACTCAAAACCTTCAATAATTCTACGCGAATCTTATGTAATTTTTATTAAAAAACGATTAATGCAGAGTTTTGAACGCTATCATGAGCGCCTCACGGGATATTGCACGTTTTTCAAATGAATTTAATCAAAATATGACATAAAATTAAAAGCAGTATTTACTATTAAGAAATATGTCAACTTTTCATATGTTATATTATGAAATAAATATGTTAATCTCATTATCGTGAATTCTGCCATTCACGAGGGAAGATATTTTGTGTAACATTTTTGTATTTTGGAGTCATAAAAATTCGCCGACAATCATTTTTTGATGAGAAATGCTCTTTTTCCAGTTTGACTGTAACGTTTGGCAAGAAATTTGGCGAACTTGGATAATTTATCGAAATATTGCCATGGCTCTACATTGATGAACTTTAAAATTGAAGGAATGCCGATAAGTTAACGGAAATGACGTCAAATTGATTAATTAATTAATAAAATATCGCCGTATTATTCATCATTGTATCACTGCAAATGAAGTAAATTCGTTATATTATAGTCTAAGAACAGTCATTGCTGCCAACAGACGATTTAGCCTTTGAATTGTCACCCTTAAATCAAAGTCCCCACACCTGAGTCCGATTGGCAGCGAACGTTTATAAAATTATTATTTATTATTTGAGGCTCATAAATAATACCATGAAAACTATTTAATTATTGTTAAATAACAAGAAAAAAATTATACTAAATTATACCTTGTATTTTCTGTCTTAATTGACGACAACAAAATGATTTCGCATAGTTACTTTTAATTCCAATTTTCGAAAATTTAGAATTTCCACTTGAAGTTAAGACGAATCTAGTGACATCCAAACCAAAATTCTAGCTGTAACGGAACCCCTCATCCCGTCAGTCAATCACTCAGTTCAGCATACATATATATATATATATATATATATATATATATATATATATATATATATATATATATATATATATATATATATATATATATATATATATATATATATATATATATATATATATATATATATATATATATATATATATATATATATATATATATATATATATATACATATATATATATATATAAACAGGGTTTTTCAAAATTCAGTATAAACTTTAAAAATTAATTAAAAATCGAAAAATCATCTCATTGAGGTACGGTTTGTACCATAAGTATGGCTAGGACGTTTTTTTTTTTTTTGATTTGAAAAAATTTTGTAGTTTAAAAAATCACCTATAGGTGACGCTTAACGCATTAGAAAGACAAAGAAAATAACTTACTGAACGCGTCAAATCGTGTGGCAAGATTAAGTAACTCTGAACAGGTGATAGGATATTTTCCTTTCTTCAGATTTTCACTAAATCGAAATTTAGAAGTCATTTGCTTTTTTTTAATCCTACTATCCACATGTTCCAGTAATATTTTAAAAATGTATTCCACATAAAATGCGATTTCGATTTCACATCTCGGTCTTTTTACGCTTTCCAGTATCCAGAAAGCCGTGTCAAATAAAGCGGCAGATAATCAACGTTAATTAGATTACCGCAGTGTGCATCCTCAAACAACATTGACTGGCTTCAAGGATGTCACAAAAGAAACACTTTGTTCAGAAACAAATAAATTTCGAAGAAATATTATTTGGGGGTATGGTAATCAGAAAATTTGGTTACTTTACCTCTTCCTAAATCAAAATCTCTAAAGCAACGCTATTGGCAGAATATGAAACGTATTAGCGTTGTAGCCCAGCCTAAAACCCATTGTGTGGAATTCCTTGAAATTTCGCTAATGTTAATTTAGACCAATTGACCGTTACTATTATTTTCAGAGGTGTCGTTGTTTCTGTATTTGCGTGTGAAGTGTGCCTATCCGTGAAATTAATATGTTACGTAAGTATGACACCCATAACTCAAAAACCAACGTTATGTCATTAAATTTACAGTTGGTGATATTTGCTGTTAGGCTTTCATAAACATTAAAAATAAACTGTGTTCGTTTTTTGCATTAGGTCTCAAATAAACTCAAAAATTGAAATCTATAATAATAAAGGAATATGTCTGCCTGTCTGTTTGTGTCGCCTATAGCAGAAAATCTAAGCATCTAAGCATGTTAATTTGTTACATATAGATATTGTTCATTTATTGGCCTAAACACATACGTCGCCTCAAAATAATTCCATTTATGTCCAATTGTAAACATAACATGTTCAACTGTCGAAATATTTTTTACAATATTTGACCGCGTCTTAAGATATTTTCTACACGAAAATGATGCATGTATGGAAGGTTAGATTAATAATATTTCAGTTTAAGTCATCATTTCCTTTGATCGTGTGATGCTGTTGATAATACTTTTCTCATAAACTAGTTGTGAATCTCAACATTTCTTATGTAACAGCTACCCAGTTGAACAAAATGTTCGAATCTACTTTCCGACTTAATCCAAAAAGAAAATTTTTTGACGCGAAGTATTTCTTTGGAAATACGTCGTACCACACATTTTTAATATTTTCCAACATAGTTGAAAAGTGCTTAGGAATTTGTTCATCCTGTCTGTCTGTCCGTCCGTTCGCGCATTATCTACCGTAAAAGTGACTGTATCAAAATTAAATTTTAGTTTGTTGGTTAGACTGTCTTTTCAAATATAATAAATTAGTGTAGTACTGCGATAATTTAAAATATATCACCGCTGAAGTTATCGCACTTTTGAGATGTCTAAATAAATTTGCATTTCAGTTGGGAAATGCTTCATAAGGAATGTTTTATGCAGAATTGATGTTTCTTGTTATTTGCATTTTCCCCAATGGGAAAAAAATGCATGTTCGCTTAAAAATATCTATCTATCTTACTAATTGCCAAGTGTCCGTCTGTCCGTCTGTCTGTCTGTCTGTCACGCTTTTTTCAGGCACTTCCCGAATAGATAGAGACTTGCAATTTGGTACACGGCTCGGTCGTTCGATAAAACCAACTGGAAAAATCGAATTTTTCGAAAACGTTCTATAGAGGGGGTGCCCCACACCAAAACGTTCGAAAAGTGGAATGATGGGAAAGAATGCTTTGCGATGCGATAAAGACTTCAAATTTGGTGTATGGGTAAACCGTTCGAAAGGAAGAAATTGTGCAATTTCGCATTTCCAATATTTTCTACTTAAGGGGGTGCCGCACACCAAAACTTTCGAAACGTGAAATGATGGGAAAGCATACTTTGCAATGAGATAGAGACTTCAAATTTGGCGTATGGGTAAATCATTCGAAAGAAAGAAAATGTGCAATTTCAGATTTCCAATATTTTTAACCTTAGGGGGTGCCGCACACCAAAACGTTCGAAAAGTTAAATGCTATGAAAGCATACTTTGAGATGAGATAAAGACTTCTAATTTGGTGTATGGGTAAATCGTTCGAAAGGAAGAAAGTGTGCAATTTCACATTTCCAATATTTTCTACTTAAGGAGGTGCCGCACACCAAAATATTTGAAAAGTGAAATGATGGGAAAGCTTGCTTTGCGATGAGATAGAGCCTTCAAATTTAGTGTATGGGTAAATCGTTTGAAAGGAAGAAAGTGTGCAATATCAGATAACCAATATTTTCTATACTTAAGGGGGTGCCGCACACCAAAATGTTCGATGTGCCGAATAAATGAGAAACGTCTCTTTTAAAATTTGATAGAGGCTTGAAATTAGGTATATGGACTAATCATTTGATGAAACCACCCAAGACGAATATAGTTTTTCAAAAACATTCGTTTAAGGGGGTGATCTAGAGGAAAACGTTCGAAAGGTGAATTGATAAGAAAACATACTGCGGGATGAGATAGAGATTTGAAATTTGGTGTACTGGTAGATAGTTTGGAAGGAAGAAAGAGTACAATTTCAGTTTTCCAATATTTTATACTTAAGGGGTGTTGCACACAAATATGTTCGATTTTCGTAATGAAGTAGAAATATCCCTTTTAGAACGTGATAGAGGCTTGATATTTGGTATATGGGCGAATCATTTGATAAAAAAACCAAGAAGAATGGAGTTTTAAAAATATATATTTAAGGGGATTGGGTACTTCAGAGAAAAACATTCGAAGGGTGAAATGATAGAAAAAGTATACTTCGCGATGAGTTAGAGACTTCACATTTGGTATACGGGTATATAGTTTGAAAGGAAGAAAGTGTTCAATTTCAGTTTACAAACATTTGCTATTGTAGGGGGTGCCGCACTCTAAAATGTTCGATTTCACGAACAACTGAAAAACTCCTCCTTTAGGGTGTGATAGAAGCTTGAAATTTAGTATATGGGCTAATCATTTGATAACAAAACCTAATATTATTACGTTTTTTCAAAAATGATCATTTAAGGGGGTGCAACACAAAAAAACGTAAAAACTTTCGAAATATGAATTGATAGAAACACATGCTTCACAATAGGATAGATACATCAAATTTGGTGTACTGGTAGATTCTTTGAAAGGAAAAAGTGTAAATTTCAGATTTCCAATATTTGCTACTTTAGGGGGTGTCGCACGCTAATATGTTCGATTTTCGGAATAAATGAGACACTCTTGCTTTTAAATGCGATAGAGGCTTGATATTTGGTATATGGACCAATCATCTGATAAAAACACCACAGGAACAGAGTTTTTCAAAAATGTTTATTTATGGGGATGCTCCAAATAAAACCGTTCGTTCGAAATGGGAGATGATAAAATAGTATGCTTCGGGATGAGATAAAATTTTAATTTGGTGTACTGGTAAATAATTCGAAAGGACGACGTGCGCAACTTAAATTTTCCAATATTTTCTTCTTTAGGGGCTTGTGCATACTAAAATATTCGATTAGCCGAATAAATGTGAAACACGAATTATTCAAATATTTACATTATCCAGGGGTTGCTTATTGCGAGACCATTGATTTTCAACGGGTATTCGGCTAGTATATACTAATTGCCAAGTGCCCGTCTGTCTGTCTGTATGTCACGCCCTTTTTAGGCACTTTCCGAATAGATAGAGACTTGCAATTTGGTACACTGCTCGGTCGTTCGATAAACCCCCCTGGAAAAATCGAATTTTTCGAAAACGTTCTATACAGGGGGTGCCCCACACCAAAACGTTCGAAAAGTGATATGATAGGAAAGCACGCTTTGTGATGAGATAGAAACTTCAAATTTGGTGTATGGTAAATCAGTCGAAAGGAAGAAAGTGTGAAATTTCAGATTACCAATATTTCCTATACTTAAGGGGGTGCCGCAAACCAAAATGTTCGATGTACCGAATAAATGAGAAACGGCTAATTTAAAATTTGATAGAGGATTGCAATTAGGTATATGCAATACTCTATCAAATTTTTATCAAATATCTCTATCAAATATCCTCAATCATTTGATGAAAAAAACCCAAGACAAATATAGTTTTTCAAAAACTTTTGTTTAAGGGGGTTCTCTAGAGGAAAACGTTCGAAATGTGAATTGATAAGGAAACATACTGCTGGATGAGATAGCGATTTGAAATTTGGTGTACGGGTAGATAGTTTGGAAAGAAGAAAGTGTACAATTTCAGTTTTCCAATATTTTATACTATAGGAGTTGTTTCACACAAAATTGTTCGATTTTCGGAATGAAGCAGAAATATCCCTTTTAGAACGTGATAGAGGCTTGTTATTTGGTATATGGGCGAATCATTTGAGAGAAAACCCAAGGTGAATGGAGTTTTTCAAAAATATATATTTAAGGGGGGTGGGTACTATACAGAAAAACATTCGAAGGGTGAAATGATAGAAAAAGTATACTTCGCGATGAGTTAGAGACTTCAAATTTGGTATACGGGTAGATAGTTTGAAAGGAAGAAAGTGTGCAATTTCAGTTTTCAAACATTTGCTATTGTAGGGGGTTCCGCACACTAAAATGTTCGATTTCACGAACAACTGAAAAACGCCTCCTTTAGAGTGAGATTGAAGCTTGGAATTTAGTATATGGGTTAACCATTTGATAAAAAAAAACCTAAGATTATTACGGATTTTCAAAAATGATCATTTAAGGGGGTGCAACACAGAAAAACGTAAAAACTTTCGAAATATGAAGTGATAGAAAAACAAGCTCCACAATAGGATAGAGACATCAAATTTGGTGTACTGGTAGATTGTTTGAAAGAAAGAAAGTGTGCAAATTTCAGATTTCCAATATTTGTTACTTTAGGGGTGTCAAGCGCCAATATGTTCGATCTTCGGAATAAATGAGACACTCTAGCTTTTAAATGTGATAAAGGCTTGATATTTGGTATATGGACCAATCATCTGATAAAAAAATACAACACGAACAGAATTTTACAAAAATATTCATTTATGGGCGTGCTCCAAAGAAAAACGTTCGGATGGGGAGATGATAAAATAGTATGCTTCGGGATGAGATAGAGACTTTAATTAGGTGTACTGGTAGGTAATTCGAAAGGACGACGTGCGCAATTTAAATTTTCCAATATTTTCTTCTTTAGGGGGCTCTGCACACTAAAATATTCGATTTGCCGAAAATATGTGAAACACGAATTATTCAAAAATTTACATTATTCAGGGGTTGCTTATTGCGAGACCGTTGATTTTCAACGGGTATTCGGCTAGTATTTTCACTATTTTACGATATTATTTAAATATATGAATTTTAAATGCTATTTGAGAAATAGTACATGTACATTTCCATTCTGCAATGATTTCTACTTGGCATTTAACTCCGTGAATTTATTCCCAAAAACGGATTTTTGCACATATAATTTTATATCTCATTATAATAGATAATTAATAGACAAAATTGAAAATCACCATATAATTATTCGATTTCTCACCATAGAATATTTGAATCGAATTAACGTTATGAAAATTAGTCATGTCATTCAACGGTTACAAGAATATTTCTAAACTGGACAGCTAAATCGTCAATTCAAACAGAGTAGCAGAAACGAAATCAAAAAGTGCCTTACATAATAAGATATGAATTTTGCACAAACAGCTTGTAAATAAATTAGTGAACATTTAAAACAGGGTCAGCGGCACTTTAATTATTTTTAACACTTTATAACATAGTTGAAATGCGTTTATAACTTTGTTCATTCTGTCTGTCGGTCAGCAAAATAAGGTATAAGTCATTTTTACTGCCGTAAAAATGACTTATACCAAGACCAGTCTGAACAACATACCAAAATGAAATTTTGGTATGTTGTTCAGACTGTCTATGGGACCTATGGGAATATAAATCAATAATATCACCCAATTAGTTTTGGATTGAACCCGGGTTGAAAAAATGAAATACATTGAGCCCTATGGGACCTAATTTTTCAAACATTTTTTAAGCGGATTTAAAATTCACAAATTGCTTCGAAAATTTTAGGAAACATTCAACTTGTTCCATAAAATATATAAAAAAAAATTCAGCGAAATATATTCAGTAGTTTTTAAATAAAAATTTAAATAATAATGAAACATTTGATATGGAATGATCACGTCGCCATTGTATAAAGAGGTCAAGTGATCCACTTCAAAATAAAATAAGGCATCCGTCTTGTTTCAAAATCGTGATTTTTAAAGTTCTTGTTAATTAACATTTAGTGTTGTAGTCCCCCTAAAACAGCTTTATTTTTTATTGCATTCTGAGCATCTGCATACTGAAACAACGCAATTACAGTATATTTGAGTTAAAATTATAGTCGAATTTTGATTATTTCTACAACGAAGGCTAATTATCACTTATGAAGAAAGTACACACCAAAAGATGTAGAATGAGTTGTATAAGAATTGCTGCATTTCTTTAATGCAAAATTATTTAGCTCATGGAGTCTGCAATATAGTTGGTATGAATGAAACATTCATTGATTTTACACAGAGATCCAGACGATTTTTTCGATGAAGTTTTAAGCAAAGTTTTAAATTACTTGTACCTCCATGGTTTTAAATTTTGGAATAAAATAAATTATTATAGTATTGTGATGAATGAAAGGAATGGAAAAAGATTATGAATGAAATGCTACGTTTATATTGAAGTGATTTATATTTCGTAGACTTCATTTAAATAAAATTATTTTATTTTAGATGAAGTTATCAAATATAATAAATTATTGTAGTATTATGATAATTTTAAAAATATTAACGAGACATGCATCGCATTTTAGAGGTGTTTATATGAAACTGCATTGAATTTGAAAAGGATTTCATAATGAATGTCTTATACATGATTGATCTTTCTTGTTTGTTATAGTGACGAGCACGAAATATAAAAAAATAGAGTTAGATAGAAATGCCTTCTTTATAGGAACGACATTTCGAAAGTTCGTACATATAATTTTGCAACATATCAGGATAGTATATTTTAATACAATAAAAATAAGGAATTTTTAATTTTTTAAATCCTTTTTTTACTGTTCTCGAACGTCATTATACTGAGCGTCATTATACTGAAGAGCACTAAATTCTAGTGTTCGTCAGCAATAGGTTGCGGTATTGCAAAACCGATGTATGATTGCATATTGTAGAATATATATTATAATATGGTATTTATGAATAAGGGATGTTTAATATGGAAACTATACAAAAACTATACAAAATTGCAACTACAACAATATATATATATTGTACCATTTATTGCTCACTGATAATTATGTAGTTCCATTATTCACCGAGTGTAATTATTTTGGAAACGATCCATGTGTTTAAGGGACATCGAGTTCAAAGTCTCACAGATACACACAAACAAACACACTAAAATATATAGACATCTACTGCCATACATACATAAACACAACCATCATCTCAAGAACGCTTGACTTTAGTTTAAGGATGCTTTAAACGTAGGAATACTCTTACTTCGAAAACTAGATCGAAACATTATTGTATTGCATTTCTATATTAGATGGAATATTCATAATATTTAAATGTGATTTTTTGAAGTAATTATCTCTTCATTTGATGACTGCGTTTCAAAATGGTTCATTCTCAATCTCTGAAAAATATCCAGAGTTCCATACCCATAGTTTCATAGAAATGCTCAAATAAATCATGCCTTACATGTCTTAGAAAACATAAACATTCTTTATTTAATATTTTTTTGTAAGAATTGTTTTGCAAAAACGTGTCAGCACATTTTCTCGAATTATCTCTGCAATTAACACCAGGGTGTTTCGGAATGACTTACTTGATCGACTGCTTTTATCATGGTCTCTGAACAGCACTTTCTGTTGTGAGTGCGTTATTTATTATTATTGCAAAATCTCTTTCAGTTCTTAACAGAATGAATTGCAGTACTATATATTATCCCTAAACACAGATTACGTTTCACACAACAATTATCCAAATCTATAAGCATTCAGAAATTTTCAAAAGAAAGATCCAATTGAAAGCACGGATTAGTTAATTGTTTGGCACTTTTCCAGATCACCCAGCCTTTGTCACTTCATTTTGAGAATTTCTTCAGCGCAATTTCCAAAAAAGATAAAACACTCAATAAGCAAAGGCGGATGGAATTTGTACGGTAGACATTGTTCTTCATATGAGTAAGAATTGCATATTGTGTTACTCCCAATAATGAACTTTCGTTGAGTATTATACTATAAATTATTATTTGTATCTGCAAAAGCCATATTAAATATATCGGAATTCATATATTTTTGTAACATACATCCTGTTCTTACTCATCGATACGGAAGCTTTGATAAAACGTCAGTTATCAAAGCTTCAGTATCAAAGTTATCAAAGTCAGTCATCAAAGCTGCTGTTATACATTACATTGATTATGGAATAAGTGTCATACAGGTAGCGTAGTAAACGTTTGAAAATTAACTGTAAATATGAAAGAACTTACATTTTCACTCTCCCTACAATATGTGGTAAAGTAAAGAAAAAATGTTGGAATCTTTCCGAAAATTAGAAGTCGAGTTTCCGACGGTTCTGCATGGTTTGACTACTTTAGAATGATAAAACCGTTTTCAACATGAGGGCTGCGCATAGTCCGCGTGCTTTTCTGCGAGAATAAAAGAATCCAAATTAGCTCAAAAAACGACTCAATGGAATTTCACGCAATTTGGTATGCGAGGTTTTCGTTGTTTACACTGGTGACGATTAGATTTCGGTGCAATTCGAATTTCTGTACAAAAATAAAATCTGCTTTTTTTTAAATGTCTCGCAAAAATTGTCAGATTCTAAAGTATGAAACAGAATACACTGAAATATATAAAGTAAATGATTTTTATAAATGCGTAATATATCACGACAAAACGTAAAAATGCGAACCTCATTAATATAGGATGAACCATTCTCCATATATTAAGGTTTTTTTAATGATGAGCTGGCGATATTTGTCACTGCGATTGCACACTTATTCGAGTAAATTTCCTAAAATTAGGTATGTAAATCAACTTTGTATTAACCTGGTTCTGTTTAGATTTTAGTGGGATTCGGAAAAACAGAACTAGTCTGTTTTGGCACGATTCCACTACATTCGCTAGACATTAGTGAATTGTAGGGAAAGTAAATGGTGTATGAGTCACTTCGGATAACTAAACTCAATTTCATGGATTATGAAAAATAAGCTTGAGATTGTAGTGAAAGTCATGTGCTGCTCTCATCAGATATTTTTATTTTGTCACAGTATCAGATTAATTAAATCAAAACACGGATTTGGATCATGTATAATTCAGAAGGTGCTGAAATAAAATTTAAGAATATATAGTGTACAACAAGAGGGAGAATAGAACTAAACAATATAGCAAAAAATGTTTCATTTAAATTTTCCAAATAAATCAATAGAAATATTTATTGACAAAAAGCAGTTATAAATGGAGTCAAAGATACGTACATTCCGTTCTTTTCCATCCAAAACATATAGGAATAGGAATTCGGCGAAATAAATATTTATTTATCAATCTGTTCAAATTAGACGTGGACAAATTAAATCGCCAGATGATATAATAGATTTTAAATAATATCTCTATTTCTTGTTATTATGTTAAATAGCTTAAGTAAAAGATGAGATACAATAATTGCATTGCAAGTACCGCAATTGCCTTAGAAGAAAGTAATTCAAGAAAGTTTCTTACACCTTTTAACATTACATATAATTCCAGAAAATGATTTTGAGAATTTTTTTTTGTGACCAGATACAGCGAATACAAACTATGCGAAATTCGTTTCAAAAAGATATTGTCAAGAATTAGTTCTTAGGATTCTAATGAAAATTTGAAAGAAAAATGGATATGCAAAACCATATCTTTGAACCAAATTTTCAATACAAAGGAAATTCGATGTAGGTAGCACTTAAAATTTGAAATCCCCCACAGTATAAAATTTGTTTGTATATTATGTTACTTACATTTTTTAAAAGTCGTTATATTTGTTTTATTGCACGAGATATAATATGCAATTTATACGTATTTGAGGAAAAAATTTATTTGCTGTTTCAAGATTTCTACGTCGCATTTTTGCCACCAAATTTTTGAAATTGTAAAAAAAAAATGCCTTTAGAAGGTTTTATCTACGGTTAGTAATAGCATGGGTGCTGATTTTAACATGAACTTGAAAAAAAAAACTATAAATATAAACACTATTTACGACAATACAATGTCCTTGCACTACCAATGCTTTGCAATATGAATGCTTTCCAATATGCTTTCCAATATGAGAGAATGCCCGTGTTATACGTAGATTGATATCAGGGACAGAATTTCCTTTTCTCTCATTGGAGGTTTGAACTGTAGTTGCATTATCAGAACAGGAACTGCAAGTTAAGTTTAAGTTGTAGGAAAAACCTGATTTGCTACCAAGTTCAAGATTTAAGGTTTGTTTATTGCAATCTGGGCATTTTAATTTAACAAATAGCTTACTAATTTGTTCATAGTTGACAAAAATATAATTTTCATTAGTAGAATAACCACACTCAGTAACTAGATAAGTTTCCAGTCTTGTCTTAGATGATACATTTGTTTCTCCAACATTGATAGTTTGAGCAATGTCACAGATATTGCTATATCCCCTACACCAACGTTTACTGTTCATTTAAAAATCATGCTTCTTACGTTTCTGGCGAGGCGCATTCAAAAATTCAAAAATAACAAACTAACCGTATAAAAATAAGTTGAAGGTTCAAATAAGGACAACACAATCGAAACTGATTTTTTTTTCATTTTTTTTTTACTAAAACGTGTTAAAAGTATTGTCTTAACACTTGTCTTGACAGTATATTTTCTTTGAAACATTTCTTAGATTGGATCAATAAGTTTGCGTTCAATAAATAACTAATTGCTCAATAGATATTTATTTACTCATGCAATCTCTTGTAAATACCTTAAAAAATCAATTTTAAAAAATACGGTACGTCGATACATTTGTCGTACGTTTAAAATTAATTATTATATATATTGTAAATTGAAATGGAAGGGATTAAAACTACAAATTCAATGAAATGTTAAATACGCATTTTATACATTTTTAGTTCGATAAACACAATTTAAAATGAGATACTCATAAATGAACTCACAACAACATGTACATGAGCATAAACCACAAATTAGAGGTCAAATATATCTTCAACACTATGCACAACTTTATTTACAACATCTTACTTTATTTCCTGAAGGTTATATGTGCATATCTTTGGGGAAACAAAATCTTTATTCGATTAATGGAAGAAAGGGTAAGAAACTTGATTAAAAATGTAGAACGCAGCAGATGGCGCTCTAAAGTTTGAATAGGATGAAGATTAATCTGTTCATGGAAAAATACGTTTCTAAGAAAGAAATATGCTAAAATTTTTTAAAAATGCATACCCTGTTATAAAATTAACCAAGATATAGATGCAAAGAAGTGAAGCCGTAAAGAAAACAACTAAATGTATTCTGACAAGTGATATAATTTCCGTATCTACAATAAAACATATATATTAGATATAATTTTGTGATGTATTTTACAAGATATATTTATAAAACATTATAAATGTGCAAATTGTTTTCATTTATCAGACTGAAAAAAAAGTTTAATGCCTTTGTGTATGGAAATAAGTTGAAAAATTAAACAAATCGAGAAATATTAAAAAAAATATATATCTCAATATTTAGGCCTGAGAAAGACAAGTGATAATATGGGAATAGCATATGTGTGTATAACCTAATATATGTTGAACTGTAAATATAATTTAAGAGTATTGAAGCAGATAAATTTAAAGAATCATTTCAGTTTTACTTAACATTCAAAGTTGAATCAGACTACATCACCTGCTCAATAAGAATAAAAACAGATATCAGTGCAAAACGTGTAATGCCTACGATAACAATATTTCCCCTTTTTTGGACGTCATTGACCAAAGTGAGCAGATGCCCTGATTTGCACAGTTAGACCTAGTGTAACAGAACTACCACTAGATGGCGTTTGAATGTAATTAATAGTTATAGTGATTGGCATATAACAACATTATCCCATATTACTGTCTTGTATTATAATTTACAAAATTCAAAATATAAAATAATTTACAAATTTGTTTCTTCACAACAATGGACGGTGTTGTGGAGGGAAAAATTTTATGGTTCGGAAACTAGATCCTGAGTGTTACTTTGGGGCACTATATTATACTAATAATATATATATTTTATATTTTAATATTAAACCAATTTTAATACTAAAAATATGTTTTGATACTATCAATATATTTTACTACGGATAATATTAATATATTTATGCTAATATATTTATTAATATGCAATTAATGATAATATATTTATGCTATACAGTTACCTTAATATGTCATGGAAATAAGAAAAAAATAATCATTTTTCTTTTTGAATTTGTCTAAGATAAATTTAGATAACTGTTATAAAACTGATATTATTTTCTTTTTATATTTTATAGAGGTATCAATTTGATTATTTTAATGAACGTTTTTGACAAACAATATGTTATTTGTCAAAGTTGAATATTTTTAAAATAACGATCAATTTTGGTCCACAATATATCCACTAGTTAATAATGCATGTTAATAGACAATTAAAAATGCCTTTCATTATAAAACTGGTAAAGCGTAGTTGTTAGTAATTATTTAGAGATTTTCTTATTTCATTACAGAAACCCGAATTCAAAATCTATTACGGATGTTAATGGTATGTCATTAAAATACGTTATAGATATCATTAATTTTTAAATATATGTTTATAGCAAGGGAATAGGTAATATGTGAAATTTTCAAAGCATAAACAATACATTCTGAAAAATTGACAAAAAAGTTCACTTTAGATTATTTCTTTAGAACTGACGATGTCGAAACTCTTAATTAGAACCGATCATTGTGTTCATAATTTGATCGATAAGTGACAAACTATATATGAAACTCAAACTGAAATATAAACCCACTGACGGCGATTGGCAAAGACACTTATCACTCGACATTTTATTTTTTATCCTTAATTTGTGAACGTGGGTAGTCCCACTCTATTTTTTCTAAGAATCAACCAAAGACAATTATCCCTAGAGCTGACGATGTCGAATTTCTTATTTCGCTCCAATAACAGCTGTTAGAGTTTGAAATATAATTGATAAACTATATATGAGATTCAAACTGAAATATAAATCCACTAACGCCGGTTTGCAATAATACTTGTAACTCAACATTTTTTTCTCCCTAATTTGAGAACATGGGTGGTCCCACTCGAGATTTTTTCTCTCTAAGAATCAATCAATGACAACTGTGCACTACTTCTGTATGTGCTAGACAGCTTGGTGGGTGTAAACAATTTTCCAAACGGAAGATTTTTCCGAGCAACAATAATACTATATCCACCATCTCGAAAAGGTAAAGATATTATATTTATTGTATTCAAGTACTTTTTGTGCTGCATCATAACTACATGTATCAATTGTGAATATTATTACTCATAAATAATCCGAATAAACTTATTTTATAGCCGTTAGGTAGACATTTATTGACTGGCAAGTACCAACACTCGGATGAATGAATTTCGGTCTGCCGTTTTCGATATCGATTTATTTATTGATTTCGATTACAAAAATCAAACATGTAACATAGTTCAAACACGTGTAACACATGTTAACATATTGTAACATACTTATATTATTTATTATCATACTAAATAAAGCCAAGGATAAATAATTTTATCTCCATACAGAGATTGCGAATCATATAGTGACCGTGAAACGTAGAAATTTGCCAATGTAGTTATTCATTCCATCTTCTACAAAACTTGTCATGGGGAAAAATCGCCAGTAGTGATATGGAGGTGCAAAGGTAAAATTGTACACCTGCGGCAGATAATAACTTTCATTACTTGGGACATCAGTCATTATATAGATGCAGGTAGCGATGCGGTTGATGCCAATTGTGTATCTTTACCAAGTACTTATGTTTCAGAAAGAGGTTCCAACCTCTCGAAACACATAATTATATGGGAGAGGAAAGGATGATTCATTCGACTAATTGGTTGCACAATACCATATCAGGGCACAATCAAAGAAATGTGGGTGTTCCTTGTTTTCTTCAAGAATGGGATCAGTCGTTGTTAAAAGGGTGGATGATTATTTGAAAGTGCATATTACTGTTACAAATTACTCACGAATGCACTAAATTTTGAGTGAGAGTTCAGCATGTATTTTCTACATCAGGAGGATGTATTAATAACGTCATGTTATTTTATGTACTGAATCTTTGAGTGATAAATTTAAATTTAAATGTCAAACTACGAAAAAAGAGTAAGGTAAATCACGCCACTTAACGCGTAGTAGGTTTGTACTTGCAGAAAACACATATTGAAAGATCGTTCACTTGTATAAATACGAGTTACATAGAATGTTCAATACTCACCAAGCCTTACACAATCAAAAATGAACTAGATCACGACCAACAATTTTGGATACGGATTTTACAAGTTTAACTTATATTTCATATCTCCGCATTTGTTTAAAACGTGAATTTATTTTATTTATCTACCACTAAATCTTTGAACTATGTTTTTCATAATTACATTTTAAAATTTGTTTTCTATTTAAAATTCTCTATTACTCCACATTATCTAAAATATATCATCATTAAGACCCCTCCCGAAACAAACAACCGTCACAAATCCACTGATCCTTTAATCGTTTCGTCCTTTTCCAAATCTTCCATCATATGTCAACTGATCTTGTTAACTTATTCCACAAAATTTCCAATATACGATAAGGCGACCGATAAGGAAAAGAATTAAAGAATTATTAGCAGTCATTTTTCTTTATAAGATTACAAATTACGAGTTTCATCCCGTAATGAATATATTTAGAGTTGTTTATTAGTGGGTAATAATTGACGTGGTAATAAAGTTGTCATAAATTGCTGTGAAATTTGTATGTATTATTTAAAACCAAAGGAGTTACAAATAGCTAAACTTATATAGATGACATATTGTAAAATATTGAATACATATCGGACATTTTGTTTGTAATTACGTTTAAGAGGATTGTTAATATTTAAGGATTATGCGGAATAAGGTCTTTTTCAAAATGTTATTTTCTGACGACAAAAAATATGCCATACCATAGCAATACCATTGTACAATGCCATAGCTAACTTTTTGAATCATCCATTTCTCATGATCTGCTATAAATATTATTTAAATGGTGACTCCTATGGAATCAGGTTAAATTCCAAAGAATATATGTAGGGTTATAATGGATTTCCATTTCCGTGTATTATTCCTATTCCGGATAAAATATTTCTAATTTTTTTTGTAACATATATTTCACTGAATCCTCCATTGATAGAGTTTAGATTATGGCTGATGTGAATTCAGAATAGCATCAATTTTCTTAGATGGTAAAGTGTGTATTGTAACTTCCAGTTCACTTCTGCTCCAGGTTCCAAAATTTTCCTTGAAACGTCGTTGTTTTAAGAATCGGCTATAGATAGATATTAAAATATTAATATGGATTCAGTATCAAATTCTGGAGGGGGGGAGGGAAGTGAGACTAACTACAATGATTTCAACTTTCGATTTTAGAATTGTCTCTTGCGAATAAAAGCGTTACATTTCCTTTTCAACATCTATTTCACCGAATTGGCTGTGAACAGAGATTAGATGATGACTAATATTGAATCTGTATCGAACTTCGGGAAAAATAGTCACTGAGTTGTTCAATAAGGGTCTCAATTTTTGGTGCAGGGGATGCCACTTCCAGTTTTCTTAGACTTCGCAATAACTGTACAAAAACCGTGTTCTAACGGGTATAAAAGTGTCGCCAAAAATGAAGCCTGCACACCACTTGCCCCCATGTGGAGGTTGCTTAATGAATTTATTGTTTCAAATTATACAGTTTATATTATAGTTCTATTACGTTTTTCATCTACTTATGAATTATCTCTGTTATAAAAATTGTGAGGCGACAGAAATACAATTTCCTGCACAACTAAATGTTCTTTTTGTAAATGTAGAAAACATATATTTTGTCACTAATTTTCATCTATGTTCATAGCAATACTGCTATTTTATTGCTGTTTGGTCTGAAACATTTGAGAGGTTTTGATATTATATTTTTAGTTAAAAGTGTCTTACTTAATAAAGAAACAGGTCTGTATGTGTGTGTTTACAGTCCGTAGAGGAAATATAAGCGTTACACGATTGTAAAATTTGATTCAGGACACGAGTAGGTGCACTTCAGAGGTTTTTTTTAATTTCGAATTATTTTTTTATTTATTGTATAAGCTTGAATTTCCTTTGCGACCCCTAAAATCTAAAATAAAAGTGTATAATATTGTAGATCGAATTTCATTCGAGGCACGGTCGCAAGTGTGGTAGCGGTTTCAGAATCAACTGCATGTACTGATTCCACTACACACAAATCCGTGATCGTAAATTTAGCAAACCAAAAAGAACTGTAATTAACATTTTTAACATCAACAAAATTTCCAAAATTTACACCAGGTTCAGTTTTAGAAAGGTTTCCCAGTTTAGGAGAATTAAATCCTAAATGATACACAGTGAGTAAAACATGAAAGAAATGCAAAAAAAAAAACAGGCTCATTTATCAAACAAAAATTACTTTATTTTAATGAATATATATGTATATCTATCTTCTCAATTTAATATTCAGAGCTTCACTTATCAAATATAACATTCTCAATTAATGCTATGCACATAAAATATTTCAATCAACATTTAAGATTTTCTCAATAAGCATATGGGTTTTAATTCACAAATTTAAATCATTCAAATATCTAATTGAAATTAGAGAGCCATTATAATCAAATACAATGTCCTTCATTCTGCCTGTGAAGCATCGGAACTTCTGGTTCCGAAAAAAGAAATTTTACCTGAGCTCCTATTTAATTTAACAAATTGTAGAAACAGTTCCCTTCAGGAAAACACGGTCTGATTCCGAGAAAAACAGTCCAAAATTTAGATAGCAGGACATCACTCTTTAGTATGGCAAGCAGCCAGACCTCCGCGAAAGATACACATCTCAAGTAACCGAAGTCCGGACTCCTGGAATAAAAAAATATAAATTTAGAATAGATGAAAAGGAATTGTCGAAATTTTCCAGGTTCTTCTCCATTCAGCTCCAGAAAGGCAGGGCGGTTTCAATTAGAAACAAAAGCCCATCTCCGCCAGCTTAGCCATTTTGGCCAAAACCCTTTGTCTATTCCTTAGACAAAATTTCGATGCGACTTTTCAGTCGGAATCTCCAGCTCCAATCTGCCGTGGGTCTCTCGAGGCCCACGCCAAAGATTTCTCCTTGCGCCGCTTCCTGATTGGACAGGCAAGCGCTCCTTCGCAACAGCTGATTCTCTCCGAACACACGTCACGCCTCTCAGCCCAGACACAAATCCTAGACATCTCAACGAATTCTCGACAAAACTCGGTTTTCAGTGCAAAATCAATTCGAACGAGTCCTAGCGAAAAATACAACACAGGCACGGAAGGAAAAAAAGGATGTTTCTCTCTTCGAAAAACACGAAAGGCTCATGGCGCAGAAATGCGACATGACACAAGATTATAGACAAGCATCTCGGTCGAGAAACCGGGAATTCCAGATAAATAATGCTTCATATTTATTCGGATGCACGTGGTTTTCCGCGAAATCGCATCTTTCATCAGCGGTTGAATATACGGTCAATTCTTTTTTTCATATTTCTGGTTTTCGCCGAGAGTCATGCGACTTGATTGGTATGATTTCGGATCAAAGGCATTTTAAGTTGTGTTCCCGTGTGTTAAGCAACGGGTGTTGATATAATTATCTATGCGTAGTTGACGTTTATTTAGAACCCGGCCAATAATTGGTAATTCGTTCTAGTCTGTATAATAAATGGTTAACGTGATTTTGTCTTTCTAGACTGTCCAAACGCCCCTTAACAAAGGAAACTGAATGTTTGAACATGTATAGTATCAACCATAGAATTTAACTTAACTCATTTTCAATTTCTTACTACAAGGCTGGAAATATTGGGAGTGGACGAAACTCTGTTTCAGAACCCGTACAAACCCCAAGTGAAATACTACTGTAAACAGTAACATGATCATATATTGTTATAAATACAGTAATATCAATCATATTAAATTCAAATTGATTAAATTAAATAAATAGTATTTAACTACACTTGAAATGCTAAGCAAACTTACTGAGACATCTACTATGTCCAGTACATGACTATCAATACAGATTCAAAATTTTCTCGTTGGTTGGTTGGTGTCGTGTCCCTAACATATTTATTAAGGAAGAATGTGTGCACTACTTCTGTTTAGTCAATGACTTGGGGCACCCGAAGGTAGAAGTCTGACTTCTGCCCCAATAAGGCATCACAACATCCATGCCCGCAGGCGGGATTCGAACCCGCAATCTGGCAGCCGAGCCATCACGAGGACACTCCTGCCTCTTTGACCGCTCGGCCACCGCATCGGAAAAATTTTCTCGTAAATGCTGTGAAACATTTTTTTTTTATATTTTTCTGTGAACACTTAATTATCTAGATTTCGCCTCTTTCTTTACAGCTAATATGGGTATAGCTACATTATTTGGTTGTCACTTTTTGTTGACCTGATTTGCAAAGTGTTAAGTTAAGTAAATTTTTACAAGTGTTGTTGTGACCGTCTCAACCCAAACTGCCACAGTGTTCACACGGTATACAGTGTGTGGCTCCTGGAGAGCTTAGCACATCGACCAGAGGTTCATTGTACTGCCCCAAGGATGAAGATCTGTAATGAAAGAGACCAGTAGCCGAAGCAAAGATTAGCAGGCACTTGACAGGAATATCACTCAGCTCCCAGGGCTCAATTACATGTCGACCCATGTGTTCGAACCTATAGGCGGAGAAAACCTCACATTCACAGAGAATGTGGGCGGCAGTTTCTTCGCCAAAATTGCAACCTCTGCAAAGCAAATCCTTAGTGACACCCATAATATTCAGGTGTCTTTTGAGGGTGCAGTGCCCAGTGAGGAGCCCAACAGCTCTTCTAATGCCAGTTCTACTGAGCTTGAATAATTCATTTTGACGCATGCTGGGGCACTTAGTTCAGTTCTTTCGCCTGCCTTTGGCCCTTAGTATTAGGCCAGTTCTTTCACTGAAGCTTTCTGAAGATGCCATAGACAGTTCTTCTAGTGAGTTCATTGAGAGCACCCAAAAACGGCGCAGGAACAACAAAAGGATTACTTGAACCTTTCCTAGCCAATGCATCAGCCAACTCATGTCCGGGAATGCCCGAATGTTCAGGTATCCAGTAAAGAATGACTTCGTTATTGTTAGCAATTTTGCAAAGTGCAGTGTAGCACTCTCAGACAAGGGATACAGGCAAGTTCAATATGTGGGTTCGTAAATCCTTCTCAGAGGTTGATGGTAGAGGGATCAGGGTGCCGTGCCTCTAGATACCATCCACGCTGGATTCTGGTGGCACTTCCCAGCAGTCCAAACAGATACCTTACGTCTTCGAGTAGGTCGGATGGTCTGTGTCGAAGACGTATGGTTTTTGGGACTAGGAGGTCCTGAATTCGATTCCTGGCCATGGCGCAAATAACCAATTTTTATGCGGGGATACGACACGTTGAATCTGTTGGTCCGAACGGTCTTCCGAATGGTTGGTTGAAATGAATGGAGAGAAAGCAGTGTCCGGCCCTTGTGGATGTCGATTCCACTGTGTCCCAGTCCAAATTGTGTGGTTCTGTCCCAGCTATTCAAAGAGATAGGTTACACATCCTAGTAAGTCGGACGGTATGGGTTGAAAGTGTTTATGAAGGCGATAAAGGTTTAATAAAGGCTTAGAACCTTTTTCATCAAGATAAATAGGACAAAATTTCCCCCCTGTTGTAAAGTTTTTTCCTTTGTTTATACTACTGCTCTGCCACGCTTAGCCTGAAGAAGAAGATTATTTTCTTTTACCTTTTATACCGGTTAATACACTTATTCCACATTTGCATTTCATTTAAAATCGTAGTATTTAATTTACATACATAAAATGTACATTGTTAGAATAGAAACAATTTAAGATAAATATCTAACCTAACATTTCTTTTTAAATACATATACACGATTCTAAGTTTAGAGGTTAAAAAATTTGTATTTCAAAAAAATATGTGAAAATACATTTTGTGAGATAAATACATAAGTTTATTTCTTTTAGTATGCAGGGTTTTTTTGCATAAACAACTTGATTAAAATGACTTTTGAAGTTTTTCGCATCTGCTCACTTACACTTTTTCAAGTAACTCTATATTTGCTTACACAGCGGTATGTTGAGATAAAAATGTTAGGAAAAGTTTCCGCAAATACTTTCTTTTGAAAATAACTTACGACGTACGAATAAAAATTCTTTGATCTGATCTTTTCTGAAGCGTAGTTCCAAAGAAAATTGTAAAGCTTGTTAAAAAACTTTGAAGAAACGATTGCAATAATTTCTAAAAGCCATTTAACTCGTTTATATGTAGGGCACACTTGTAATCGCAGGTCTAGAAATTGGTGAATTTACTTTTCAATGGGACGGTTATAAATTCTGGAATTACTTGTACTGTTACTTATTTGTAAAACGCATCAGAACCTCCTATCACTCTCGTCTCTTTCGAACACCAGATGGGGAAAATATCCTAACATGCTTCTTTTCCCATGACGTGCAGCTGAGGATGCCAGGTGCTAAATTCGGGAGAAAGGTTGCTAGATTTGGCAATTTACCGTCATTCTGGAGACATTTGGCGACCTTTCGAATGTTCTAGAAACATCTTGAAATAATCAATATGAGAGACTTCCAGAAGTTTCTGTAGAGAGTCTATGAAAAGAGCGATCAATTAGCCGGAGAATAGTTAATGTTATATTGTCTACCTTGAACTGTGATTTTTGATAATGTGTTGAGAATAATAGCAGCTGTTTTGTGAAATGATTTTCTCCAATATTCTGAGAATAACAACGGTTATTTTGTGAAATTAGTGGAGCATTTCAGTACCGCTTAACTGCACATTGTTCCTTTTCACTTTCTCTGCAATACATGGTATAGTATAGGGAAAGTATTGGAATCATGCCGAAAACCGCAACACGAGTTTTCGACGGATCTATACGTTTCGAGACCTCTAGAATACGAAAAAACTATTTTTAGCTTGACGTCTGTGTGTGTGTCTGTGTGCCTGTCTGTCTGTCTATCTGTGCAGATTTTGTATCCACTCTAACTAAAGAAGTAATTGCCCGAATTTCATAAAATTTGGTAGATAAGTCATTTGTGAGCGAATCTGGTGCTGATTAGTTTTAGGTACGATTTGGGAAAAAGAATCCACCTTTTTTGCGACATGGCCGCAAAAGTTTGTATCCACTATAGCTGACAAACTAATGGACCGAATTAAACGAAATTTGGTAGGTAAGTCACTTGTAGCACATTCTGGTGCTCATTAAATTTTGGTATGATTCGGAAAAAAATAGCCTGCCTTTTTTTGCAAAATGTCCCACAAAAATTGCCAAAATCTAAAATAACAATCTACGTATGCTCAAATATATCCAGTAAATGGTTGTTTAATACGTAATTTTAGACGAAGAAAAGAATAAATCCAACCCCATTACTCTAGGAGTAGCCGTTCTCGAGAAATTTTTTAGTTTTTTCGTATTTTCTCTGAAATATGTCCAGTTATCAAATGAGATAGAAAATTGAATAAAAAGTGAATTAAATGTAATTAAAATAAAGAGAACGTGAATATAAGTTTGCAGGGAAAGTCATGTGCTGTCCACTTCAGATTTTTTACTTTCCCTGCAACACATGGTAATGTATAGGGAAAATATTGGAATCATGTCGAAAATCGCAACTCGAGTTTCCGAAGGATCTATATGTTTCGAGATCTCTAGAATACGAAAAAACTATTTTTAGCGTGACGTCTGTGTGTGTGTCTGTCTGTGTGTCTGTGAGTCTGTATGTCTGTGTGTCTGTCTGTCTGTGCAGATTTTGTATCCACTCTAACTAAAAAACTAATGGACTGAATTTCATAAAATTTGTTAGGTAAGTCACTTGTGGGCGAATCTAGTGTTGATTAGTTTTGGGTACGATTCGGGATAACAGAACCCGTCTGTTTTTTGCGAAATGGCCCGCAAAAGTTTTTATCCACTCTAGCTGAAATCCTAATGGACCGACTTTCACAAAATTCTCGTTAGATAAGTCACTTGTGGATCACCCTGGTGCTGATTACATTTTGGTAACATTAAAAAAAAAAAGTAACCTGCCTTTTTTTGCAAAATGGCCCTCAAAAATCGACAAAATCTAAAATAATAAACTATGTATGCTCAAATATATCCATTAAATACCTGTTTAATACGTAGTTTTTAACAAAGAAAATAATAAGACCAACTCCATTACACTAGGACAAGCCGTTCTCGAGATATTTTAGTTTTTTTGTATTTTCTCTACGCTACCTTTGAAAATAAGTCCAGTTCCCAAATGAGAATTAAATCTAATTAAAATAAAAATAACTTGGATATAAATGTGCTGCCTATATCAGATTTTTTAAGCTGTGTTTGTGAATATACGTGTTAGTTATTCAAAAACTTGCACTACTTCTTGAATTATGAGCTCACACCCACAATTCGAGAGGATTACTTTGTTATACTACAGATGCAAATCTAATGCTTACAAATTATGAATGTCCATTATGACTCAATTTAGTCCTTCTGCACTTTTTCTTTTAAATCTAAAGCCATGGCAGCGAAAATATATGAAACTGTGGTTTTAATCACTCATGTATTTCTGAACTGGAATTGGACGTTATACGTTCTTAAGGTGATGGCTATTTGCCTATGAGTAAGTGTGTGTGTGTGTGGGGGGGGGGGGGGGGTATCTCACAAACGAATGTAGAATTACAAACGAAATTTCGTGCAAAAAATTCAATGGATGAATACAAGAAGCCTATTGATTGTAAACGCGATCAAATGTTCGGAAGACCCCAAGTACCAAATTGTTTAGTAAAATTTTGAAAAAAATATTTAAAAAATCCAAACCTTCAATAATGCTATGTGAATCTTATGTAATTTTTATTAAAGAACAATTAATACAGAATTTTTGAACGCTACCATGAGCCCTTCTCGAGATATTCCACGTTTTTCAAGTGAATTTAATGAAAATATGATATAACATTAAAAGCAGTATTTACTATTGAGAAATATGTCCACTTTCATATGTTATATTATGAAATAAATTTGTTAATTTCATTATCGTCGATCTAGTTCTACCAATCACGAGAGAAGATATTTTGTGTAATTGTTTTGTACTTTGGCGTCTAAAAATTCGACAACAGTCATTTATTGATAAGAAATGTTCTTTTCCCCGTTCGTCTGTAACGCTTGGTTATAAATTTGTTGACTTGATTAATAATTTATCGAAATATAGCCAAGGCCAAATATGGTATAGGCTCTGCAATGATGAAAATATCATTAAAATTGAAGAAAAGTCGATAAGTTAAAGGATAATAAGTTAAAGTTAAAGTTAAATAATTTTATAAATGTATCCCCTATCAACCATCGAGACAAGAAAAAAAACATTTAATGGCTGATTATACATTCAGACAGAAACCCGATAATAGTGCAAATTATTTAGGATCCACATTTCTGGATATCTAATACGTTTATTTACAAGCCCAGAGTAAACAAGATCAATATACAGCAAGTAGCTCGATAACTATCTCACAAGAGGAAAAACAAATGTCAGATACAGTAAAACAGCAATCAAATGTTCCACTAATTTCTCAAAACAGCCGATACTACTCATAAAACAATAAGGTGTCTCATAGCTCGTATCCCGTCAATTGCTCTCCAACTGAGCGATGCAATCTTTATATACTCGAAAAATTCCAAGAAGGAGCTGTTATCTCTCAGAATACTCGTTAAATCTAGCAACCTTTGCTATATCTGGCAACCATACATCGACTGTGGTCATTCTACAGTGATGTAAAATGAATAGATGCCTGTAAAGGTGTTTTTTCTTCTGATTCACAAAGAAACTCTTGTGAAGGCAAGTTAGTAATTATGCATTATCTGATATAAATATGTATAATATGTAAATAAGTAAGGCTTATTATTTAGGAGATGACAATTTGATTCATATGAGTATTTGGTCGAAACGTCTTTATGATTTTAATTAATTGATCTATCACCTTACATCGACCACAGATAGGCGGATAGATTCATACCAAAGTGCAGAGATTCATACCACGTGACGCAATTATTCATCCCACAATCGTGGACATCGCGTTATGTCTACATGGAATGTATTTTATGCAATTGAAATGTATTACATGAAATGTATTTTCATTCAAGAACAAATCCATTAAATAAAAATGTAACTTTTACTCTCCATTTCCTCCCTCATCTACATGAATTTAAAACCCCTCGAATAGACATTGTGATCAATATTTAACTTTACAAAATAGAAGAGAAAAACTTTCAGCAATTACTTCCTTTACAAGGTATCTTCGGAAATCGAGAGGTAAAAAAAATTTTTGATTTCAACGTTCCTCCATCCCATTTCACTGAGTGCTAAGAAAAATGCAAGATTATCCAGAAGTTTCAGCAAACTTTGGGGATTTAATTTGTTTACATCTGCTGTGAAGCGAAGGAGGGATATTTCGTATGACGATTGCCCCTTAAAAGTTGTTTTCCATGAAATAGAGTCCCAAAAGTGTTTTCTTTTTCATCTTTGAGTAGGACATTTGGCATTTAATCACAGATTCGGGATTTTGCATGGATTGTTCCTATTAACATTTAGTGGTACAGTGTTCAGTTCGATTTTGATTTCAATGTGAAACATCTGTAAAGATGTCAAATAAATATGCAGACATCTTTTGATAAAAAGAAAAAAATATCCTTAAACTACAGAAATCATGAAATTAACTCTACTAACGTAATTTATAAATAATAAATCAGAATTTACATGGTACACCCTTTTTACCATTGTCTGCATCCACACACCCCACGTTCCCCGGCCGACTAATCGGTTGCTCATGTCCTTGCTGACGAGCCGGTCGGTCTGGGTCTTCAACACCCTACGTTCCACGTACAAACTCGTGCCATCTTCTATCAACGTCTTCTCGAATCCTCACTCTTGTGCTTCGCCCTTCGCCTTTTTATAACCTGATTGCCAGCACCCTCTACCGTCCCCGATTTGGCTATAAGCGATCCATGAAAACTGTGCCATTCAAGATGGTTAACTGCTGCTAACAGAGTCCTTGGTGTGTACTTTGGGACAGGATATCCTGCTGCCGAACTTGACCAATATGCGGAGTATATAATGAAGGTATACATACTCGTATGGTTCTTCATAAAGGCCAGATCTTCGTGCAATGATGGAGCTAGACACGTTTGGAAGATGGTGCAACTGTCCAGTTATTTTCCAACCTTGTACAGGAAAATCGTTGACCCGGTCATTACCCGAAATGCATATTTCGCACATCCGGAGAACATGATGATAACGGACGAACTCTATGATAACGGACGAACGAAGTCATATCCGAAAACTCGGTATTTTATGGATTCTTAAGTTACGCCAAGTTAAGAGTGAAACTGTACGGCACTTTTCAATTCTAAAATTGATGATGGAAACAATGGATTACATTGACCTCATCATGTGGCAGAATGTTATTATGACAGAGCCTCCAATCATCTCCCACATCAGCAACCAGCAATTCCAACAACTACTACAGGATAATAGGGACGACGGTCCCGAAGCTTTAGACATTCCAAATTATCCTTGCCATTCCCAGAGAATCGAGTGATGTGTTAAGATGTGGTCACCGAAGCTTCCCAAGAAGCCTGCGGATATGAAGGAATAGATGGTGTCATTCCATCGAAAATGCTGTCAGGAAAACTTATGTCATATCAAAGGCATATTACAACCCAGCTACATAGATTTTCTAAGGGTTTTTTCTGGGCATTAAACTCGTTCCGGAACCTGAAAACGTAATCGGATTGGAAAAAAATTAGAAAGGTACCATTAATATGATTAAAAAAACAGTATTTCCATGCTACCTGTAACCAAAGTTGGTATTAAAAGATTTATGGCAATGTTGGTAAAATTACTTGTTTTTACGATTATTTTGGCAACTTTAGGCGCGTTCCGGGACCTGAAAATATTAACCGATTTTCTCAAAATTTTAAATATGTTCGTTATGTCAATAAAGGCAACTTTTACGCACTACCCGTTGCCAAAATTCGAAAAAAAAGTTTTTACTGATCACCCCTATTGTAGAATCGGCATGAAAAGTACTAATATTTATAGTAAAACACGTAAAAATGAAAATAACTTTAGAGTTTAAAACCTGGTGCACAGTACGTTATGATGCATAACATAATGTTCACACGATGTGCAAAAATTATTCATGCTCACCGGGTTCGACACATAAATAAGGTCGGGGGGGGGGGTTAATTACTCAACGTATGTATAAGTGTACGATAAGTTTTATTGCTAGCACCTCCTCACAGATGCGGTGGAAACGATCAGCGCTAAGATGTGTAATATAAGACAGACGTCATAAAATTTCAAATATAAAATGCCAACAGAAATGTCTCAGTTTTTCTCATCTGCTCAATTGCACTTTTCCAAGTATTAACTCTAGCTCTGCTTACACAGCAGTATGTGGAGATAAAAACGTTAGGAAAAGTTTTCGCAAATATTTTCTTTTGAAAAGAGCTCCAGACGTACGAATAAAAATTCTTTGATCTGATCTTTCTTAGCGAAGTTCCAAAGAAAATTGTAAAGGTTGTTAGAAAACTTTGAAGAAACGATTGCAAGAAATTCTAAAATACGTTTAACTGGCTTATAAGTAGGGCTCAATTGCAGTCGTCGTTTGGAAATTGGTATATTTGTAATGTTACGATTTTGTAAAACGCATCGTAACCGCCTTTCACTTTCGTATCTTTCGTAGTCCTTTCGTGCTGAAAACATCCGTGTGTGTGAGGAGCGGGGGGGGGGGGGGGTATCTGATGAACGAATGGAATTCGTTCCGTACGAAATTTCGTAAAAATATGAAATCAATGAATACCGGAAGCCTATTGATTTTAAACGCTAATGAATGTTCGGAGACCTCCAAACCCAAATTGTTGAATGTTATTTTAAAAAACGGATCAAGAAATCAAATCCTTTAATAATGCTACGCAAATTATAATAACTTAAGCAATTTTTATTAAAAAACTATTAACACTGAATCTTGAACTCTACCATAAGCCGCTCTTGAGATATTGCACGTTTTTCAAATGTATTAAAAAATTGCATAAAATTAAAAACAGTACTTATTATACGTCTACTTTTCATATGTTATATTACGAAATAAATTTGTTAATTTCATTACCGCGGATCTAGTTCTACCATTCACGAGAGAATATATTTTGTGTAATAGTTTTGTATTTTGATGCTTAACAAATCGCCGACAGTTATTTATTGATAAAAAATGTTTTTTTCCCCGTTTGTCTGTAACGTTTGGCGAGAAATTTGGTGATCTTGATTCATTATTTACCGAAATATTTACATGGCTCTACATTGATTAAAATGTATTTAAAATTGAAGAAATTTCAATAAGTTAACAGAAATAACGTCAACCTGTTTAAATAATTATTAAAATATCGCCGTGAATCTGATTTTGTTTACATTGCTTCACTGGGGAAGAAGTAAATTCATTATATTTTAGAGTAAGAAAAAGGGCTGCGGACATCGGATTTTGCCTTTGCATTTTCACCCTTAATTCAAATCCATCAATCCTGAGTCCGATTGGCAGCGAAAGTTTATAAATTTATTATTTATTATTTCAGGCTCATAAATCACATGAATATCATTTTGAATATCATCAAAACTATTTAATTATTGTTAGATAACTAGAAAAATTACATCGCGTTATATTTACAGAATTAAGTCTTAATTGACGTCAAAAAATGATTTCACATCGGTACCCCTAATTCCAATTTTCGAAAATTTAGAAATCCCTCTTCAAGTTAAGAAGAATCGAATGACATCCAGAGCATAATTCTAGCTGTAGCGGAGCAGCTCATCACGTCAGTTAGTTATATATATATATATATATATATATATATATATATATAATATATATATATATATATATATATATATATATATATATATATATATATATATATATATATATATATATATATATATATATATATATATATATATATATATTGTGTATGCGGCCAAGCCCAAATTTCTCCAGTCCCACTTTTAGTCTTGGAAGTTCTTTTGTGCAGGGAAACATTATTTAATTTAAAGTAACGAAAAAGAAAAGGTGGTGTAAATTTTAAATATTTAAGCATATGGTATTATTATTCGAAATTACTATTTCCTCTGGTGCTAAAATAAAGCAAAGAAAGATACAGAAATTGAAATAACATTTTGGTCTGTTTCCGATATTAGCCGCTATTAATATATTTTTAATGAAAAATGAAATTTTATATTTTTAGTTTGTCAGACTATAGGTAAACATTTTCATCAGCAACCATTTTGGCCGTCGTCAGTTAAATGTGTTAGTTATTACTATTATTTTATCTCCCGAATAAGTAGGATATTGCGAAAATTTAGAAGTCATTTTTTTTTTGCATACTATCCATATGTCCCGGTAATATTTTATTAATATTCTGTATATAAAAAGTGATTTCAGATATATGATGTTACCACACTCTTTGTACAAAATCCAGAAAACCGTACTGAATTAAGGCGGCAGATGATTAACAGTGGCCAGATTACCACAAAAAATCAAGATGACACCTCTATACGCGTAATTCGTTATAAAATAAGAAAATACGCTTTGAAAATTAAGTAAGGCATATTTTTACGCATTGATTTTGTAAACAAAGAAGAAAAAATCATCAATCACGATGTTTGCAGATCACGCAAGTCCCAAAAAAGGTTACAAGTTTCCCTAAAATGTTAGGGATTTAAAAACAGACGATAATTTTGAGATCAGAGTTTTCTCATCTTTATTAATCCGTTTCCGCGCGATTGCGAAAACTAAGCTTGCAAACGTCGATTGCCACGGTTCCACGTAAGAGCAGAGATACCGATTACTACGGATTCTCCATTCTACGGAATACAACCTCATACTACGGATTGCGGTTGCACAGCTTTCTGCGGAAAATCGAAATTGCCTTTCTGTCTAGGCCAATGCAAATTCACTGCCGCATGCACGCTAATGCCAGTCAACTTAACGTGATAATAGGGATTTATAGCTGCCTGAAATGTAAATTAAGATCGCAATCGCTTCCTTAACATTTGGCATTCGGCATAAATTGCTAATCAGTTTTTTTTCTGTACTTTTACCTCAATGGTTTTAAGTTTTTCAGTAAAATAAATTATTGTAGTATTGTAATGAATAAAAGGAATTTAATAAAAGTAGATGAAGTAAATTTTTACTGCTTTTATATAGACAGCCAGGTGACTTGTATTTCAAAGACGCTATTTGAATAAAATTCATTTTTTTCGATGAAGTTTTCAAATATAAAAAATCAGTGTAGTATTGTGATAAATTTAAAAATATTACCGCTGAATGTATCGTATTTTAGAGATGTTTAAATAAAATTGCATTGCAGTTAGAAAGTGTTCCGTAATAAATGCTTTATGCATGATTGATTTTTCTTGTTTTAACCATAGAAAAGTCAAAATTTCTCTTGCTGGAAAACTCTGAAATTGTTTTTCTAATATCTGGAAATTTGAGGGTAATGGATCATTTGTTAAAACTTACTTCTCTGGAAAGCAAAATACTCCTTCAGAATAAGCCAGGGAGTGTTTTTACTGTTCTGGAAAAATTCTACTTAGATCTCTGTTTACCGTACATCCCCAAATAACATTGTCTGGCTTCAGGGATGTCACTGAAGAAACATTTTATTGTTCAGAAATCAAATAAATTTCAAAAAAGTGTGCTATTTAGGCATATGGTAAACTGAATATTTAGTTACTTCACCTCTTCAAAAAAAATATCTAAGGCAACCATACTGGCAGGATATGAAACGTGTTAGCTTTGCAGCCCAGCATAAAATCCATTGTGTCAAATTCCTTAAAATTTCGCTAATGTAAATTTAGACCAATTGGCCGTTAATATTATTTTCAGCGGTGCCGTATTTGTGTGTGATATATGCTTTTGTATTTGTGTGTGAAGTGTGCCTGTCCGTGAAATTGATATGTAACGTAAGTATGTCACCCATAACTCAAAAACCACCATTATGTCATGAAATTTACAGTTGGTCTTATTTACACTTGTACCTATTAGACTTTCACAGAAATTAAAAATAAAATGTATACGTTTTTACATGTTGATGTTTACGTTTTTGATGTTGCTGTTGATAATACTTTTCTTATAAACTAGATGTGAATCTAAACATTTTTATGTAACAGGTACCCAGATGAACAAAATGTTCTAATCTGATCTCCGTCTTAATCCAATAAGAAGGCAATTGCCAATCATTTCTTTAGAAATACGTCGCACCACACATTTTTAACACTTTCCAACATAGATGGAAAGTCCTTATGACTTTGTTCATCCTGTCTGTCTGTCTGTCCCTTCGCGCGATATATACCGTAAAAGAGACTGTATCAAAATGAAATTTTAGTATGTTGGTTAGACGGTCTGAGGGTCATATGGGAATGTAAATGAATAATATTACCCAATTAGTTTTGGATTGAACCCGGGTGAAGAAGTGCTATTTAGGGATATGGTAAATTGAATATTTGGTTACTTGTCCTCTTCCCAATCCAAAATCTCTAAGGCGACGCTGCTGGCAAGATATGAAACGTGTTACAGTTGTCGCTCAGCATAATTCCCATTGTGTCGAATTCCTTAAAATTTTGCTAATGTAAATTTAAAGAAACTGATTACCGTTGTTATTGTATTTGCGTGCGAATTTATATTGCGTGTGTTTTGTATTTGCGTGTGTCTATCGGTGAAATTGATATGTAACGCAAGTATGTGTCACCGATAACTCAAGAACCATCATTATGTCATGAAGTTTACAGTTGGTCATATTTACACTGGTACATATTAGACTTTCACAAAATTAAAAATAACATGTATTCGTTCGTAAATATATTCGTCACATTAGGTCTCGAGAAAACTCAAAAACTGAAATCTATAATAATAAAGGAATATGTCTGTCTGTCTGTTTGTGTCGTCTATAGCGGAAAATATAAGCTTTTTAATAGCTTAATTTTGATATAGATAATATTATTCATGCATTGACCTACACACATACATCGCCTCAAAATAATTCAATTTATGTCCAGTTGTATATATTACATGTTCAAATGTCAAAATACTTTTTACAATTTTTAACCGCGTCATAAGATATTTTCTACAAGAAACTTATGTATGTATGGAAGGTTAAAATTAATAATGTGTCATTTTAAGTTATCTTTTCATGTGATACCCTTGAGTATACTTGCTTTTTAACTATTTGTGATGCTCAATATTTTTTATGTAACAGCTACCTACAAAATCTTCGAATCAACTCGCCATCTTAATCTGAAAATAAAACAATTGCCAAGTGTTTCTTTGGAAATACGCCGCAATACATATTTTTAACACTTTTCACATAGTTGAAAAGTGTTTATGACTTTGTTCATTCTGTCTGTCGCTCTGCCTGTTCGCGCGATAACTACCGTAAACATGTCTTTATCAAAATGAAATTATTGTATATTCATTGTATTGAATATTTGTATATTCATCAAACTTTCATTATTTCTACAACAAAACCTAATTTTAATGGATGAAACTGTAAACAAGTGATTATAAGATCAGTTGCATAAGAATTGCTGAATTTTTTTCTCTCAAAATTATTTAGCTTTGGAAACTGGAATGAAAGTGATATGAATGAAATATCTATTGCTTTTACAAAATATATAGAGAGCCAGCATATGCATATGTCGGTGACGTCAATTAAATAAAGTTCATTTTTTCGAAGAAGTTCTAAATTTTCAAATATAAGAAATCAGTGTAGTCCTGTGATAATTCACAAACAATTTTATGAGGTAAATGGGTGTGTTCATTTCATATAGTATGCGGATATTTTTATGCATAAGCAACTTTAATTACTCTAAATCTGCTTACACAGCGGTATGTTGGTATAAAAATGTTAAGAACAGTTTCGAACATACTTTCTTTTGAAAAAAACTTCAGACGTACGAATAAAAATTATTTGATCTGATCTCTTCTATGGCGAAGTTCCAAAGAAAATTGTAAAGGTTGTTAACCGTTTACCCGTCAATGATCCCAAATGGGAACGTTTTTAAATAAATTAAATAAATTAATTATTTTTCGATTTTTACGCATTAACTCATTTATTTCAATCACTGTTTCAGTGGAATTGATTATTAAAATAATTTGTTGCAGGAAAAAACATGGCGTATTAGTTTTTATTATTTATTGAAATAAGACGTTTTTCTGTACTTCCACTTTGTTTTAAATATTTTTATGTGGAAACCACAGAAATTAAAAATTCAAGATAATTACCTGATAGCTACTTAATTACATTCTAGAGATTAGGTTTATGGATGTTTAGTGGAAATAAATAAATTAGTGAAAGGGTAGGTTCGAACTAGATAGAATTGTTCCCAATTGGGAGCATTGGCGAGTTGCATATACAGATTCTCGGGAAATCCCCGCTCGTAGAGAATTTGGGGGATTTTCCCGAAAGGTTGTTGCCGAAATAGGATTTCCTAGTCTGTTTTGTGAACTCCATGTCAGTTTAGTTTTACATTGGGCTTCGGATAGATCGTCAGAGTGCTTTAGCGTGTAATAAGGTTTTGTTTTTCTTTCGATCCGAAAAATGACGGAAATTTTTTTTAGAGCAGTTGAGGAGGCATTATATTACTTCTGGACTCTCCCTGATGAGGATATTGCTTCATTATCAGAAAACGAGGAGGATGTTTTACAGTTGTATCAACTCCCACCAACAGAAGATGATAGAATGAGAGATGAAGAGGACATCAATGTAAACCAATTGGACAAGGTGATCCAATTTGACGTATGTGGTGAAATAAGTGTTTGCCTACGATCACGTTTTTCTCATGCTTCTACTAATGACGACCTTTCTCAGAGTGGGCCATCTGCACTTACTCAAGAAACTAAAAAATCAAAAGGAGAACCATCTCGTAAAAAACGGAGGCATAAAAATAATAAGGAATGGAGTGAACAAAATAAATTTAAATACAAATTTCCAAGCAAAGAAATACAAAAATTAGCTAATACATATCCAGAGTTAAATGCTGCAGAACCAATTGATATTTTTTTAAGGGGGCATAGGACCTTTAAACTGTCGAAATTCATTGAAAATAGAGTTATCTTTACAATTTTTTAATTTTAACCAGGTGTATCCCATATGTTCAAATTTTTTTCTCTAAACATATAGAAAACCTTTCTTACTACACAAATTTTACTGAAGTCATATAATTATATGTACATTTTATATTGTTTTTTAAAATTTATACAATTTTGACAGACATAACGGTGTATGTAGCAGCCGCGCGCATGATATTTCAAATAATATTATACTTATGGACTTCAATTTGATAATAATATATTTATAACTATTACATCTTTAATTTGTACACACTTTTTTAAATTTTGAAATAAATTTAATATTTTTAAAATTTAAACAAAATGAAATTTTCATTTTCCTTGTTAAAAAACATGAAATAAACCTCTTCACAATTATTTTTTTACTATTTATGGTGAATTTTTGAAGTACACATTATATATATGGATGAAACAAGTAAGTCCAAAAAATTTGAAAGTGATTGGTTAAATATATTTTAAGATATGTTGCGCGCAAGGGCTAAAATCACATATCTGAGAAAAACAGCTTTATAATGTAAAAATGTTTCAATGTTACTTATTATCTTATTTTGTACCTTAAAATGCCTCTAGTTCATAATTAGCACCTTCCCATGTCTGTTATGTAAGAAAAATCAAAAATTTTCTGCCCTTTAGGGGCTACTTGAGCTCTATATGTTGCTTCGGAAACTCGAACAGACGTTACATAAGAATTACTGAATTTTTTTTCACACAAAATTATTTGGCTTTGGAGTCTGGAATACAAGTTATATGAATGAAATATTCATTGATTTTGCATAGAGAATTAGATGATTTATATTTCGATACAGTTTTAAATATTTAAGTATAATAAATTACTGTAGTACTGTGATAATATAAAAGATATCACCACTGAATGTATCACATTTTAGAGATTTTTAAATAAAATTGCATTTCAATTGGAAAGTGTTTCATAATCAATGCTTATGCATGATTGATCTTTCTTGTTTTTAAATCTACAAACATGGCAGCGAAAATATATGTAATTGTGCTTTTATCTACTCTAGATTCCTGAACTCGAATTAGATGTTTTTAAAGTGATGGTTGTGTGCGCGCGTTTGTATGTGTGTGTGTATGAGAGGGGCTGTATCTAACGAACGAATGTAAGGTCTGGAATGAAATATCGTGCAAAAATTACAATCGATGACTACTGGAAGCCTATTGAATTTAAACGCGATTCAATATTCGGTAGACCCCAACCTCAAATTGTTGAGTAATATTTTGAAAAAAGCATCAAGACATCAAAACCTTTAATAATGCTACGCAAATTATAATATCCTATCCAATTTTTTACTAAAGAACTATTAACACATAGTTTTCAACGCTACCATGGGCCGTTCTCGAGATGTTGCACGTTTGAAAATAAATGTAATCAAAAATTTACATAAAATTAAAAGCAGTATTTACTATTGTGAAATACGTCCGCTTTTTATATGTTATAATATGAAATAAATTTGTTAATTTCATAATCGTGGATCAAGTTCTACCATTCACGAGTAATTATATTTTGCGTAATAGCTTTGTACTTTGACGCCTAACAATTCGCCAACAGTCATTCATTGATAAAAAATATTCTTCTCCCAGTTTGTCTGCAACGTTTGGCAATAAATTTGGCAAACTTGGTTAATTTTTCGAAATATCGTCATGGCTCTTCATTGCCGAAAATAACTTTAAAATTGAAGAGATGTCGATACGTTAACGGAAATGACGTCAAATTGATTAATTAATTACTAAAATATCACCGTATTATACATCATTGTTTTACTGCGAAAGAAGTAAATTCATTATATTATAGTATAAGAACACTCATGTGCTGCCAACATGAGATTTCGCCTTTGCACTTTCACCCTTAAATCAAAATCTCCAGGCGAGTTCGATTGGCAGCGAAAGTTTATAAAATAATTATTTATTATTTCAGGCTCATAAATGACTTGAATATCATTTTAAATATCATTAAAACAATTAAATTATTGTTAAATAACTAATAAAAATATATCGCATTATATATACAGAACTATTAATTGACGGTACCAAAACTATTAATTGACGGTGCCAAAATGATATCGCATCGTTACCCTTAATTCCAGATTTCGAAAATTTAGAATTCCCGCTTGAAGTTAAGAAGAATCGAGTGACATCCAAACCAAAATTCTAGCTGTAACCGAACCGTCTATTTGTAACATCCCGTTAGTTAATTTCTCAATTCAGCATATATATATATATATATATATATATATATATATATATATATATATATATATATATATATATATATATATATATATATATTAATATATATATATATATATATATATATATATTAATATATATATATATATATATATATATATATATATATGTATATGTATATATATATATATATATATATATATATATATATATATATATATATATATATATATATATATATATATATATATATATATATATATATATATATATATATATATATATGTATATATATATATGTATATATATATATATATATAATATATATATATATATATGTATATGTATATATATATATGTATATATATATATATATATATATATATATATATATATATATATATATATATATATATATATATATATATATATATATATATATAATATATATATATATATATATATATATATATAATATATATATTTATATATATATATATATATATATATAATATATATATATATATATATATATATATATATATATATATATATATATATATATATATATATATATATATACAGGGTGAGTCGGAATTGTTTTTACAAAAGCAGAGGGTGATAGTACCCCACCAGACGAGCAATAATTGCTATGGAGCATAGGGTCGCATTGCACTCTGAGAGGCAGAAAAGAGGCACGTCGAACTTCGTCAAGCATGGCGCAGTCAGCGCCTCGGACATCATTGTGTACCTGCCTACGTAGTATCTCCTACGCCAGACACGAACGCAGTTGCCGTATGTAAATGTCCAGGGAGCAGAATCAATGTGCAAATGTCCAGGGAGCAGATAGCCAATCAGAGCACACGTTGTCCTATTAAAACCGGCACAACTTCAACGCTGCAAGTTATTCCCACTGGACTTTTTCTTCTGGGGCCACATGAAATCTTTAGTGTACGAGACGCCTGTGGACTCGGCGGAAAATCGCGTCGCTCGCATCGTTGTTGCCGCAGACCACACTAACACAAAACCTGGAATCTTCTAGAGGGTGCGTCAGTCATTCCTTCGCCGGTGTGAAGGGTGCAACGACACGCGTGGTTGCCACTTTGAGCCCTTGCTGTGAGTTTATCGCTGCATAAAAAATCTGTTTGTGCAACGTTTGGTATTGTTCATTCGCTTTCCCAACACTGGTGTACGTGCAAGTCCGTATTCTAATTTTACTCTTTTCTGCCTCTCTGAGTGCAATGCGTCCCTAGGTTCCATGGTAATTATTGCTCATCTGGTGGGGTACTATCACCCCTCTGCTTTTGTAAAAACAATTCCGACTCACCTTGTATATATATATATATATATATATATATATATATATATATATATATATATATATAAAGAAATACAATCCGAAAAAGTATAAAATTCAAGAAAGAGAAAGGGGCAAATAGCCGCACTGTCAGAGTCTTGAAATATAAGATTTAAAATGAAATTTTAAATAAAATTTTTAAATGAAATTTGGTTGTTTCAGGAGTGCAGAGTCTCTGGGAGCGTTTTCATGAAGTCAAAGCTAGCTTCTAACCAGGAAATAGGGGTCGCAATCCCCTTGACCTTTCTGCAACCCTGTAAACACAATCATTCCACCTATATATTTTATTTTTTCATTTTAAATCTTATATATATATATCGTGTATGTGGCCACGCCCACTATTCTCCTCTCCCACTTTTATTCTCCAAAGTTATTTTGTGCAGGGAAGCAGTATTTAAGTTAAAGTAACAAAAATTAGGAGGTGGTATACATATTAAATATTATAGCAGATGGTATTATTCGAAATCACTATTTCCGCGGGTGCTAAAATAAGCAAAGAAAGACACAGAAATTGAAATAACATTTCGGTCTGTATTCGATATTATCTGCAATTAATCCATTTTTAATAAAACATTCAATTTATATTTTTTAGCTTGAGAGGCCATAGGTAAAATAATTCGACGGCAACCATTTGGGCAGTCTACAGTTATTTTATCTCCCTAAAAAGTAGGAGATTGTGAAAATTTAGAATTTTTTCCATACTATCCATATGTTGCAGTAATATTCTAAAAATGTACTGTATATAAAACTTGATTTTATTTAAATTAATAATTGCGCAGTACATGTCTCATCTAAAAATGTAGAAAGCCGTGCCAAATAAGGCGGCAGATAGAACAATGACTAGATAACCGCGGTGTGCATTCTCAAACAACATTGACTGGCTTCAGGGATGTGACCAAAGACACTTTGTTCATAAATCAAATACATTTCGAGGAAGTGCTATTTGAGAATATGGTACACAGAATATTTTTTTATTTGCCTTCTTCCCAAATCAAAATCGCTAAGACAACGTCACTGGCAGGATATGAAACGTGTTAGCGTCCATAGCGGAAAATCTAAGCGTTTGAATAGCTTAATTTGTTACATAGATAATATTTTCATGCACTGACCTACACACATATATCGCCTCAAACTAATTACGTTTATATCCGGTTGTAAACATAGCATGTTCAACTGTCAAAATATGTTTTACAATTATGTCACAAGATATTTTCTACACGAAAATTATGTATATATGGAAGGTTAAAATTAATAAAGTTCCATTTTAAGTTTTTTTCTCCTGTGATGCTCTTGATAATACTTTCCTTATAAACTAGTTGTGAATCTCAACATTTTTCATGTAACAGCTAGACAGGTAAACAAATGTTCGAATCTGCTGTCCATATAAATCTGAAAATATGGCAATTGCCAAGAATTTCTTTGGAAATACGTCGCACCACACATTTTTAACACTTTCCAACATAGCTGAAAAGTGTTTATGATTTTGTTCATTATGTTCTTCTGTCTGTCCGTTCGCGCGATAACTACAGTAAAAATGACATTATTAAAATGGAATTTTAGTATGTTGTTGAGACGGTTTGTGAGACATATCGGAATGTAAATGTATATAAAACTAATACAACCCAATTAGTTTTGGATTAAACTCGGGTTGAAAAGTGAAATATATTGAACCACGCAGGACCTAGTTCTTCAAACATTTTTAAAGAGAAATTAAAATTCACATTTTGCGTCGAAAATTTTAGAAAATATTCAAGTTATGCCAAAAAATATATAAAACAATGTCAGCAAAGTATGTTTATTTGATTTTAAATAACAATTTAAATAACAGCAACACCCATATTATATGAAGAGATCACGTGACCCACTTCAAATTAAAGTCCGGCATCCATCTTTTTTTCCTAGTGAAAAAATCGTGATTTTAAAAGTTCTTTTAAATTTATATTAATGTTGCGTCCGTCCAAAAACAGATTTATTTTTGAGTATTTTCTGTGCATGACCATCAAACGTTGATTATTTCTACAACGAAGCATAATTTTAATGAATGAAAGTGTATACAAGTGATTGTAAAATCAGTTGTATAAGAATTACTGAATTTTTTTCACGCAAAATTATTTAGCTTTGGAGTCTGGAATAAGAGTGATATGAATGAAATTTTCATTGCTTTTACAATACATAGAGAGCCATGATATGCATATGCCGATGACGTCAATTGAATAAAGTTCATTTTTCCGATGAAGTTTTAAATTTTCAAATAAGAAAAATAGTATAGTACTGTGATAATTTAAAATATATCACCGCTGAAGGTATCGCATTTTAGAGATGTCTAAATAAAATTGCATTTCAATTGGAAAGTGTTTCATAATGAATGTTTTATGCAGAATGTTATATTTCATAATGAATATTTATGTTATATGTATTTTCCCCAGTGGAAATAAATACATGTTTGCTTAAAAATATATTTTCACTATTTTACGATATTATTTAAATACATGAATTTTAAATGCTGTTTAACAAATAGTACATGTACATTTCCATTCTGCAATAATTCCTATTTGGCATTTAACTCGGTGGATTTATCTCAGAAAAATAATTTTAGCACACATAATTGCATTTCACATTGTAAATTAAGATTAATAGATAAAATCGAATCTCACCATATAATCATCCGATTTCTCTCCATACATTATTTGAATTGAATTAAAATTTTGAATAGAAACGTTTTCTTTATATGACTGGCATTTCAAAAGTTTGTACAGATAATTTCAAAACATATCAGGATAGTACATTTTAACACAATAAAAATTAAAATTTTGTAATTTTTTAAATCATCTTTTTATTGTTCTCCAGCGTCAATATACTCAGAGTCAATACAGTGAGCGTCAATATACTTAGAGTCAATACAGTGGGCGTCTTTATAATGAAGAGCTCTAAATTCCAGTTTTCGTGAGCAACAGGTTGCTGTGTTGCAGAACCGGCATATATGTATATATATATATATATATATATATATATATATATATATATATATATATATATATATATATATATATATATATATATATATATATATATATATATATATATATGCCGGTGATGAATATTATAAATTAGCGCACTTTATGGAATTATTGAGTACAGCGACTAATAATGCATATCCCCCCAAGTTTGTTATTAAAATTATCAACTCAGTGTATCAAATTTCACTCGATAACATCCTAGAAAACATTCCCAATTATAGTGACTAACATACAGGAGAGAGAGGAGGGGGAAAAATGTATATATATATATATATATATATATATATATATATATATATATATATATATATATATATATATATATATATATATATATATATATATATATATATATATGTATATATGTGTATATTATATATAATTATTTATTAATTATATAAATAAATAAAAATGAAAAATAATAAACTAAGTCAAAAACATTAGAAAAATCAAAAAATCGGAAAATAAGATGCATTAACATTAATGTTTTGAATTTTATTTTCGCAAAAAAATGTAACTTTTGTCAGTATTGAAACTACGTTTTGAGCGCCCTTATAATGGTGTATAGTGGCATTCTCGATTATCCAGTTTTCCTATGAATTACTTGTTTAGTAGGAATTTCCATCTTTGATTAATGTTCGTATTCAGTTCTGCATGTTTGGGAAGTTGTATTCTGAATTGATTGTCCAGTCTCCAGCTTAGACTCACTGGACGGGTTTGGGAGTATTTCCGTGAACGTTCGTACTGCCTCCCTGGTAGGATTTCGACTTGTTCATTCCGGTGCTTCTAGATTAAGCTGTTGAGGTTGATCGTGTATACACGTGGTAGAAGAAGGGTTCATGCCGCATGGTAATGCAATTTTCTTAATGTATCCTTTTTTCATTTTTTCATTTTTTGATGCCTGTAGTCTGAGTTTAAGCATTTATAGTAATGTACTATTGCTTAATCTGAAACAGGCATTTGTTTGGGTTAATTAGAGTTAAATACTCAGATCTGAAGATGAATTTAATTCTGATTAATCATCGTATTTGGGAAGGTTCTGTTCTTTTCTCTTATCGGCATTATGGCCGTGAATTTGCTTCTATGGTGATGTTAATATACTTGAATTGTATTTTTATTTTTTTATTTTTACATAATTCTTATTATTACATTTCAAATATATATATATATGATTGCATATTGTAGAGCATATATTTTAATATGTTGGTTATGAATAAGGGATGCTTAAGATGGAAACTACACTCTACAAAAGTGCAATTTCAACAATAGATATATTGGCCAATTTATTGCTCACTGATAATTATGAGGTTTCAATATTCACCGGCTGTAATTACCCAACCAAATTATTTTCGATACTACCCATTTGTCGATAAGACATCGTGTTCGCAGTCTCACAGCCACGCACAAACACATACGCTGACATTCATATACATATACTGGCATACATACATACACACAGCCATCATCTCAAAAATGTTCGACTTCAGTGTAGGGATGCTTTAAACGTATAATTGCTCTTCTTTCGAAAACTAGATCAAAGCATTGCTGTATTGCATATATAAATCAGATGGGATATCTATAATATGTAAATTTAAATTTTTGAAATAACTACCTCCTCATTTGGTGACTGAATTTCAAAATGGTTCATTCCCAATTGCTAAAATATCTCCACAGAGTTTCATTCCCTTCGTTTTACAGAAATGTTCATATAAAACATGTCTTACATGCTTTAGAAAACATTAACATTTCTTATTTGACCTTTTCATCTGTAAGAATTGTTTTGCAAAAACGTGTCAGCTCTTTTTCTCGAATTATACCAAAATACAATTTGCACCAGGGTGTTTCACAATGACTTACATGATCGTCTGCTTTCATCATGGGCAGCAATTCCGTTTATGAGTACGTTATTTATTATAATTGCAAAATCTCGTTCAGTTCTTAACCGAATGGATAGCAAAACTATGTATTATTCCTAAACACAGATTATGTTTCACACAATTAATCCAAATCTATAGGCATTCAGATATTCTCATAAGGAATATCCAATTGAAAGTACGTAGCAGTAAATCGTTTGGCACTTTTCCAAATCACCCATCATTTTGTCACTTGATTTTGTGAATTTTTCGGCGGAATTTCCAACAAAAGATAAAATACCCGAAAAGAAAAGGCGGCTGGAATTTCTACTGTAGACCTATGAGTAAGTATTGATAATGAGTAGGATCCATCAAATGAGTAAGAATTGTATGATTTGTTTCTCCCAAATTGAGCTTCCGTTAAGTATTATACTATAAATTATTATTTGCATCTGCAAAAGCCATATTAAATATATTTTAATTCATACAATTTTGTAAAATACTTCCTGTTATTTTCAAAGTTTTAATAAAATTTCAGTATCGATGAATTATAAATATGGATTTAAATTTGGGGAAATACATTCGCCAGCCAATCTATTCGCCAAATGAAATTTTTATTCACCAAATACAGTTTTTATTCGCCAAATTGCATTTTGTCGTTCCATTATAACATTCGTCTTGATGTATAAATTCTCAAATTCTAGAGATCATTCTTTTGGGAAGGAGAGATGGTATAGTAGTACACAATGGGATTAGTGTGCCACAATTTTTTATTTTGACATTGACAAATTTATAATTGCCAACATATTCGTATTTTTTTAAATCGTCAAATGTCGATTGGCAACTCGATCCCAATATACAGGTCTTAAAATTAATATCTCTCCAAATTGCCAATTTCAAAAATTTTTGACTGAACAATAATTTTTCTATTTATATTTCTTTCGAAGATGTATACAGAACGAGTGGACTTGTAATTTTCTGTGACTCTAGAGCTGCCCTGGAGGCAATACAACAGGGACACTCAGGGCTCTTGCAATGCATTCACAAGCACATGGCTGCAATTAATAAAATGGGAAAGTATGCCATTCTACAGTGGATGCCTGAGAACTTTATAAGGAGAAGATTGTGGATCTCGCTAAGGCAGTAATATATGCACATGGTTCAATTTGACTGCATATGGACACGACACCATCCAACCAACCAACTACATAGACTATAACATTGCGTTATATGTGCAACTGCATTAATTATGGAAAAATGCAACTTTCTTAAAAGAGGATTTGTATAGTCCCCACTCCTCTCAAAGCCATCAGAGATGTAAATCATACTTTCAAGATTTAAAAACATGCCTTCTATTCCAAAAATACTTTCGGAATTCGCGCGTAATTGATGAGATTAGCTGCGGGTAGCGTAAACATTACTGTTTCTTTGGTTTCGTATTCCGAGAAAAATTCCAATCGAGAAAACAGGACCTTTAGATTGAGTTTGGATGCTTTGAATTGTTTGAATGATTGCTTTGAATGATGCTTTGAGTTCAATTTCTTTATGCTACTCAAAGGGATCTGTTATAAAGAAAATGAAAGATATATATATATATATTACATATTTACGTATAATTAATTTTAAATAAAAATAATTATGCATAAGAATCAGAATACGCATCTGATGTTTAAACTCTTCAAAATAAGGGCCAAAGAGAAAAAAATTTTCTTATGCAATGTAATCTGGCAGCCTTGATCGGAATTTTATTTTAACATTTACGAGGATATATATTGAATTAATAATTAAATTAGAGGATTTAAGAATCCTAAAAAGCGACCGGAATCATTAGAGTAATTTAATTAAATTTCCAAGGACTGAATTATTGCCAATGTGGTAATATTTTCAAAAGATTGTCGTAATATCGCTCAGTTGGCGATATTATGCTCAATATATCGACGTTGTTTCCAAATTTTCAGACACGCGTGACAGACAGACATATATATTTGCTTCCGTTATATAATTCAAATTTCTTTAACTTTCAATATACAGTAAGGAAATGTTGGTAACCCTTTTTTTATAAATGGGATCACTTGTTGTTAAAAGTTTGGATGATTATTTAAAAGCGATATATTACTGCTGTACTGTTGTAAATTACTTGCGAATGCTCTCAAAAAGTGTAAGGAATTGTTCAGTATATACTTTTTGCATCAGAGGGATGTATTCAGATTAAAGTCATGAGTAATCTCTTAAAATTCTTGAGAGTTTTGGTTATTAAGAGAAAAAATGAAATTTAAATGATATACTACGAAAAAGGGGTAAGGTAATCATCACTTAACGCGTAGCGGGTTAGTACTTGCAGTAGATAGACATTGAAAGGTCGGCCGCTTGCGGAAATGCGAGTTACGTACAATATGCAATAGTCATCAGGCCTTACACAATAAACATAATAACTAGATCACAACTAGAAATTCTGGATACGGATTTTATACGTTTGACTTCTATATCACTCCACCGCATTTGGTTATAAAGTAATCTTACTATATTTATCTACCACTAAAGTGCGTAATTAAGTTTTTCATAATAAAGATTTAAACTTTGTATTCCATTCAAGATTCCCTATTACTCCACAAAATCTAAAATATATCATCATTAAGACCCCCCCCCGAAACAAACAACCATCACAAATCCATTGATCTTTTAATCGTTTCGTCCTATTCCAAGTCATCCATCATATGTCATCTGTTCTTGTTACTTACTTATTCCACAGAAATCCCAATATAAGATAAGGCGACCGATAAGGAACAGAATTAAGGAATTAGTAGCAGTCATTTTTCTTTATAGGATTACAAATTACTAGTTTTATCCCATAATGAATATATTTAGAGTTGTATACCAGTGGGTAAAAATAAAGTGGTAATAAAAACGCGGTAATAATGCTGTCATAAAACCGCTGTGAAATTTGTAAGTATTATTCAAAACCAAACGATTTTAAAGTAGCTAAACTTATATAGATGACATATTGAATATACACTCATTGCCGTAAAATTTGAGAGCCAAGAAAGACTTGTCAGAATCGAGCGAAATTTTATATATGTAAGTGCTACATTGATATAAATACATGATTACAAAATCAAAGCGAAAGGATCATTTATTACAGAAAAACAACAAATTAATGGAGGTTTTAATACTCTGTTGGGACACCTCTAGCGAGAATACACTATAAGATACGGGCGGATATTGAGGCCCGTACACAAGTCCCGCATCATGTCCTACGTCATATCATTACACAGTTGTTGTAAGCGCGCTTCCAGTTCGGCCAAACTCGTAGGCAGTTCAACATGCTATCCCAAGTTATCCTAGCCATGCTCGATCGACGACAAATCTGGGGATCGGGAAGACCAGGGAAAGGTGGTAATGCGGCGGAGGCATTCCTATAGCACCCTTGTTGTGAGAGGCCGAGCATTGTCCTGTTGAAAAATGCCTCTTGGGATCCCTGTCATGAGTGGCAACACATGTGGCTGAAGGATGTCACGAACGTACCGCTGGTCTGCCATGGTTCCATGATGGATAAATATTAGATATGATTGGTTGTCGTATGCGACGGTACCCCATAGCATCACGCCCTCTGTAAGAGCGCGGTGCCGCTGTAAAGCGAAGGCTGGATTGAGGTGTTCACCACGGGGCCTCCACACACGTACACGGTTGCAATCACTGTCCAAATGAATCTCGATTCATCGTTGAGGACGACCTCGTTCCATTCGGTTGTGGTCCAATTCCGTCGAGCGCGACACCACTCCAAACGGAGGCGAGATAGAGTGGCTGTCATTGGCAACACACGTAATAGGTGCCGTAATACCAAATGTCCTTCAGACAGGTGCTTCGCGATGGTACGGACAGACATAGGGGCCAGTAGTAAAGGTGCTGTCTGTATCCGGATGACGGACAATGATGCAGTTGGCGCTGTGCTTGCGTGTCGGGTGATGTGACGGTCTTCTCGGCTATTGGTTTACCGAGGGCATTCTGCGCTTGGCCCCCGTGCATGCGATCTTTCTCTCGTCCACTGGTCCCAAAACCTCCTAAAATCTAAGCGCCGTGCGATTATGAAATTTGGCACACCGGTATATTTAGGACAAAAATAGGTACATTTCGGCCTTTTTTAATTTCGAATTATTTTTTCTTTATTTTATTGGCTTCAATTTCCTTTGAAACCACTAAAATATAAAAAAGCGTGTATAAAATTGTGGCTAGAATTTTATTCCAGGCACGGTGGCAATATTATAAACAAGCATACCGGTCGGGAAACTAGCAATTCCAGATAAATGGTACTTCATATTTATACCTGTGCATGTGGATTTTCGGGGAATCGCCTGTTTCATCAGGGGTTGAACATACGGTCAATTCTGATTCTCTTATATTTTGTTTTTGATGAGAGTCCTTGTGATTTGATTCGTACGATTTTCGGATCGAAAGCATTTTAAATGTCCTAAATATCGAAGCATTCAAAATATTCTAGTAAATGCTATGAACCAAAATTTTGATTATTATCTCCAGAGCACACTTAATAATCCAGATTTAGCCTCTTTCGTTGTAGCTAATATAGGTATGACTATATTAATCGGTTGCTATTTTTTCTTGAGCTGATTTGCACAGTGTTTAGGTTAGGTCGATTTTTACAAGGGTTGTTGTGACCGCCTCTGCTCAACTCGGAATCCGGGCAAGCTAAATTTGTCTGTTAAAATCCTTCTGAGAGGTTGGTGGTAGAAGTGCCACCGGAAAGTACCACCATCCCCGCTGGGTTCTGGTAGCACTTCCTGGCCGTCCAAACAGATACCCTATGTCCTCGAGTAGCTCGGACGGTCTGGATCGAAGAAGTAGGGTTTTTGGGACTCGGATGTCTCGAATTTGATTCCTAACAATGCACGACTACGTGTATCCCTGCTTTTACGCGGGGCTACAACACGTTGAATCTGTTGGTCCTAACGGTCTTTCGAAAGGTTGGTTGAAAGGAATGAAGATAAAGCAGTCTCCGATACGGCTTTATCTTCATTCGGCTTTACCTTGCGGATGTCGATTTACATTACGGCTTTATCTTGCGGATGTCGCCTCTATTGTGTCCCAGTCCAAATTGTGTGGTTCTATCCCAGCTATTCAAAGAGATACGTTACACATCCTAGTAAGTAGGACGCCATTGGTTGAAAGTGTTTATGAGGAAGATAAATGTTTAATAAATATTTAGAGCCTTTGACATCAAGATAAATGGGAAAAAAGTTTTCCCTTTGTTGTAAAAGATTTTCTCTTTGTTTGTACTAGTTGTTTGGCACGCTTAGCCTGAAGAAGACGACTATTTTCTTATACCTTTTAAGCGGGTAAATACACTTATTACGCATATGTATTTCATTTATAATCGTAGAATTTAATTTACATACACAAAATGTACATTGTTAGAATAGAAGCAACTTAAGACAAATATCTAACATAACATTTCTTTGAAATACATATATAGGATTCTATGTTTAGAGGTTAAAAATGTGTATTTCAATAAAATATATTAAGTTAAAATATATTTTGTGAGATAAAATGCGTAAGTTCATTTCTTTTAGTATGCAGGTTTTTTTTTTTTGCATAAACAACTTGATTAAAATGACTTTTGAAGTTTTTCGCATCTGCTCACTTGCACTTTTCCAAGTAACTCTATCTATAACTGCTTACACTGCGGTATGTTGAGATAAAAATGTTAGGAAGAGTTTTCGCAAATACTTTCTTTTGAAAATAACTTAAGACGTACGAATAAAAAGTTATTAATATGATATTTTCTAAAGCGTAGTTCCAAAGAAAATTGTAAAGATTCTTAAAAAACTTTGAAGAAACGATTGCAATAATTTCTAAAAGACATTTAACTGGCGTATAAGTAGGGCACACTTGTAATCGCCGTCTGGAAATTGGTGAATTTGTTGTTTAATAGGACGATTATAAATTGCAGGATTCATTGTACTGTTACTTATTTGTAAAACGCTTTGAAACCGCCTCTTAATCTCGTCTCTTTCGAAGACCAGGTAGGGAAAATATCTGAACATGCATCCTTTCCCATGACTTGCATATGGGGATGCCAGATGTTAAATTTGGGAGAAAGGTTGGCAGGTTTGGCAATTTATCGCCATTCTGGAGATATTTGGCGAGTTTTCGAAGGTTCTAGGTACATCTTGAAATAACCAATATGAGAGATATCCAGAAGTTTCTATAGAGAGTCTATAAAAAGAGTGATCATTCCGTCGAAGAATAGTTGATGTTATACAAGCTACATTGTACTGTCTTTTTGTCAATGTGTTGAGAATAACAACATTTGTTTTGTGAAATGATTTTCTCCAATATTCTGATAATATAATAGAGGTTATTTTGTGAAATGATTTTCTTCAATATTTTGAAAATATATTAACGGTTATTTTGTGAAGTTTGTGGAACATTTAAGTACTGTTTTACTGTACATACCTTTTTAAGCTGTACTTTTGAATATACATGTTAGTTATCCAAAAATTTGCACTCCTTCTTGAATTATAAGCTCACACTCACGATCCTAGAGGAAAACTTTGTTATACTACAGATGCAAATATAATGCTTACTACTTATGAATTTCCATTATGAGTCAATTTAGTCCTTTTTTACCTTGTTTTTAAATCTATAGCCATGGCAGCGAAACTGTGGTGAAACTGTGGTTTTAATTACTCAAGTATTCCTGAACTCGAATTGGACGTTAAGGTGATGGCTATGTGCGTTATAACTATCATAACCAACAGCATCCATCAAAAGTGTTTTATAGGATGTGTTAAAGGTCACTTAGTTATTCTGGGAAATGAAGTTGCAGACTGTCTAGCTTTTGATGCGACATCAGACATCACTGTTCAGAGTACAAACTTACCATATCCCTGTTCATCGCTAAGCTCACATCTAAATATTAATACCATTAAAGGGTGGCAACAGCAGTGAAATGAAAGTGAGAAAGGAAGATATACTTTTAAATATCTTCCCAGAGTATCTCAAGAGTAACTGATTTGCAGTAGAGGATTGGTACAGTTTTTCTCGGGGCATGGCTGCTTCCCAACCTATCTTTACAAAAACCAAAAGAAGGACACCGAAAACTGCATTTGTGGTGAAATAGGATCTCCGAAACATTTTGTATCTGATTGCCAACTTACAAAGAACTAGCATCTTAAAAGGCCCAGTAGACAACATATGCCAGTATTTACCAAAAACATTCTGGATAATAGCTGGACTAAACAGAGAATAAAATTTATAATTCAATTCCTAGAGGAAAAGGAACATATTCTGTGAATTATTACTGACAACCTCCACATATTCGCTCACTGTTTATTGCAAATTTATTCGTAGTACTTGTAAATGTTGTTATATATACTGCAATCAAATTTCTTTTAGATTCACATTTGTTTTAATCATTGCAAATATCATTGTATGTATAAATGTAATATTGAAAGCCATGGTAATCTGTGAGATTTGTTGTATGTATAGTTTTTTATGTATGTTTGCATAAGTAGATTTGTATATATATTTTCTGTATATATTTTATGTATATATCTTTAAAAAAGTATTCATGGCATTTTCTATATGTAATAACTATAAATAATATTTACTATGAGAAATATGTCCACTTTTCATATGTTATATTATGACATAAATTTGTTAATTTCATTATCATGGATCTAGTTCTACCATTCACGAGAGAAGATATTCTGTGTAATAGTTTAGCATTTTGACGCCTAACAATTCGCTAACAGTCATTTGTTGATAACAAATGTTCTTCTCGTTCGTCTCTAATGCTTTGCAACAAATTTGGCGAACTTGATTAATAATTTATCGAGATATCGCCAAGGCTCTGCATGGATGAAAATATCTTTCAAATTGAACAAATATTAATAAGTTAACTGAAATGACGTCAAATTGATGAATTAACTATTTGAATACATCATTGTTTCACTGTGAAATAAGTAGATTCATTATAGTATTACAGTACAGTAGTGGCCAAAATTGTGGAAACCCTTTGAAAAAAGTGTATTTTTGAGGTTTGATGGCTCATAACACCAATTTTTTTTTACAAATATCATACAATTATATATCAATTGAAGAATAATTTAATCGATATTGCAGTGCAATACCATGTGTTCAATTATCTGTATTCTATCAAAAGTTATAGCCAAGTAACCAGAAAAAACAAGCACAACTTGCTTAGGATATAAAGTAACTTTCCATCATTTCAATGTAGCCAAAGAGCATGAGTGTTCAGAGAGCCAATCAGATGTCATCTTATTTTTGCATTGAGTCAACAGGTCATAGGACATTTATCAGTGTGTTATGTGATTGCTATCAAGTTATTTGACGTTTTCGTGCTCTTTGATTTAGTGAGCTTCTAAAATGTAATACAATTTTAAAAAGTGCGTAAAGAGTTCACTGGCCACCTAGAATGCGATGTAAAATTAGTACAATTAAGTGAACAAGGCTACATCTATGAATAAATTAGAAGAACTATTGGAGGAATCTTAACCAAAGGTGGCATGTCTATATTTTTGAAGTCTATATTCTTAACCAACGGTGGCATGTCTATGTTTTTGAAGAGGTATAAGGACACCCAGTCGCTACAAAACCAGACTGGTAAAGCCAGGAAAAAGTAAACAACAGCAAGTGATGATAGAAGGAGCAAGAGACTGTTCCTAAGTGACAGAAGAAAACCATTTGGGTGTATACACGGTGAAATGGCGCAATGCAATGTGAAGTTGAATGCAAGAACTGTTCGGCACAGACAGTGACTTTAGTCTAAATACTAGAATTCCACGAAAAAAGCCATTTTTATCTCTCAAACAAAGGTTGAAAAGATTAAACTGGTCTAAAACCCATGTTGATTGGACGACGGAACAATGAGACAGTGTAATTTGGAGTGATGAGAACAAAATGTCCCTGTGTGGTAGTGATGGCGAAAATGCGTAAGGAGAAGAATCTGAGAATATTTGCATCCTGATTTCTTTACACTTACCGTGAAACACTCAGTTAGAGTTATGTTCTTAGATTGTATGACATCCAGAGGTGTGGAAATTTGCGTGATCAATGGGAATATAAATGTCCAAAGATACATAAATTGCATACTTGAGCCCAAACTGCAGTCTTCTGCACATGATCTTTTCCAAGATAATAAAGCATTTATATTTTAACAGGATTCAGTTCCATGTTATGCCGCTCGTGTGTGCAAAAGGTGCCTTCAATATCACCATATTCAACGGCTGGAATGGCCTGGGAATTGCCCAGACTTTAACCCCATCTAAAATCTATGGAGCCGACTAAAGAAACTTGCAAGTCAGAAGCAACCCTGCAATAACACCCAATTAACAGAAGCAATAATTCAATCTTGATTTCACATTATTACAGCTGCAGAACTAAAAATATTGGTTCACTTCATGGGAAAGGGCTATAAGGCCTTAATTAAGGCCAAAGAATTAATTGTCCTAACCCAACAAAGTATTAACTGACATGGTGAGAATTTTTATATTTCTCATTTTTTCCATGTACTTCACTTTTCCTCTTTATAAATTCTATTAAAAAGTAATTCATGTTATTGCATTACAATCTTGATTAAATTATCTTTCCATTGATATATAATTTTATAGTATAGACACAAACAAAAACGGTGTTATGAGCCATCAAATCTCAATAATACACTTTTTCCAAACTGTTTCAACAATTTTGGCCACTACTGTATATATAATAACAGTCATGGAGTGCCGGCATCATATTCTGCCTTTGCATTGTCACCCTTAATTCAAATTTTTCTTCACATGAGTGCGATTGGCAGCGAAAGTTTATAAAATTATTATTTAATATTTCAAGCTCGTAAATGTAATTTTTAATATCATCAAAATTATTTAAATATTGTTAAATAACTAGAATCGCATAATAAATAACTAATTAAATAACTAATCGCATATTAAATAACTAATATCGCATTATATTTATATAACTATTTCTTTTTTTCCCATAATTATTTCTTTTTTACACAATTATTTATTTTTTTCAAAACTCTAGCTGCAGCGGAACCCCTTACCCCTTCTGTTAGTTACTCAGTCCAGCATATATATATATATATATACAGGGTCTTTCAAAAGTCACTCTAAACTTTAAAAATTCATTAAAAATCGAAAAATCATCGCATTGAGGTACGGTTTGTACCATAAGTATTGGCAGGACGGGGATTTTTTTTTCGACGTGAAAAATATTTGTAGTTTAAAAAGTCATCTATAGGTGGCGCTTACCCGAATACATCTTCCAGAAGTATGCAAATGAAGCTGTTATAAAAGAGCTGTAGTGCTCTGTAGATTCTTCATTTGATTCATTAGCAAACGGTGCAAAGAAGAAGTTTTTGCGAGAATGTTAACTATGATCGAGAAAGCCTTGTTAGTGAAGCTGTATTACGTGAGCGGAGAATCAGCTTCAGATGCTTTGCGAAAATTTCGATGTAGGAAAAATCTAAAGAAAATAAAGTGTCCTATCACCTGTTCAGAGTTACTTAGGCTTGTCAGACAATTTGGCATATACAATAAGTTATTTTCTTTGTCTATCCAATGCGTTCAGCGCCACATATAGGTGATTTTTTAAACTACAAAAATTTTGAGCGTCAAAAAAAAAAAAACTAGCAATACTTTTGGTACAAATCGTACCTCAATGCGATTATTTTTCGATTTTTAATGAATTTTTAACATTTATACGGACTTTTGAAAAACCCTGTATATATATAGGGTCCGAATTGGTATAAGATATAACGAGTGCTTGCTAGAAAGTTTTGAAGTCTGTGAGGAAATGCGGGTGGTAAAATGTCGTGGGCGTTTGTTGTAGGCGTTAAAGAACTTTTTCGTACACCCTGTGTGTATATATATATATATATATATATATATATATATATATATATATATTGCCTAAGTGGCCACACCCACATTTCTTTCCTCCTCCCACTTTTAGTCATCCAAGCTCTTTTCTGCATGGAAATAGTATTTGCTTTAAAGTAACAAAAAAAATAAGGTGGAGTAAATTTTAAATTTTTTAGCAGATGGTAAAATTTGAAATCCCTATTGCCGATGGTGCTAAAATAAGCAAAGAAAGATGCAGGAATTGGAACAACATTTCGGTCTGTATTCGATATTAGCCGCTATTAATCCATTTTTAATAAAAAAATGCATTTTATTTTTTCTTATCTTGTCAGACCTTTAGTAAAAATTTCCGACGACAACCATTTTGACACTATTCAGTTAAACGTGTTATATAATGCTATTATTTTATATCTCTAAAAAGTAGGAGAAAAATTTAGAAGTGATTTAAATTTTCTCCTTTTTTAGAAGTGATTTTAACTTTTTGCATACTATTCATATGTTTCGCTAATATTTAAAAAATATATTGTATATAAAACGGGATTTCGTTTGCCTTGTATTAACATTCGTTTATGAAGAATCCAGAAAGCGTGCTATATAAGGCCGCATGTAATTAATAATGACTAGATTACCTCGGTGTACATCCCCAAACGATATTGACTAGCTTCAGGGATGTCGCCAACGAAGCATGCTGTTGTACAGAAACCAAATACACTTCGAAGAAGTGCTATTTGGAGATATATATATGTGGTATAAGTAACCAGAATATTTGGTTACTTGCCCTCTTCCCAATCCGAAATCTGTAAGGCAATGCTATTGGCAGGATATAAAACGTGATAGTGTTGTTGTCCAGCATAAAATCCACTGTGTCGCGCGCGCGCGCGAAATACTTAAAATTTCGATAATGTTAATTTAGACCAATTGGTCGTTACTATTAGTTTCAGAGGTGCTGATGGTTTTGTATTTATGTGTGAAGTGTGCATATCCGTGAAACTGATATGTAACATAGGTGTTACCCATAACTCGAGAACCATCATTATGTCATGAAATTTAGAGTTTGTCATATTTACACTGATCGCCGTTTTACTTTCACAAACATTAAAAATGAAATTTATTCCTTTTTAACATTAGGTTTCTAAAAAACTCAAAAAATGAAATCTATAATAATAAATAAATATGTCTGTCTGTCTGTGTCGTCTATGGAGGGAAATCTATACGATTAAAAAGCTTAATTTGCTATATTGATAAAACTGTTCATGCATTAACCTACACACATACATCGCCTCAAAATAATTCAATTTATCTCCAGATGTAAACATAACATGTTCAATTGTCAAAATTTTTTTTACAATTTTTGACCGCGTCATAAGATATTTTCTACCCGAAAATTATGTATGTATGGATGGTTAAAATTAATAATGTTTCATTTTAAGTTATATTTTCCGATGATGGTCTTGTTAATACTGCCCTCATAAACTAGTTGTGAATCTCATCATTTTTTATGTAACAGCTATCCAGCTGAACAAAGTGTTCGAATCTGCTCTCCAACTTAATCTGAAATTAAGAGAATTGTCAAGTATGTATCTGGAAATATGTCGCACCATACATTTTTGACACTTCCAACATAGTTGAAAAGTGTTTATGACTTTGTTCCTTCTGTCTATCTGTCTGACGGTTCGCTTGATAACTACCGTGAAAATGACTTTATCAAAATTAAATTTTAATATGTTGTTGAGACGGTCTGTGGGACATATGGGAATATAAATGAACAATACAACCCAATTAGTTTTAGATTGAACCCGGGTAAAGAAGTGAAATACATTGAACCCCATGGGACCTAATTTTCCAAACATTTTTTTTCGAAGTTAAATCTCTCAAATTGCTTCGAAAATTGTAGAAAATATTCAAATTATGCTATAAAATATATAAAACAAAATTCAGAGAAGTATAAGATTTTTAAATAAAATTTAAAATATTAATAAAACCCTTATTATATGAATATTCAACACCCATATACACTAGGGTGGGCGGTTCGAAAAGGCAGAAAAATTGTTTTAGAATTTCGAAATGCAATAAGGCGCAAAAGTTGCCCTATTTTATAAGGAATTTTGGGGGGAAATAACATCTGTAGGCCTCTACCCAACGTTGTAATAATACCAAAAACAAATAAAAATATAGAAAAAAACATTTTTTAGAAATAAAAATACTTTTAATGCTCTGTTTGATATATATGTATTTTAATATTTTATAATAGAGAAGATAATTCACATATTTAAACCTTTTTATGAAAATTTATCTTTAAAAAATTAAGCAGATTCACACATAACAATAATTTTTTATAGTAAAATATAGTGAAACCAAGTTTCAGATTTCAAGATTCTAATTTAAACTTCTTCTATTTTTAATCAAATGCAAACTGAAATCGAACATATATATAATGTAATGTGCTAATTTTATACATGAGTTAGCAAATTGTGGTCTGTATTGGAAAAAAAAAATGTTTGAGCCTTTGTAATATGGGTAAAAATATATAACAAAAATTTGTCTGATTCTTAGGAAAAAAAAACATTTTCTCCAAAACAGAACAGCAGTCAAAAGTTTCTCTGTTCTACAAAAAAATGGCATGTTAATGTTCGAAGTAAACTAAAAATTAAACAATCTGCTTCAGACCGCTATCAACCTTCAAAACTTTTGGAAAAAGGTGAGGGGGGGGGATCAGAATAAAATTACTTCTGCTGCATGCATTGTGCACAAAAAAGGTAGAAATATATGAAACACTTTAAATACTATGAAACTGCACTATCAAACACTTGATGTACACTTAAAATACAGAGAAAGAAAAGGAAAATTAGAATCATAGTTATAATACTGGATATTGTGTCTTGCTGTCAAAGTTTGGCAGAATTTTCCTTGATTTTGATGTTGCCCAGACGAATTCATCTCTGACTCCATGCCCTATTACAAAAACTGAGGCTTCTGACATCAGCTTTACATATCGTTCAACATCCTGCATGGGACACGGATAAAAATGGAAATCAATATATGGAATTTCCTTCATTTTAATGAACTCTGCTAACTGAGTATCTGATATTGCATCAAGAATTGGCCTAGAAGTGACGTCACACTCTGCCCAAAATTTGGGATTTGTAATCTTGGGGTTCAAAATTATAAATGGAATCTTAGAAATACTGACTGTATTTTCTCTGTCACCTTTTCTCATCCCTGCTTTTAAAATGCGTCTCAATACTAATTCTCTGTTGCTACGGCGATCGTCTGTTATCATCATAGCATTTCTCTGTGTCACCGAATCGACTATTACCTTAAGACTAGAACTGAGGTGTCTTGAAGATTCTACTAACCTGTGAACTCTACTAACATGTGACAAGCTCCGTATTTACAAATTGGATATATTTTATATGGAATCATAATAGTGCATAAACTCTGATAAGAAATTCAGTTATAATATTTAATTATGTGGATGGATCCTGACTTTCTACATAAACACTTAATATTGCGTTGGCTGTTGTTAGCCATATTGATTAGGACACATTTCCTGGATGTCGGTTAGCGAGGTCCTCTGTACAAGAACACGACAAAATTGCTTCGCAAATTTCATAAAGGTATTTTTGATCTGTACTCAGACTATGAACATCAACTTCAGACAAACTGCATGGTAGAGGTAAAAAAATTGCAACTGATTTTTGTTCACAATTCACTAGTTGCTTCCCAATTGGGCCACTGTTCTCTCGAGGCCCTGATGTAGCTCCACCAAGATAAAAGGTGTCGAAGAGGCAGTTCGTTGCTGTGTAATTGACAGACAAACCACTGTAACGGATGATTCAACTCGTTTTCTAAACACCTACTCACACCATTCGTATGTCATGTGTTGATATTAGTTCCATCACACCCAATACTTAGCTCTTACATCCTTTAGGTTGAAATTTGTCAATGCAAAGTATTCAATTATAGACTTTGTTATACTTTTACCGGTACCGGAAGATGGCGTTGTGTGTCCTAAATATGAAGACCCAGGCTCGGCTAATAAAACATAATGTTATTCATTCTTGCTGCTCCTATAATATTTTCCCACAAGTTTTTCTTGGCAAATAGTTTTCCCTTTCTTCCCATCGAAGTAGAGTCCAGCTACAACGTTATCTCTAATTTTAAAATTGTCGGTCAGTGTTTTATGATTACATTGCCGAGCTCTTCGTACTATATTTTTATCAATAAACATAGTTTTATCTTTCTCCGTAATGATACCAACGTCCTGTAAAACTTCCCAGGCTACTACCGCTGCTGATCTGTGCGATAACCGATCTCCCTTAAAAAATGTTTAAAAAATTAAGCCTCATAGGGTTCAATGTATTTCATTTTTTCAACACAGGTTTAATCAAAAACTAATTGGGTGATATTATTCCCATAGGTCCCACAGACCGTCTGAACAACATACTGAAATTTCATTTTCATAAAGTCATTTTTATGGTAGTTATCATGCTAACGGATAGGCAGACAGACAGAATGAACAAAGTCATAAACACTTTTCAACTATATTGTAAATTGTTAAAAATGGAGTTTAGCACACATAATTTTATTTCGCATTGTAAATATAGACTAATAGATAAAAATGAAGCTTACCATATACTTATGCAATATCTCTCCATAAAATAGTTGAATTGAAATAACATTATGTAAATTAGTCATTACATATTAAGATTACTAGAATATTTCTTGACTTGACAGCTGAATCGTCAACATAACAGAAAAGCCGAAGCGAAATCAAAATTGCCTTACATAATCAAATATGTATTTTACGTCAAACTGTAAAGAAATTATTGAACATAGCAAACAGGATCAGAGGCACTTAATTAATTTTAAACACTTTACAACAAAGTTGCAAAGTGTTTTTAACACTTTACAACAAAGTTGAAAAGTGTTTATGACTTTGTACATTCTGTCTGTCTGTCTGTCTGTATGTCTGTCCGTTAGCGCGATAACTGCCGTATGGATGACTTAATAAAAATTAAATTTTAGTATGTTGTTCAGACGGTTTGTAGGACCTATGGGAATATAAATGAATAATATCACCCAATTAGTTTTGGATTGAACCCGGGTTGAAAAAATGAAATACATTGAGCCCTATGGGGCCTAATTTTTCAAACATTTTTTAAGCGGATTTAAAATTCACAAATTGCTTCGAAATTTTTGAACATATTCAAATTATCCTATAAAATATATAAAAAAAAATTCAGAAAAATATATTCAGTGGTTTATTTTTTCTGTGACGTCATTTGAATGAATTTCAATTTTTTTCGATAAAGGTTTCAAATATAATAAATTATCGTAGTATTATGATAGTTTTGAAAATATTACCGAGGAATGTATCGCAATTTAGAGATGTCTAAACAAGGCAATTTATATTTCAATGCAGTCATTTGAATAAAGTTTATTTTTTTCAATGAAGGTTTAAGTTTTCAAATACAATAAATGAATGTAGTATTGTGATAAGTTTTAAAATATTACCGAGGAATGTATTGCATTTTACACTTGTTTAAATAAAATTGCATTGAAGTTGGAAAGTGTTTCATAATCAATGCTTTAAGCATGATTGATCTTTCTTGTTTGCTATTGTGACGAGCAGGAAACATATAAAATCGGAATTGGATAGAAATTTCATCTTTATACGGGTAGCATTTCAAAAGCTCGAACAGATAATTTTACAGCATATCAGGTCAGTACATTTTACTAAAGTGAAAATAAAACCATCTTGCAATTTTTTTAAATCCTTTTTAACACTTTACAACAAAGTTGAAAAGTGTTTATGACTTTGTTCATTCTGTCTGTCAGTCTGACCATTAGCACGATAACTGCCGTAAAAATGACAGTATTAAAATTAAATTTTAGTATGTTGTTCAGACGGTTTGTGGGACGTATAGGAATATAACTGAATAATATCACCCAATTCGTTTTGGATTGAACACGGATTGAAAAAAAGAAATGCATTGAACCCTATAGGACCTAATTTTTCAAACATTTTTAATCGGATTTAAAATACACAATTTGTTTCGAAAATGTTTTAACATATTCAAATTATCCCATAAAATATATAAAAAAAATTCAGCAAAATATATTCAGTGGTTTTTTAAATAAAAATTAAAATAGTAATTACACCTTTTATATGAAGCGATTGTGTGAGTATTATATGAAGATATTACGTAATCCACTTTTAAATAAAATATGGAATCCATCTTGTGTCAAAATCGTGATTTTTAAAGTTCTTTTTACTTCATATTTAGCGTTTTATCCGTCCAAAAACCGCACTATTTTTGCTTAACTTCTGCCATCTACATACTGAAACAACGCAATTACAATATACTTCAGTTTAAATGATCATCTAACTTTCATTATTTCTACAGCGAAGACCAATTTTCACTTATGGAGAATGTAAATAACTAAAAGATGCAGAATTTGTTTTATAAGAATTGATGCAAAAGGATTCAGATCATGGAGTCTGCAATATAGCTGATATGAATGAAATATTCATTGATTTCACACAGAGAAGGACGATTTTGTCGAAAAAGTTTTACGCATAGAGTTTAATTACTTGTACCTTCATGGTCTCAAATTTTTAAATAAATTAAATTGTTATAGTATTGTGATAAATGAAATGAATGAAATGCTGATTTTATAGAGAGAGCCAGGCGTTTTATATTTCGATGACGTCATTTGAATAAATTTTATTTGTTTTCGATGAAGTATTCAAGTATAATAAATTATTGTAGTATTATGATAATTTTAGAAATATTAACGAGCACTCTATCGTATTTTAGAGATACTTAAACCAGGCAATTTTTATTTCAATGCCGTCATTTAATGATGTTCATTGTTTTTGATGAAGTTTAAATTTTCAAATATAATACATTGATGTAGTATTGTGATAATTTTAATATTACCGACGAATATTTCGCATTTTAGAGATGTTTAAATAAAGTTGCATTGAAGTTAGAAAATGTTTCATAATCAATGATTTATGCATGATTGATATTTCTTGTTTTTAGTGTTCCCGAGCTTCATTATACTACCTTCGGAGGAGCACAAAATTCCGGTGTTCCTAAGCAACAGATTGCTGTGTTGCAGTACCGATATATATATATGATAACATATTGCAGAATATATGTTTAATATGGTGTTTGTGAATAAGGAATGCTTAATATGGAAAGTATGTTCTATAAAAGTGCAAATACAACAATATATATATTGTACCACTTATTGGTCACTGATAATTATGAAGTTCCATTATTCACATCGCGTTCACCGTCTCACAGACACACACACTAACATATATAGACAGATACTGTCATCCATCTGTTGCTTAGGAGCACAAAATTCCGGTGTTCCTAAGCAACATATTGTTGTGTTGCAGCACCGATATATATATATGATAACATATTGCAGAATATATGTTTAATATGGTGTTTGTGAATAAGGAATGCTTAATATGGAAACTATATTCTATAAAAGTACAAATACAACAATATATATATTGTACCACTTATTGGTCACTGATAATTATGAAGTTCCATTATTCACATCGCGTTCACCGTCTCAGAGACACACACACTAACATATATAGACAGATACTGTCATCCATACATAAGCACAGCCATCCTCTCAAGAACGTTTGACATTAGTTTAGGGATGCTTTAAACGTAGGAATTATCTTTCTTCGAAAACTAGATCGAAACGTTGTATTGTATATTTAAATGAGATGAAAAATTATAATATTCAATTTTGAATTTTTGAAATAATTACCTCTTCATTTGGTGACAGCGTTACAAAATAATTAATTCCAAAACTCTGAAATATCTCGAAAGAGTTCCATACCTTTCGTTTTATAGAAATGTTAATATAAAACATGCTTTAAAGAAACTGAAACATGTTTTAACCTTTTTATTTGTAAGAATTGTTTTGCAAAAATGTGTCAACTCAATTTTTCGAATTATACCAAAATACAATTAATATCAGGGTGTTACAAAATGGTTTACTTGATAGTCTGCTTTTATCACGGTCTGTGGACAGCACTTTCTGTTATGAGTATTTATTATAATTGCAAAATCTCGTTTAGTCCTTTACCGAATGAATAGCAAGACTATGTATTATTCCTAAACACAGATTACGTTTCACACAACAATTATCCAAATCTATAGGCATTCAGAAATTCTCAAAAGAAAGATTCAATTGAAAGCACGGAGCAGTTAATCGTTTGGCACTTTTCCAGATCACTCATCCTTTGTCGTTTGATTTTGTGAATTTCTTATGCGGAATTTTCAACAAAAGATAAAACACCCGATAAGTAAAGGTGGATAGACTTTGTACTGTAAATATTGTCCTTCATATGAGTACGAATTATATATTTTCTTTTTACCAATAATGAGCTTCTCTTGAGAATTATGCTGTAAATTATTATTTGCATATGTAAATGCAATATTAAATATATCTGTATTTTAATATTTAAATAAACTAATTCCTGTCCTTTTAAAAGTTGTAATAAATATGGATATTATGAAAATGCACCAGTATTGGAATTCGATTTTTACCCCAATGGCTTGGAATTGGTTGAAAATAAACGTGCAGAGGATGGATCGGTGAATTTCTTGGATATCACCATTAAGTATAATACAAGGAATGGAATTTATACGAGTCTACACGATAAAAGAACAAGTTATGGCATAAAAATTAACCATATCATCACTTGGAAAACGAACCTTTCAAGATTCATTTTTAGAAATATAATTTTGGGACATTTCAAGAGAAACCAAATTTGCAACACTTTAAAAAAGGATTGCATATCAAGTAACAAGGGGATAATATTAGAAGCATTAAGAAAGAATTACCCTGTTAATTTCCTGAAGAAATATTATAATTCATTTTTCAACAATAAAAATGAAGCAAATTCTTTCAAAAGGGATTTTGCTGAATTGGGATAGTTTCTGCATATCACTTGAAGACTTGCACATGCGCATAGTTATTTATATAATAGGAGATTTTCTGTTTCTTCATTTGTGCGTTTCTTGACTTCCATTCTCAGTGGTCTGTTTCTCCATGTTTGGGTGCTTCTGACTGGGCACGTATGGGGGATCAACCTTTGCAATGCATTGGTTCCGTGACCATTTGCCCGGGCTGGAAAAGCAGCTTTAAACGGGAATGAGGAGTCGCCATCCTCCTCTGCCATTGCATGCATTGTATTTGGTTTCCTCTCCATTGAACTTTATCCTCATTTTTGATTACAATATATATATATATATATATATATATATGTATATATATATATATATATATAAATAAAAATTAAATGATTTTAATCGAAAATTTTTTGCATAAACTACTGTATGTACAAAAAAACCCATCTCTAGCATATCTGTTACAAATGAGTAACTATAAGCCAAGTCTAAGGATAAAGATAGAAGGTTACATATCACTACATTGGAAAGGGGGATGAGAAGAATATTAGGATTCAAAAATCACAATTAAAAGTATATAAAAGTAAATAAAAATAAAACTCTGCAAAAATGAGAATAGGCAATAATAATCAGCTCAAGACAAGAGATCAAGAATAGAGAACAATCAATCGAAACCACACAATAAAAAATGGCGGTCAGTTCGAAATTGCATTCTCATCAGGACAGCCATACAATTCGAATTAAAACCGATAGAATAGCCAGTTTCTGACAATGGCGATAGTATTTAACTATAGACACCATTGGAGCTGTCTACTGGCTAGTGGAATTAGAAAAATAAATCAATTGAATTATACAAAAGCTGAAAAACAATACCTCCACGAACTGTAATGTGAAATAATAGCAGCACGTGTAAGATAAACTAGTAACTGAGCATTTCACCTCACTTCGTCAATGCGAGTGGGCGAGCATTTCACCTCACTTCGTCAATGCGAGTGGGAATGAATACAATTGAACGATACATAATAAGTATGGAGACTTTCGAAAATAGTAAACAGTATAGGACTCAAGACAAGTGGAAAATAGACATTCTAAAATAGTAAACAGTATTAGACTCAGGCCAAGTGGTAAGTAAGGTGATAAGAATGGGTGAATTTTCAAAAATGAGTTAACCAATCAAAGATAAATAATGCATGTTTAAATTATTACGTGGTATATTTGAAATTATTAATAATATTATTTACAAATACTTCCGGATATAGGTAGTTTTGACAAATGCGTTTAAGTTTATTGATGTGGAGAAAGTGAAACTGAGGATCAGAAAGTCGATGTATTCGAAATAGCTGGTTTAAAATGATGTTTCTAAACAATTGAATAGAATTACAAGATTGATATGATAGCAGCTTTATGATAGTGAAGTTGTAAGAATCTTTTTTATCATATAGATTGGTGATTACATGATTATTGAGGGTATCTAAATTGAGGTCTAAAAAATTAACAGTTTGACTAACGCAAGGCTCATTAGGAATTAATTCTAGGTTAGACGGGTAAAAATCAATATTAATGGGATAGGAATCATCAATGATAATACAAATTAAGTCGTCAACATATCTATATATAATATATGAATTAGAGTTAAAATGACATTCATAATAATAAAGATATAAGTTAGCGAGTATACTACTACTACAGCCACCTTGTGGTACACCAGATGTTTGTAAATAAATGTTATCACCTTGGATAATATAATTGTTGTATAACACAAAGTGCAAGAGCATAGGAAAATTTTTGACATTAAAAGCATCATGATTGGAAGATATATAGTCATGATAAAGAGAGATAATAACTTTATGTAAATCTTTAATGACAATATTATTAAATAGGTCTTTAAAATCAAAAGTTTGGAAACCAAGAATTTGTGGTAACTTGCTAAGGTGATTCACTAAATCAAAACTATTGTTCAAAATGAAATATCCTGAATTCCTGAATTTAAGAGATTCATTAATTCGATTTAAACAGTTAAGCAAGTACTTACTAGCTGTAGTGGTAAAGGTATTATGTCCACAAGTGACTGTTCTAAAACTGAGAGGTGATTTGTGGAATTTAGGAACCAAAGTAACATAAGGAAATTTAAAAAACTTACAATTAATATTTAATTGTGTATATAATTTTAGCATTTTAGTTTTGATTTGGATAGACTGATTATTAATGGGTTTAAAAATTTGATTATCTTTTAAGTAATTCTGTAACAGAGAAACATAATATTTTTTACAAATGATGGCATAATTATTAGAAGCTTTATCTACATAAGTTATGACAAAATGTTGTTGTAGTTCTTTGATAGCAGATAGGAGTTGTTTATAAGGATACCTAGGCTTCGTTAATTTAGTGTTTATAATAACATTTTTAAGTAGATGTAAGGTCGTATACTTCCATAGATTGAATGCTTCAATAGGAATAGAATGTGAACAAGCAAGTTGATATATGAATTTATCAAAATCAAATGATAGAGACTGAAGAAGTTGTTTAGGGTGATGGCAGAATGGAATGCGAAATTTAGACACTTTATTCATAATATCCCTGAGTATATCATCCTGAACTATACTGAGATCCCCAGTAATAATGTGACCATGAGTGGAGTTGACAAAAGGGGCAAGATTTTGATTGCTGCATACACATGATGTAAGATCATCGGAGTTTAATGTCCTAGAAACTTCATTGTAATTGTAAATAGTTCTACCAATTGGTAAATTATATTTGAATGATTTTTGTATTTTGATATCATTTACTGGTAACAAGTGCTTATGTTTTGCAAATAAATTATTGAAGTTAAGAGAATTAAGAATAGGGTGTTTAAAAGAGATTACACAGTAAGCTATTTTAGTATGTGGATTTGGTGAATGGAGTAGGTGGTAATTTAAGAAATGTGTACGTGAAAGAAGCAGATCAAAAAATAAATGTTTAAAATGCTCATGAGTTAATTTTAATTTTAAAAAATGAGTATAAACAATACTTAATTTGCTTTTTCTGACTTTATATAACCATGTTCTAACAGGTAGAAAATTGAAAGTTTGAGAATAATTATATTGTAATTTCAAAATGTCTGCTTTGTAATCAATAGTTTTACTTAAGTTACTTTTTCCTTTGCCACGCTTATATCGCTTTTTACTAGGAGATGATGACTTTGAATAATGAAAAAGATGTTTATATACTGAAGATTTATGAGAATTGTATTCAAAACTATTGTTAACAACATTATTATTATTATAAATTTGATTTAAGCCATAGGGGAAGAGAGTTTTATATTTTTTAATGTAATAATTTTCAAATACTAATCTATCCGTGAGTGAAATTTTAATATCTAAAATATGAAGGGATACATTTTTAAATCTGTGTGTAGCAAAGTGCTGATATTCAAATTGATTTTTGGTAGGGAGATCATTAAAGACTTTATGGTCAAATTTTTTAATATGATCCCTGTGGACATTCATTCTCAGATGTAAAGGGTTGCTGGTTTGGCCAATATAGGATAAGTTACAAATAGTACAATTAAGTTTGTATATGCAATTAAAAACTTTGCAGAATTTTTGTGAAGTGGAATTATTATTAATTTGTAATGGGTCAGCATAAGGACAAGTTTTGCACCTAAGATTGTTGCATCTATTGAAGGAATATGATTTAGATTGAGAGAAGGTATGGTATTCTTCCAAATCGTCTATAACGCTTAATTGGTCAATGTTTGTCGATCTATAATTATCCCAATTCATAATAATAATAGACCGGACACTAGGTAATGAAGAAAATTTACATCACGAATTCTAATTAAAATTCCCAATATAAACCCCCCCAAAAACTATTTTGTCAGGTACGAATTTCAAATTTTAACTAATACCATAAGAATTGAATCGAAATTTTGGAGAGTAACAAAACAAGCATAGTAGAAAAGAGATTTTCATACGAAATATTCATAAATAAGCGAAGTGTGGACAAATAATTATATTCATCCGGAATGGAAGATATACAAAACTGTTAATACGTATGTGTCTGACTGAATCCCTACAACTGCGGGCAAAAGAGGGCCACATATAGTGGAAATACTTGTCTAGATTAAAATGTAAAAATAAGCAATAAAAGATATTGACGTCTGGGTTAACTAAAAGATACAGAAAAGAAAAAAATACACAAAAAAACACAATAAACTCTAATGCCTGCCGAGAGATGTCGGCACTATACACACATATATTACGATTGAGTAATCGAGTGTGAAATCTACCAAAAAGAGCAATAACCCGCAGAAAAATATATATATATATATATATATATATATATATATATATATATATATATATATATATATATATATATATATATATATATATGGATTCAAATGATTAAAAAATGAAAGAAGTACAAAAGGATTGGGATGCTTACAAGGAAGTCGAACGGCACCAAGGGGGATTACGACCCCTTGTTCCCGGTTGAAGCACGCTTTAAATCTCAGGAAACGTTCCTGGAACCAGACTCGCCCGAAGCAATCCTCCACATACCGACATTGGAAAAGCAAAATCCAATCCATTGAAAACCGAACATGAAAGCCCAGATCAATGAAATGGAACAGTACGAATAGCAAGACAACATGGATGTCTATACAACCTATACTATCCATATCAACACTGACTTTTCATTACGTGCAAGTCCGTATAACATGTTACGGTTACGATTCGTATTACGGTTAAGCTTCTTGCATACAGAGTGACGTAGCTATAATAGTCCATAGAATTTTGCATAAAAGTTCTTATCATACTTCTTGTATGATTTTTCATAATAATGCTTTAGGAAATGTATCGGATATAGCTGTTTTGTCGTTTCACATACCAAATTACGTTCACATATAATGCGTTCAGTCTTGGTTGCATTTAATCTTTTAATTATGTTATGATGATTGAGTATTAAATTACGTAGTACTCCTATGCTCTAGTTGGTATTCAAGTTGATGATATAGTTTATGCTGACATCAAAGGTCTTTCTTTTACCATACATTTTAAAACAAATACTTTCTTTGTTGTCGTAATAAATGCTTATATCTAAAAACTCTATTATATATTCCTTCACTTGTTTTGTTTCGATCAATTCCAAATTTGCTGGATAAAAGTTGAAGTTAAATTGATATATATATATATATATATATATATATATATATATATATATATATATATATATATATATATATATATATATATATATATATATATATATATATATATATATATATATATATATATATATATATATATATATATACATATATTGTGTAGTTTCAATTGTTGTTCTCTATGTCTTCATCTTTTATCTTGAGCTAATTATTATTGCCTTTTCTCATCCGTGTTTTCTTTTTTATTTTTATTTATATTTATATACTTTTAGTTGTGAATTTTGTATCTTTATATTCTTCTCATCCCCCTTTTCTTTGTAGTGATATGTTACCTTCTATCTTTATCCTTAGTCTTGGTCTATAGTTACTCATTTGTAACAGATATGCTAGAGATGGGTTTTTTTGTACATACAGTAGTTTATGCATAATTTACGATTAAAATCTTTCATTTTATATATATATATATATATATATATATATATATATATATTAGTATAATGTACTTGGTTTGCGACACTGTATCCGCTTCCGGGAATGTCGTCATGAGATTAAGTGGGGGTCACATTCCCCCCCGGCGAAATTTTGATACATTGTTGTTCTTTCTTCATTCTTTTTTGTATATATATATATATATATATATATATATATATATATATATATATATATATATATATATATATATATATATATATATATATATATATATATATATATATACATATATATACATATATATATATATATATATATATATATATATATATATATATATATATATATATATATATATATATATATATGTACATACTTATTTGCTACGCCGCCTTTGAAAATATGTTCAGTTACAAAATGTTAATTTTAAAACGTTGCCAGTGGTGTAATTCAGTATAATATATTAAATATGTCTTTCTTATTTGTGTAAAATAAGTAAATCCAGTTTGTATTGTATCCCTGTGTTATAAATCTACACACTCACCTGCCTTTGCAATAAGGTGATGCAATTATTGAATTGACTGAGATATTGAGACAAAATACTCACATAAATCCAATGCGTAGCTAATACGAAGGAAAGGGCATATTGTCCGAAGGCAGTATATAATGAGATATGTTAATCAGTGGCGTTATTTAATCTGAAAATTGTGTGCGAAGCACTCAGAATGAGCCAATGTAATTGTTTCTTTGGTGAGCCAACTTTTTTATCTCCCTAAATAATTTTACAAATGACACCCCCCCCCTCCCTCAGGCAACCATCGAGACAAAAATAAAATTAACATTTAATGGCTGATTATTAATTCAGACAGGAACCCGATAATAGTGCATATTACTTACGGTCCGCATTCTGGATAACTAACACATTTATTTACAAGCACAGCGTAATCACGAACAATATGCAGCTCGATAACTATCTTACAAGATCAGAAACAAATGTCAGGTACAGTAAAACAGCAATTAAATGTTCCACAAATTTTACAAAGCAGCTGATACTATTCACAAAACAAAAACGCGTCTCATAATTCAATGTAGCTCGTATCTCCACAATTGCTCTCTAACTGAGCGATGCATTCCTTTATATACTCTCTAAAAGTGCCAGAAAGGAACTGGTATCTCCCAGAATATTCGCTATTTCGAAAAAAGTTCAAGTACCTCCGAAATGCCGTCAAAAGTTGCCAAATTGGCGATAAGTAGCCAAATCTGGCAACCTTGGATCGACGTTCAAATATAGCTATTCTACTTTGATGTAAAATCAAATTCTTAAGCCCGTAATTGTGTACATTGCGTTGTGTACGAAATAACCCAGGTTCGAGTCCTGGTCCCATTGGGCAGCCATTTTATAAATATTATCCTGCACAATATTTAATGACGGTCCTGTCATTTAGGGATTTTCCTCAATACTCCTCTGAATAAGATAGATTCGTTATAAAAAATATTCATTTCAATCCACTGCACTACATAAAATGTATTTTCATTCAAGAAAATATATATATTAAATAAAAATGAACTTTTACTCTCTCTATTTCCTCGCTCATCTGCATGGTTCCAAAAACACTCGAATCAGCATTGTGATCAATATTTAAAGTTACAAAATAGGAGAAAAAAGCTATCAGCAATTACTTCCTTTTCAAGTCACCTTCGGAAATCGAGAGTTAAAAAAAAATAAGCTCAACGTTCCTCCATCCCATTTCACTGAGTGCTGAAAAAAATGCAAGATTATCCAGAAGTTTGAGAAAACTTTGGGGATTTAATTTGTTTACATCTGCTGTGAAGCGCAAGGATGGATATTTCGTATGATGATTCCCCGTTGAAAGTTGTTTCCCATGGAAAAGCAGCTCCGAAGTGTTTTATTTTTCGTCTTTCAGGCCGTCAGTTGGCATTTAATCACAGATTCGCGGGTTTGCATGCATAGTTTCTGTTAACATTTAGTGGTATAGTATTCAGTTCGATTTTGATGTGAAACAGCTGTAAAGGTGTCAAAATGAACACGTAGGCATATTTTGATAACAGCAAGAAGATTAATCTTAAACTGTAGAAATCATGAAATAAACCACATTAACGCAAATTACACATAATAAATTAGCATGTACATAGTCCATCCTTCCAACTATGGTCTGCATCCGCACATGCCACGCTTCATGTACCAACTCGTACCATCTCGTACCATGACCTACTATTATCCTCTCGATTTCTCTATCTCGTGCTTCGCACTTCGTCTTTTTATAACCTGGTGGCCAGCACTCTCTACCGTCCATAATCTGCACGGCTGTTATTTAAATTTAGACTATTTTTCCCCGGGGGAGAAACTGCTTGAAAAAAAATGTCGAGAAAAGAAATTGTTAATCCATGTTAGGGTACGAAGTAAGGAGTGAATTATGAAATACATGTGGCAGAGATGCACCGATATTATCTAACGGAAGTGCCACTATAATTGCATGGCGGGATTCAATACCAAGAGGCGGGACAGCCTAGTAGTTAAGGCACTGATATTGCACTTGGAAGATTCTAGTTCGATTCCACAAATATAGGTCCTGCATATATTAATGGATTTCCACGGCTTTATTATTATTAAAAAAATCTAGAATAAGATAGACTTTTTTTAAATTCGAATTAAATCTTCTGAAATGTATTATATTTTTTTTTCTTTACATGGCAGTACAGGACAAAATGTGATATAATACAGAAAAGATATTATTTATAGTTCAATGATCATGCAACGTCATAGTTTCACTGTAGTATAGCCGTGATACAATATTTGTGTTCATAACGTCATTATTCCCCTCTCGGGGGGAGGGAGGGCGATATCCTCCATAGAGATACATTTTCAATACTGATATCAATCGAAAGATTTTAAAACCATTACATTGACGGGAAACTCTGCTGAAATTGTGTTCACTTGGACCAACGATACGGATTTTTAAAAATGTTCTTGTATATTTTTCCCAACAAAAAATATCCCCAACCATTTAAAATGTATTCTGGTATGAGAGTGTCTAGTAGAGCCACAATACATTTAATTTTATTTCGAAATCATGAGGCAGAGTTGAAAAAATAAACATGTTCCTATAGCTATAAGGAAATTCCTACATTTTATATATAATAAATATATTATTGCACACAATATCGATTCATACTAGTTAGACAGTGCAATGCTTTACAAATTTGTAATTGTATTTTTTCATCTATCTCTATTTATTTCCGAGTTCGAATGCTGGCTATTAAAGTTCTTAACTAAGTAGGGCTGCAGTTAGTTTTATTCGATCGGGAATGATAACTTAACATTAGATAAATTTAACATCTACTCTCATAGACCCCATCATACAAAGTCATTGGGTTGCTTAAGGACTTTCCTTAGAACCATACCATGTACATATGACGAATGTATATTTTTACTTTTCTTGCTTATTAGAATTCGATCTTTTGGCGAAAAATGCACAAACCAAGATAAGTCATGGAGGAGATAGTTAGATCTTTTAAAAACTCTTCGAACACTTTCAAAAAGTCGCCTGTGTGTTTATGTATTCAAGAACAAGATAAGTTATGAAGAAATGGATGTAAAGCTATAAAATTATCTGTGTGTTTATGTCTTCACGAACAAGATAAGTCATGGAGGAACTAATATAACGCTATAAAATTGTCTGTTTGTTTATCTCTTCAAGAAAAGGATAAGTCATGACGGAATGGATGAATATTAAATTGCCTGTATGTTTATGTCTTCATGAACAAGATAAGTCATAGATGAATGGATGTAAAGTTGTAAAGTTGTATGTTTGTTTATGTCTTCAAGAAAAAGATAAGCCATTAAGGACTGAATGCGATGCAATAAAATTGTCTGTGTAGATATATAATGTAAAAATCTAAATTCAGATATAATGTTTTGAATTTGGCACGATTTCCATTGCACATTTTTAGGCATTTTAACATTCCATGGCAATATATCCTATTTAAACTTTACGTTAATCGACTTATTACTAATTTAGAAAACAATAAACGTGTAAAGTTTTTTTTAATAAAAATCCAATATCTATCAACTTATGAACGAATGTTCTTTCAATCTGTGTACTATGGTAGAAGTTAAACTAATTAATAGCTTCTACTATTACATGAGAAAATCGATATAATGTCCTACTAAGCCAATATCTTAATTGCTTTGCACCTCTTAATTTTAGTTAGCAAGAGAAAATTAGCAGCGAACAAAAAACCCTACCTTCGCCATATTATCTGCAATATACTGCATAATTCCATAAACGATGATAATAAGAAACGTCCATGCAACCACCTTAAAAAGATCCAATCTTCATTTCTGCTTAGAAAATTGCATCTGGCTTCAGATGATTAAATTCTTTTTATTAACTCACATTGTTGTTTTTTGTGGATAAATAAAAGGATAACTGGTCTAATGAGCATTTACTAGTATACAAGGCGTCCGACAATAAATGCTCTGAGTGCATTATAATGCTTTGAGGCTTGAAGGTGAAGTCAATTAAAGTAGAAAAAGACATATGTACTTTACCTTTGCATACGTCTAGAGAAGTTATTGACAAACGTTTAGTGACGTCACTTTCGTTGTTCCGTTCATCGCAAAACAATGATGATTTTAATCGCGGTAAGAAAATAATTATATCTTCGTTAATTGGAGATCATTGATTATACTGAAAGAAAATAAAAATATCACACCCAATGGATTTCAAATTTAATAAAAATCTCAATTTACATTTAAAGATCACATGAAAATGTATGATGTCAGTAGTCCCTACAGGCTCAAATTCCTTTTCCATTATCAATTCAATTTTTCATTATTCATTGAATTTAATTTAATTACACAAAATGGCATAAACAATTATATATAAAGTTTAAAAGTTATTTTTTGCAACTGGAAAATTTTTGCGTTAAGAAATGTTTGCCAGGTTACAAAAATTTGCCTGGTTGTAAATTAATTGCAAAAATGAAATATCTCGAAAACTGTTGATCGTAGTGAAAATGGGTTAATCTGATTGTTTTTAACGTCAAAAATTGAGTACGAAACATACATTCTGAATGACAGCTGACACGTGGAGAGGTACGTTTTAAATTAATTTGTATTTTAAAATTTAATAAAAAGATTTAGACTTCATTGAACTATTAAATTTAAAATTTGGTTATTTTCTACGCCTTTCATTTTTATAATAATGCACTTAACCCATTAAAGACCGCTATCAAATTTACGTGATTCAGAAACGTTACGGTGACTAAAAACACAGGATTATACACTAATTAACACAAAACAGTTGAAAAATTAAATATGTTTCAAAAACTGAGATTTTTAAAGTATGTTCCCAAAATTGGAGAAATGGCGTTTTACCGTATCATTACATGTGTTCCCAAAATGGGAGCAATGGCCCTTTACGATATTATATTAAGTGTTCGTAAAATAGGAGAAATGAAGTTTTGACTATTGCTCTCATTTAGTGAAATTAGTAATGGTCATAAATAAATGTAATATATGTGTTCAGTAACATAGACAGAAAAAATGGGGAGACAGAAAAAATTGAGAATTATGGCATAATGTCAACTTTTTTTAGGGTCAGTTTTTTTTTTTATTGATGGCTATTCAATAACATACAGGACCAAAATGTTAGTCCACCCTGTGCCTACGTCGGATTGCTACTACGGATTGCTTGTTGAAATTTTCAATTATATGGTTTATGCCATCAAAACGTAAATTAGTGTTAGTAGGGTAACTCGGACCAGAACGATTTATCACAATACACTCGGCACAGTGCAACAAATCCATTGTTACATCTCTCAGAAAATCTAACCCGGTCAGTTCCCTATGGATCTCCCACGCTGCAATAACAGCCATATTCAAAACATTACTGAAAAATGGCCACCACCTATTTTTCCCTCTTATTTTTGGACGATAGTTGCTCAAACACCTGTCCAGGAGATTTACGCCTCCCATATAACTGTTATATGAACCAATTACATGAGGCTGTTCAATGTCGATTTTTTTCCTTTCTGTTTGAGTCCACTTTTTTGTTTTAGAAGCTGGATCTACAGTTTCAAAATTGGATGCTGTGTATAAAACTTTATTGTTTCTCCACTCTACAACCACTAATAAATTATTAGTGGTACACACATCGTGACTTCCACGAGGTTCTTTCGACATTTGCTTTACGCCTTTGATTGGGCAGTGTTGTAAACGATTTTCCCTGAGTGTTCCTGTAGCTTTGAATCTTTTGTTCCGTAACTCTTCTAAAAAAGACAAAGTGAAAAAATTATCGAAGTATAATTCATGAGAGTAGGGTTATTCAGCACATTTTATCAGATCTAATACTACACGAGTTCTAAGGGACTGCTATAATTTCTGAATCAACATCTTCGTCTTCTAATTATTCTAAATACTTCACTGCTTCCGATATAGTAATAATTTTTTTCTCATATTTGGTTGTTAAATAATCCAATCACAGTTCAAAAAGTGACTGTAGCACAACAAAGAGACTGGAAATAGAATGGGAGATTTTAGACCTCTTGCATTTGCTAATAATGCCTGATTACTGCTGCATCTTCTTTTGGTAGTGTAAAGCGCCAATGCTCCTATTTTGGGAACACATAATAAAATCGCCAGAAAACTAAATAAAACTAAAAAAAAAAAATCAGAAATGTGATTCCTAACTGTGAAATATATAACCATATCTCGGCTTTCGGAATATAACACTTTAAGTTTTTTTTTCTGGGTATTTTCAAACGAATCTTATAATATTGTGGAAATCTGAATTTCGTAAATATTTGAATTTAAATTTCGAAAAGAATTATTAAAATTTAAGAAATACAAAAATTATCCGAGATTTGGACTAGACTGTGGATAGTATTTGTGGAGAAAAATTTCTTATTCGTAATTTTGGGGTTGCCAGAAAAATATTTTATGGATGTTCCCAATATGGTAGCAGTGGCGCTTAATGAGTTAAGCAAGTACTTATTTGAATATTCCAAATATTATAAAAATTTAAAATTGGGAGAAAAATGTTTTAATGTTTTATAGATAAAGGAGACTAATAAGTGTATGCATGTTCATAAATATTTATAGCGCATTCAAAACTATTTTGTTCAAAAAAATATTTTTTTGAGATGTATATATAATTAGCAGATCATTACATTTCTCTATTATTTTCACCAGGAATTAAAAAGAAATGAGAATCATTATTTATATAATGATTGATCTAAGCAATGATTATGTCCAATGTGTAAGGTGAATTTTAAAGCAAATAATGAAATTCATTACGAAATTTCATTGGGGAAAGGGGTAGGGATCCCCCTTGGTGGGTCCCACTAGGCAGGGATGCATGCACTTTTCGAATAGGGCATTTTCATAGTGTTGTAGGTTAAATTTTTACCATATTTTTACGTGGTGTCAGTGAATTGTTTCATGTTTAATATCTAAATTTACAAATATCAAAGTTTTCTTCCCTGATGAACAAGCTGAATTTACAGACGGAATTCTATAAACTGAAAATTATTTGTCCGTTTCAGTACAATGAGAACAGCCGAATATAGCCTTGTTGAAACCAAAGTTCTTGTACTCCAGATCGTATGAAATCTCAGACACTGCGGTTGAGTTTTGTAGTTAAACGTTACCCGTCTATAATTTTGACTTGCTCTTCGTAAAACATATTGTTTGTTGGTGGTACCGAGATTTGTATATTCTGTTTTTGGTGGTACGCATTGTAAACTGGCTGAGTTCGCCTGCTCTAGACCATTACCAAATTAGTGAGGGATGCTATTTCATTTAATATACAGACGATGCATACATAATGTACAGTTTAACGTGGAGTATGCCAGGTAGGACCAACATCTGCCACAATACATGTTTGTATACAGGAAACACTTCATGTTGATCGTTCACCATCACAGATGAACGTAAAGCAGCAAGAAATCCTATGGCATATTGACGTGCATCTTCCGCAAAATTGTGTCTGAATTCGCCATATAGGAGTGCCAACTCGCGATAATATCCATTCGAATAGCCTGCCAAGATCTTTTTTTGAAACGATGTTTATCAAAGTGACACATCTGATTATATACGATCGTTTATCTACAGCAGTGGTTTTACGCCTCACAGCAATCATTCGCATACGTTAGTCGTAGTAATTATAAGATTATTTTATTTACACCACATTTATTATGCGATTTCTTACAAATTTGATGATGAATTACAACTTTCCGATTGACTTAATTTTATGTATCTCTCATAGTTTCCGAGATCAGAGTGTAAACATTTAAATTTCACCGCTAGAGGCACTGTCATCGGTCTCGTCTAGTAGAGCATTGTCATTTTACTATACCGACACATCACTTCCATATCTCTATCTACATTATTTTTAAACTTTATTGGCCTACTTGTAAATCCACCGGTTCTTCTGTGCAAATATGGCAGACGCATTACACTAATGACAAGTAGACATAGAAGAGTTATCCGACAACGCAAAGAAAATGAACTTAAAATTAGTTAACTCTTCTAATACTACGAGTATCGCGATAACTACAATTCATTGTGTTGGTTTCACTTCAAAAACTTGGTATACTGTCCCTAGTTCAATGGTTAGAACATCGGGTGTCAAGTTCGAAGATCCTTAATTTTATAGTAGTCTGGGATTATTTTTATAGCGTTCGAACAAATTAAACTTTTATTTTAGATGCAATGATGACGGAAGTCCGAAACCAACCTGTTACGAATTTTTAGTGGTCCTTGGAATGTATGGCGCCAATTTACCATCACGACCAGACAGGAATATAACCTGCATAGAGTAGCAAATAAATGGAAGTGATTGTTCAGATCGGTAGTTGCACGCCTTTCTGACTTCAAAGAGAGGATATTTGGGGGTCCCCTGTGACGAGAGGAACTTGTGCCCCAATAGCTCAAGGGTTAGAGCATCGGCTGGTGAGATCAAAGATCTGCGCTTTGATCCACGGTTGGGACAGTGAGACCTATACAATTTTATCGACCATTTACAACTTCTGCTTTATTGTAAAAATCTGGCAAAACTGAACTTCAATCGTGAATTATATTTTCCTGGCTTTATTAGTCACATATTGTTCGACTTTGTACAATGACAATGTCCGCATTGTGCCAATAAAAGAAAATAATAAGGGCATAATATTCTGTGGCGTTATTTAATAAAACGAAGGATGCAAATATTGGAATGGTAAAGATGAAAACTTTTTGGGTGGAACAGTGTATTTTGAAATAAGACGCATGTATGGAAACCGTGAGTTCCAAACTAGTTTATATATGAACATTTATTTATCAAAAGCAATTATATTATACAATTTTTATAACCGTATCAAATTTCCGTAGTTAAGTTATCAGTATCATTTCAGTAGCTTATCATTTCTTAGTAACTTCATCTTATCTTCACAGCAAGTAAGAATTAAATATTTAAATAAAAAATTTCAAACTGATGCATTTTATACAAACTCGAAGGGCTTAAAGTAACAAGCTTCACGTCTCGTTGAAAGGACGCCTAATTTACTAAAGTTTTGAATATTTTCTGCATGCGAAATTCTCTACCTTGCAGACCACGTAATGAGGTTAGTGCAGTTTCTGGCAAACGCTCTATGTAATTTACTCTTTGTTCAATTCAGTGTTCGCAGATAGTGTCTCTACGAAGGAAATGGATAGAAAATTACATTGAACGCAAGTTTATTTAATGACAAAGAAAATCATGAAATAAACCTTTCTTTAAAGTCATTTCAAGTCAAATGGTATAAAAATGAACCTCTTGTAGTAGCTACTTATTTCAGAGAGGCAACATTTATTAGTTACCAACAGGTATACTCGTTGTTATTTGTTATATGAAATATATGGAAACTTTATTAGAATCCATGAGGCCGAAAACATTTTTTTTTTTCAAATGGTCAGGCACTTGATCTTCGTCATTCGCCTTTATTACAGCGGCCAGAGTGTGAACTATTTAGCCGTCCATTGACGTTGCCCCAGGCGCACCAGAGGGGGGCGGATCACATTGCGCCCACAACACAAACATCCATGCCTTACGTGGGGCTCGAACCCACAACGTAGTGGTCGAGCGATTGCTTCGGAAACGCTTGCCTTGACTACTCGACAACCAAGTCGGCGAGCCCGAAAACATGAAATGTGACATTTTTTAAAGTTCTTTTACTTAATATTTACATTTTTACACATCATTCAGAGTAAAAAAATGTTATTTTCCATTATTTCTAACAGGAAATACAACACTGAGATTTCTTTTTTTATGCCGGAAACATGATACATACGGTAGATGATTTGTTTTTGAACAAAATTGACAAAACCGCCAACAGCATTACTACACACATTTTACTTTCCTTATATACATAGTATAATGTATAAGGAAAGTATAGTTTTCGACGGGAGAGCACGTTTCAAGCATCCCTGAATGCGATTCAGACATTTTTAAGATACTGTCTGTGTGTGTGTGTGAAAGTTTCTGTGAGTGTGTGTGTATGTGTGTCAGTGAGTCTGTGGAGACGATATCTTATCCGGGGCAGATATCGAGCTAGAATTTTTCCAGAAGAGTAAAAATACTCCCTGACTTGATTTGAAGGAGTATTTTGTTTTCCAGAGGTGCAATTTTTAACAAATGTACAATTACCCTCAAAAAATTTTTTGTTTACAAAATCGGTGCGTAAAAGTTCGCATGACTTAATTTATAAAGCGTATTTGCTTATTTTAAAGCGTGAAATGCGCGTGTAGAGGCTTTATCTCGATCTCTGGTCCCTCGGCATGGCTGACTTCATTATTTTTTATCTGGCTCTGCGTATATGATGACATCTCAAGGATCTCAAGGAGAGCCAATTTGGAGCGCCTAGCAAACCCGAAGAGTTTGCTTTCATATCCGATCAAGTTATAAAAAATTGGGAACTCAGAGAAAAGAAAGTTAGCATGATAGGGATCAGATCGGTGCGCGTTGAACATATTTGGGACAAGTCTGTTTAACGAAACGCGTCGCATAATTTTGAATAAGGAGAATAAACTCTCCTAGGAAAGGAAGGAAAAAATTGGAATAATGGTGCACTCCGTGGAACACTGCCATTTGTTGTTTGCCGAGAAATGGGGCGGAGGACTTTCTGACTGACCCTAAAAAAGCAAACACTTTTACAGAAGGAGTTTTGGCTAATTCACATATATGCTTTTAGTATATTGCAATTCTATCAGTGATTCTTACGGACTCCTTAAGTTCGGGGAGTGCAGACTCGAATTTAGGAAAAAAAAATCGCGCTGATAACAGTTCCTTTCGAAACGGACTATCATGTATATAAACGCAATCTTCAACTGGCGGCTTGTTTGGGTTGAAATTTACAATTTTATTTTTTTCGAATTGTTTCCTGCAATTTCGGGAAATCGTTGTCATTAGGCTGAAAAACAGCAGCGTACGACTGGGTATTTGAAATACTTTTACTGCTAAAGGTTCTAGGTATGCTTCTTGGTTTGAGGAATTTGGAACACCCACGAAAACTTGAGGGGTTTCACCGCTGCAGTTGCTTTTGTACTTGAGCTCTCAAGAGGGACCGAATTTGTTAACTGCGACTGCCATCTTTCTCTAACGATGTCACAAAATTTTCCTTGGACGTAAATGGATCCTGTGTGCACATCACAATCTAAAGTAATTAGACTAGTTGTTTACACCTGCATATTACCTGTTAACGCCTGGAATAACAAACTATTTTTCACTGTAATAATGACTGTGGTTAGGCAATTCCTCTCAAAGTTTACTCTGGGCAGTGACATCATGAATGACGACTCTTAATTCCCATTTTTTTTCCAATGGCCAGGCACTTTGACCTTCGTCATAATTCCCATTTCATCACGCTTACTACTTTTACATTAGTTGCCGGACTGAGTGCTCAAACTTATATTGAAGAACTTTGGTGTGAAAGAAAGTACTATTTATTTGGTTACATTAGAAATAACTGCATGTAGTAATATTTTTAGTAACGCAATAAAATAGTTCAAAATTATATCGATTAATGTGATAAAATAATCTAAACACAGCTCCTGCAAGCTTAAAAATGTAGCAAATTATATATGTGTATATGTTTAAGGTTTGACTTATTTTTCGCCATCCATTTTTACTGCATTTGACAGCGGAAATCAGTTAATATTAGCATTTATGGTTTAGCTTAATAACAATCATACTTCGCGCAAGACTAATTTAACATCAAAATGGTAGAGAATGAAATTGCGAACGCGTTCAATATAGTTCTACAGCAATATAGTATATTTATTAAACTATATTAAAAATTGGTTGCAAAACTTTTGCCCTATTAGTTATTACGAAAACATTTTCAATGAAAACATGATTCATTCATGCTACAAATACGCTTAAATGATGATTGTTTCGCATTCATCATTCTTTAGAAATATATGGGTTTACAAATATTTTCATTTCCGGTTCAAATATTTGTCTTGTTACTTTCACATACGTAGTATTGAGAAAGTACTAATTTAAGGAAAATATTCAATTTCAAAATTTTGATGCCAATATATGCTGTAAGACCTCCTGAACGCGTTATTTTTATTTTGGGGATGATGTGTGGTCGATTTTACGTGTGTACGATAGCAATCACATATATTAATGGATTTTTACGGAACTTTATGCACAGTTCCATTATCAAAAAATCTAGAACTAAATGGATTGTTTTTAAATTTGAGCAAAAACTTCGAAATTCATTCAAAATTTTATATTCTTTTAGCATGGCAACATAGAACTAAATTTAACATAATGTTGCATAGGATGAATTATTTATGACGAAATGATATAATTTATTTTATTCTGTGACGTCATTAGCCCCCTTTGAATGCAAATTACCCCCAGGGATGTACATTGCCAAATACGGTATCAATTGAAATATTTTTCAAACCCTTTAAAGTGAATGGTGTGAGGTATAAATAGCCTTTCGATTATTATTTCCCCCAGTTTTCATTATAATTTATGTTTATTTAAACTAACGATCCTAGTTGGTTCGGTTATTAGACGAATCACCGGCCTGATCAGCATTATCTGCGATCCTACAGTTGAAGTAGGATAAGTTTCGGAAAGGAAGAGTTCAGTTGGCTTTTTGATTGAGAGTGAGTTCTTCTCTCGAGGTTCTTACCTTAAAGTGGGTGCTTGTCGTGAGTTGCTGTACATGGTTTGAGTGAGGGCTGGAAAGACAACCCAGTAAATATAACGATGACTAGGGAAGGTATAGTATTCGTGGTTTTGTTCGCAATCCAGTGCGAGATAAAAGACGGCCAACGGTAAGCATAAAAAATTTAGGATCGTGTTACTTTAAGAGTGCTCACTAGAATAGTAATTGCAATATCTTGTATATAGTGTAAATTATTCTGGGCATGTACAATAATAATCATTGTTTATGTCAGAAGTTGCTTTAAACAGCCAGCCATTGTTAATTCTGTGAAGTACACTATAAATCCATCTTCGAGAATGACCTCAAATGAGGATAAAGATACATACGTACTTTATAAAGGTAACACGCTATAGTTGTGACAATTTATACCCGCGATGCCGATTTTTAAAAATTTGTCTTATAAAATGTGATTAAAGAATCAATTCTTGTATGAGGAAGTCGAGTTCATCCATTTTCCCGTTAATAACATATATTATCAAGATTTACTACTGCGGAACACAAAAAAATAAAAGGAAACTTTTAAATATTAAATACATTTAATATTGGCATGGCCGTTATTTCTTACATAGTGGATTTAGTATTGAAATCGTACATTTCTAGTTGTGCCGCTATATAAAACCCTTCAATTATTTAACTTTCGTGGGCGTCCTGTAAAGGAATTATTAATTGTTATAATACTAATTGACTGCACCGTTTAAACTTTAACAATAAAACACATTCATTAACAACATAAATCTTAATTAAATTCAATTACACTATTTAATTATATTATTTCAGCGGAGGGGACATATGTGACCAAAACAGAAAATCCTAAATATTGGTTATGACCTGATATCGTTTTCAATGGGCACATACCTTCAAATCTGTCTTGGACTTTGTCAGCATCTGTGTTTAATGTCGTTCACTTACTGTATTAACTCTTGGTGTAATGCTCCCACAGGTAAATTCGTTGAACATATTGTCTACTGTAACTCTGCACTCGCACTTATTTCATTCTCTTAGTATATCAATTCATCGCTGTAGTATCTGCACAAGTCATAATGTCGAAGTTATCTGTTCCAAGTCATGTTAGAATAAGCTACATGTGCACAAGTTGCACAAATCTACTCGCGTCCTTCTTAAATCCAATCTTCATAATTTCTTTACTCGTTCTCGGGTCACCAGTTGTGGTTCCCTCGGGGGGGGGAACTCCTCCTTTTCTTCCATTTGCCGCATTGAGTTTGACGTAACAATCTTATTTTTTTATTGGTTACTCCTTTAACCAATGGAACCATTCCACATCTCGTAAGGCCCAGCTCAGCCCCACTGTCATGGCCCCCTAAATTCATGGTCTTCTGATCTTTAGGTTCACAGGGGGATAAAACTCGGTGCCACCAGACTACAAGTAATGTTCGCCGTTTTGGACACAATAAATATGCACATAAAACTGTGTCATCAAATGTGAGATCTATTTCTGGTCTCACAGCTACAGATGGAGTTTATATGATAAGTGATATAACTTCAGCATCGAATTCCAAATGGGATAGGGGGATCAGTGAGGAGATATCACTTCCGTTTTCTTCAGAAAATTCGTATGTATGTGAAAAATAAGTACGCAAAAGACTATAAAAATGCTTATAGCTCCGTTAAAAATCATGTTTTAATTTGGGTATGGGTAAAAGAAGATATATTTACAGATATAAATAAACCAAAACATGCGTATTTTAATGCAAAACGAGAAGTTTAAAGCTCACTTGCTTCTAATCTCTTTGAACCCAATTTATTTACATTTCTAGTTGAAAGTGAAATTTTACATATAGTATTATGTAGTGGACGTCGTATAGATAGCTTTGGAGAGAACTGTGAATAAGTGTTTACCGATATTTACTTATATATGATCAGACATATTTGTTAAAATAAATAACATTGCTTGCGAATAGTTATCTGCTATTATTTTTAACAAAATTGGCAGTCTAATATAATTAGTTATTCCTATGCAAAAATAGTTATTGTTTTGTAAAAATTTACTATAATAGCTTTACTTATATTGATGTTTTGAGATGTTTCATGAATGTCATACTTCATTTTTTTGTTTTTACTGCGTATAAAAAAATCATCGGAAGCAAACATATACATATAATTTTAAATATCAACGGACAATTTACCTTATCAAAGGCTAATTTAATTAATTATTCATATAATGATTCCTGTTATTTATAATTTTAAAATTATTTGTTAAAGGCTTTAAAATAAAAAATGCTTTTGGATAAAATATATTTCCGTTGTGCATATACCTTTGATATTTCTTGACAACAAAGATGAATGTGAAGTATACGATTTGCGTAAAAATTAATCCCTTGTGATAAAAAGTTAATTTTTTATGGATTTTTAATGCTCGATAGTCTTTATTTTAGAAAACGGCCGGGACAGTGGCGCCATCTGTTCTTTGAAAGCTCGATCGCGTGAGGGTGATATTCTATCGAGACACTAGTCCTGAAATGGTTTTAACTGGACCTGGTTGATATATAAATCTGATATATGAAAAGTGAATAAAATATTTTAGAGCATTAGACATAAATTCTTGTGAAAAATAAGCCATGGTTAGAGTCAGGGTCAACTAATCCATATCTGCGCGTCATGGATTCTGCCATGGCGTGTGGCCTATACGGGGATTATAGAAATAAATTTTAAACTTCATTGCAGGAGTTGTAAGCATTATAAGACATTATTAGAATCCCCGCTAAAATTCCAAGGAATACATAATTAGACTTTTAAGGAATTATTAAAATCATCTTGCATATTACTAAGATATAATAATTAGACCTCTAGTGGTTTATTAGAATTGCCAAACGAATCCCATGGCAGTAATTATTAAAAGCACCTTGGAAATTCAAAATATCGTTATTATAATCGTAAGAAATAATTAAATTTTTCTTACAAATCGCGAAGAAAAAATTCTTAGCAGTGTAAGGAATCATTAGAATGAACTTAATAATTCGAACTAAAGATGTATTAGTAATGTAAAGATCTATTACAATTACCGTCTAAGTTTCATTCAAGCAGTTATTAAAATTGCATTATACAACACATTACTGGTCATTTAAAATACATTAAACAATCTTGCAAAAGTATATAGCTGTCTAGAAGCCGCTAGACTTCTGTTGAAAACAATTTGAACCATTTTGCAAATTCGGAACTGAATACCAAAAAACATGTATGCGTGAGAAAATGCAGAAATGAGTTTCTTACTCCAAGCAGTATCTTCAAGTGTATTATATAGGGTTATTTTTTTTCACAAAGAAATAACCCTGATGGAATAACCTGGGAAGTAATATTTTCTGAAAACTGTTCTTGTAGAAACAGTTTTATGAAAACAATGTTACAACAGTTTTAGGATTGCAATCTTCACATTTCCTGAAAGGTAGCCTAAATTTCTAATGCTTTGAATATTTTCAAAATGCAAAATTCTCAACTCTGCAGACTGCATAATGAGGTTAATTCTGTTCCCCACAAATATTATGCGAACTCTACTCTTTAAGTAAAACAACGTTCGGGAAGAAGCTTTTTTATAGCAAAATTAAATTACATTGGAGATAAATTAAGTTAACGGCAACCTGAGAGTAACTCTAAAACTAGATTGGAAAGGAAGTCACATAGAACACTCTAGTTCTTCTGGGAAATTCTGTTTAACTGGTTATATTTTTACAGCCGACATTTATACATTTCAAAAGGCGAATGTTTCAGATTATTTTCTGGAATTCACTTGCTCGCAAGCTCATCAACTTCAATTTTGATGTAAAAACATCAGGATTTCAAAAAGGTATCGTATCATTCTAGTAAGTAAAGTTGCTTAAAACGAATTTATTTATGGTTAACTAGACCATATTTTGTATTAGGTAAATTGGTCTTATCAAAAATAATAAAAAGTTCTGTGTCATCATCGGTAGAACCGCGTCTGTAGTGTAAGAGCTGCAGATAGCTGCTGACTGCTCTCTTTATTGCATCTCCTACCCTCCATCGTTCTTTTGTTCCTTGGTGTAGTCTTGAGAAATCTTGCACCTATAACAAACCTCGCAACTTCTTTTTTTAAATCACTTTCTTGAATGGCGGTAAAGTAGATTGCAGGCTCTACTTTACCGCAGGCTCTTATTGCAGGCTCTACTTTACCGCAGGCCCTAATTGCAGGCTCTAATTTACCGCAGGCTCTACTTTATCGCAGGCTCTTATTGCAGGCTCTACTTTACCACAGGCTCTTATTGCAGGCTCTACTTTACCGCATGCTCTTATTTCAGACTCTACTTTACTGCAGGATCTTATTGCAGGTTCTTATTGCAGGCTCTACTTTACCGCAGGCTTTTATTGCAGGCTCTACTTTACCGCGGGCTCTCATTGCATGCTCTACTTTACCGCAGGCTCTCATTGCATGCTCTACTTTACCGCAAGCTCTCATTGCAGGCTCTACTTTACCGCATGCTCTACTTTACCGCAGTCTCTAATTGCAGGCTCTACTTTACCGCAGGCTCTTATTGCAGGCTCTACTTTACTGCAGGATCTTATTGCAGGCTCTTATTGCAGGTTCTTATAGCAGGCTCTACTTCACCGCAGGCTTTTATTGCAGGCTCTACTTTACCGCGGGCTCTCATTGCAGGCTCTACTTTACCGCAGGCTCTTATTGCAGGCTCTACTTTCTCTTCATAGATGGGTAGGCGCAGTGGGTAGAAGGTAATTTAAGCTGTTTGTATATAGAACGTATTACGCCTATGAAGAGAAGTTACTCGGATGGCGTACCTATATTGCATACACGGAATACATGCGCCCACGAGCCGGGCAGCTACAAAATCGACAACTATTGCATGGGAGCTTTTGCAAATTAGGGGCTTTTAAAAATTACGACCGGCCTAGTCACCGTCGGGAGCTAGTCGGTAATAATAAATGAAAATTTATGTGCGTGCATCCGTCGTACGACTTTTGGGAACGTATAAGAAAATCGAAGCTATGTTCAGCTACGAAAATCTGAGGTTGGGCGACAATGAAATTCAGAACATTTTTTTTTCAAATGTCCATTAGCTTTATTTTTATTTACTGAAACTGTGGAAATTTTGAGTAATTTTCAGCGATCTCCGCGCTAATAGTTTCCAATGTGATCAATATCATTATTTCAAAATTTCAATCTCTACAATTAGAGGGGTGGTTTTCCGTAAAAGCTTTGAACGAAATCTGTAACACAATTATTTATTATAAAAACTATATATTTTAAAAGCAACAACACAGTTTTTTTCAACATTTCTCAGCAAATTTCTTATTAATCTTGTCCCTCGACGAATCGAATAATCACAAGATTATAATATTACGTCAATGCTGCTGGTTATATTATAGTAACTATCACTCCCAAGTTTGGTCATTTTTGGCCATATCTCAGCGGCTAATTGTACACAAGATCACCTTATCCCCCGCCGAGGTAAAATATAATTCTAGGACCCTCCCCTAGAACATTCTTAGTTAACAAAATGGAGTACAGAAGATGGACCCTGACCTCAGTACATGTTTGCTCTGCCTATAGTAAAAATCTATCCTGTTTATACGAAAAGTATACTTCTTAGCCTGAGCTTATGGTAATCGCATAACAACAGCTGATGTGCTCTGAGTTAACTCACTAGAAGTATTTCAATTACGTATCTGAATGTCAGGCACACCCGCAGTGGTCGTAAACTCGACATACGTATATTGCAAGAAATATATTCTAAGTTAAGAGCTTCAAAAAAAGCGATCGAGTTGGTCGCCGATAGTACTTATGACATTTTAAGAAGAAATACATTTAGAATGATATATTTAGTATGATTTATTTAGAAATAAATTTAGTAAAATATATTTTCCACAGAAAATCATTCGGAAATTTTCTAACGAAAGTTTTGAATATTTTCGTCATGAGTAATTTACAACACAGTGAGGTCTTTAAAATACGTAATTCGGTTATTATTGCCTTATACAAACTACTTTTGTTATTCTCTCCTTATTTTTTCCAAAGGGCAAGTTTGAATGAAGGTAAATTGAATTAAAAGCAAACCAAAGAAAATAAAAAACAATATTCGAAAGCCCCAAGCCATTCAAAAAGGTTTATAAAGCAGTAATATTTTATAAACTGGTTATGTTATACAGATATAAGAAATAATTAAATAATAGTGGAAATATATATTTATCACAACTTACAATTAATTCAAGTATAAAATGCATAGTATGTGTATAGGAAAAATAATGTTGCATTGGAAAAGTCATCTCTAAGATTATGAAGATGTACATGTTTTGCGCACTTTTGAATATGAATCAACCATTTCCAGTGGTACATGCGTGTTCTGTGGGCTCGAGAAATCTCTTATAATTTGATCTAAGGAGATGGAATGCGCTACTGCAATCGATAAATACAAAATATACGTTCCTCTTTGAGGTCTTGTAGTGTCCTAAATTTTGTTTTGAAAATCGAAAATATAATACAAAATAATTATTTTAATTTGCTCTATTAGAATGTAATTTTGATATTCATTTTATTTTATTTAAAACTGAATAACATATTTTCTCAGAAAGCAAAAAATTCTCAAAAAATTGCGCACTTATGTTCTATAATAAAAAGAAATCTTGAAAAAAATTATCTCATTATAATCAAATTAGAAAATATTTAAGTACTTTTAACCGGAAATGTATGGATAAAATTATTTAAAAGCTATTATTAAGTAACATTCTCATAAGAAATTTTAAAATATTTCTATACTGAGCATGACTCTTGTCGTGACGGAATTCGTCACTCCTTAGTAAATTGCATAACTTTTGTACTTTTTAAACTTTATTTAATTAATCTGTGTCCAGGGACTCTCATGTAATTGAATATTTTACCATATTTAAATTTATTTGAATCTGTATTGAATTGTGGCCATTTTTATTTAATATAATAATTTTTTCGCACTCGAGGAACAGCGACCGTTATTCATGGTCGCACTTGTTTGCGGGTGGAGACAGTTGTCTTTGCTCTTCTTGACTTCACGTGGCGCTGCACGTGCCTTGAACTTTGCCGTTTGTTGGGGCGGATCCCTGGATGTATTTGAAATGAAAGAATTTTCGATTGGCGGAAATGTGAAGATGTGAGCCCCTTTTAAATTTCAATTGGACGGGTTTTGGATCCACCCGGAGTGTTTAAAAGCTGCGAGATTCTTGTTTCGGGGCTCTCTCCCTGGAAAACATCGTCGAACCCACGAACGGCTCGGAACTTATCCTTCAGGATAAGTTCTGTCGCTGTGGGGCTTGGGGGGGAGATGCCACTGCCGCTACCATCGCTACTACATTGACTGGAACTTCGCTGATGCCGAGCCTCGTCGCTTGCTGCCGCCGTTGACCGTCCGGGAACCTCCTGTTCCGGATGCCTGCAGACCGCTTCGATTGGAGTCCGTTATGAAGCCTGAGCCCTCTGCGGGTCGTTGCTCGTATCCTTCGTGCCTGCCTGCCGCCTCTCCTTGGTCGGGGAAGATTTTTCCCCGAGGGAACTCTGGCGGATGTGTGGTCTTCAACCTTTCTGAGTCCTTCCAGATATGGAGGTAAGCGACCCTTTTCGGTAATTGGAGGCTTGCTGCCTCGACTGTCTGGTGTTCCGGCGAACTGAACCTCCTGATGTATTCTCAAGATCTTCTGAGCTAAATTGTAATTAAATTAATTCCCTGAAGTAAATGATTGAATTTAAGTAAATTAACAGTTAAGCCTTAAGCGTTCCTCGAGTGTGTGATTTCTCTCCATGACCATACCATAAGTGTTATTATGTGATATTAATATGTAATTTTGGAATTAATAATTTATTGAATTGATATTTAAATTCCGGCAAAGAGCCGATGATTTTTGGTAGAAGAGGTCCAGTGGTTTAGAGTTGATTAAATCATAAATTGTATGTGATATGCAAACTCCATTCGTAAATATGTAATAAATTTTGGATTTGAATCTAAATTGTGTTTTTACTTGTGTAGAAATTGTGTTGATTTGTGTTTTTCAGCTTTGGATGAGTTCTTAAAGGTAAAAGTATTTTTCTGGTTATTTTCGGATTTTGGTTGGGTTTCTCCGCAGGTCATCAATTGGAATCTTCCAATTGACGGGAGGTGTGTTTAGAACCTGGGTATAAGAAATTTCTCTGAGAAAGTTAGACTTTCTCGGTCAGCCGTGTCGGGCGGGAATCCGTTGTGACTTCTGATGCCCTCGGAATTCCCGCTGTGACACTCTCTTTTGAAAAAATAAAATCAAAAAACAAGTCATTCCTTAGAATTTAGTATGCTTATTTCTGGATGTGACTATAATATGAGTTTCAATACGCTTGTGCTCAAGCACTAATAACACAATGCTTTTTAACATACTTATTTAAAACCTGTGACTGCAATATACATATTGATTTTTGCTCTAAATTGAGTATTCAGAAATCTTCAATTTGTGAATATCGTTCTCAAATAAATCGTCATTTGTTAAGCTGTAGGTAAGGGCCTGTGCTGGACACATCATAGCGTTTTTGTGTATTCTACTTGTGCTAAATGTATCAAAGTTATCGAACGAACATATATATTATTTTCTGCCATGTGTAACACGCTCTCTGTGACAAAAATACGAATTATACGTTTGATCGGAATGGAACGCCACTTTTAACTTAGATAACGAGATGAAGAAATAATTATATCATATCCATGAGATTCCTATTTTTAAGAACAGTTGCATCATAATAGCTACTAATTGGTAAGGGATAATGAACTTTTTGCAGCAAAGTAAACTGATCTCAGTGTAGCATGGAGTCAAATAAAACACTTACGTTTTTCTGTGACAGAAAATACCAGGCGTTCTGCGATTGCTGCTCCAGATCCCCAATATTCGGTGATGGGTGAATGCAGCAATAGAGGTTCCAGTACGTGTCTAGTAAGCTCGCTTAGGAACAGGTTGAAAATTTGAAAACATTTGGTTGAAACATTTTAATAAGTAATGAAAAAATTGTTCTAGTGGTTCCTGAGAACTCCTAAGGATAACAATGTTGCCAGAAATTTAATATATTGATGGATAAACGCGCATTCTACAGATAGAGAAACTATATTAAAAAAAAATTATAGTTGTTGTATATATGTTATGTATACATGTATATATGTATATATGTTGTATATACAGGATGTCCCAAAAAGAGTGAAACGCGCTTTAATTTTTTACCTGTTGCAGATAAGTGGGCAATGTAAATTGCAAAAATGCTGAAAGTAAGGTAGGAAATAAGACTACGTTAATGAAATTTTCCTCCCATTAATTTTCAAAAAATGACACTTTAAATTTTTATACGACCCCCTTAGGCAAATTGGATCAATCATAAAATTTTTATTTGTAATGCAACAAGATTTTTAAAAAAACCGCATATCTCTATCTTTAAAATCAACTGAATTGTGATAAAGGAAAAAATCTGACTTATACCACTTTTCCGTACCGTGTTAAATACTGCTCCATCAGTGAAAATAGGGATAATAAACAAATTGGCGATGGAAATTGTTTAGATAAAATAAAGTACTTAAAAGTACTTAATTATTGAAAAAGTTCTTAGTTATTGAAAAATACTTAATTATTGAAAAGTACTTAGTTATTGGAAAGTACTTGAGAATCCGTGATTGCATCGTGAGCCTACGCGGAATTCGCAAAAATGCCTCCTATGTATTATCATCCAGTTTTATCTTTTTTGTGATATGTCACAAATTTCTATTTCTATTTTGATATACGGTCCCTATTCACAATGCTCAATTTTCAATTAAATATAACTCGCTCAATTTTAAAGATACAGCTATGCGGTTTTTTAATGATCTTGTTGCATTAAAAATAAACATTTTCTGGTTGACCAAATTTGTCTGAGGGGTCATATAAAATTAAAAAAAGTGTTACTCTTTAAAAATTAATGAGGGGACTATTTCATTAACGTAGTCTTATTTCCTACCTTACTTCCAACATTTTTGCAATTTACATTGCCCACTTATCTCCAACAGCTAAAGAATTAAAGCGTGTTTCAATCATTTTGGAACACCCTGTATATATATGTGTAAACATAAAGTTGTCAAAGTTAAAAGAACGCGATGGAAAAGAACTTACTGAACAAAAAAAAAAGAAAAAATCAGTTTTACGACGACATTGAGTTGCTGTTGGCAGACGTTGGTAATCGCAGCAAGTAGAAAGTGCGATCACAGAAAAGTATAAACTTAAACTGAAGGTTTTTCTGAATGTTCACAAATAACAGCATTACGTTATGCTAATTATACGTATAACCGTTTTATTGCATGGAAATACATCATGAAAACGAAATTCCGTTATCTCTTAACTAACAGTTTCATGAAGTAACACGTTAAAAAAATGATTTTTCTTCGTTACAAGACGGCCACAAACGACTTTCAACAAAATCTAGTTCCCTGTTTTCTCTAACTTTCTGTTAACTTAATTTATCCCCTCTGTAATTTAATAGTGATATCCCTTGAAAGGAACTTTTCCGTGAACTTTGCCTTGAAGAAATAGGATTGCATTGGTAGTCTGCAGAATATGCCTCATTATGCATTATTGAGAGTTTAATATATTGTATGAAGCAAATATTAGTATTTTTGAAATTTGGGTTATCGTTCAAAAATGTGCAGGTTGGAAAATTTTGAAAATACAAATCTTGCATAATAAAAGTGTACATAAAAGATGTTTTTGTGTCGCCGTATTCTGTAGCGGAAAATTGAAGCCTTGACAGCAAGAAATTTGCTATTCAGGTGCTTTCCGTTACCGTAAAGTGCATCTCGGCGAGATTTTATTTTAATATTAGAATTAGATTAAATGTTACTAATTATTAAGTCGAAAATCGACATTTCCGCTAATTTGTTACATTAAATCTATTATTTGTTTGTCGCCACAGACGATATTTGAGGACAGGTGTTTTGGTTAATTCTATAATGCTTCATTTCAACGAAAAATAAGCTATTGCAAACTAAAAGCATTTAATTTATGGGTTTCTTAAGTTTGAAAATTAAAAATATTTTGTTCTAATTTTTTGAAAATAAAAATTCTTAATCCACAGTTGTGTAAGTTTGTTTAAGATAAATCCGGTGCATAACGAAAAGTGAAAAGGAAACTACTCAATTATTGTCCTCAATTAAATCATTCAAATAATCCCTTCTCTCACTCGCAACAAATCATTTGGTTATGTTGATTTTAATAATGTTGTGGTGACAATTGCCTTTTTCTCTAATTAGAATATTAAAGTTTTTTTACTCTACAGTGTTCACTCTATATGGACACTATAAGGTCCACTCTATAAAGACACCATGAATTCCGCTCTATAAGGTCAGTGTATACGGAAACCCTATACGTTCCCCTCTATGACATTCTATAAGGTCCCCTCTATAAGGACACTCTATAAGGTCCAGTAAATTGTTAACTTAATTAATTTTTTTTAAGAAAACTGTATCACAAACCTTAATATATTTAATACGTACTAAAGTGTATTTTTGTGTCTTCGCCTGCTTCCTTTTGCAATTTTGTTGTATCATTTATAATTTCTTGGAAATATGTTAATTTTCTTGTTACATAATCGTTGTAATTTTGTTGGTTTTATAAATCTATATTTAATTCTTCAATATCTCTTTCAAAATTCCTCCCCCTTTTTTGTACAAAATTCGAAGTTTCGCATTGTTGGGTTTCGTCAGCATTGAGCTCACATATGATTTGATTTTTCTCACCCAATGTAGTCGCTATTCAAATTTGTAGCTTGGGTATTCTTTCATGGTTTTCAATTTTCAATTAGATAATTTTTTTCTGGCTTTATATCTGCGTTGCCATTATAATTTGTGTTAAATTTTCGTCCATATTTTCACTTTTCTTTAACTACAGTTCATTTTTATCATTTAAAATTGCCTCCATTAACTCCGGTACTCTTTAGCTTTATCAAAATAGTGTATATTATTTTTTCTTACTTCTAGCATTAATTCCGGCCTCAAAGTCTAGATGAACTTGGCATACTTGATTTTGTGAGTTAGCTATCTTTTCAATTTCATTACTTGCATAACCGTTAAATTTGTTTTAAAATGTGTTGTCAGTAACTTTTCACTTCATCGAACGTGGTCGCATTTTGAAGTTCGGCCTTCTGCATCAAGTAATCTAAAGTTCTTTCCCCCAGCCGTGTTTCCAAAATAATTGCATTATGGTCAACCGACTACTTAATTATATTATCTAAACTCTTATATTGGGAGATGAAAAATGAACATTTTCATCGTCCAGGGCCCGAACACACGTAGCACATGTGTAAATAGTAAATCCGTAGAATCTCTATTTTATTTAGATTTCACTACCCTTATTTTTCTCCCTTACGCTTAATTGCGTTGTTTCTATTGATTCATGTCTCTTTTTTCTATGTTTTGTATCTACTCAAAATTAACTTACTAAATTCCTTCCAAAATAATGACAAATACACTATATACCATCATAATAACATATTTCAATATATTTGGTCATCAATTTCACTTATTACATTTTTTTTCCGGCCACACAAGCAGCAACCATAAGCCTTCGAGTTGGTCGTGTGGTCTGGGTTTTCTACTTATTACATTTTAAGAATATTCTTTATAAATATTTGGCTTTTTTTAGTTAAAAAAATTTATTTTACAGTAGTCTATTCTTAGTATATATAACAGTTACAACTTAATGAAGTGTTTTTCCTTACAACACTGAAATCCCAATTGTTATACATTATACATTTTACGTTGTACAATATTACACAATACCTATATATCATCTTCATAACTTAATTTACTTTTCAATATATTTGCAGTATTTTTTCACTTTCGATTAAATTCAATATTATTGGCAGTTTGCACCATAAATTCACATCGTTTGTAAACTCATATTTATTTTATTATTTTAATTTCTTACTAAACACATTTACACCAATTTTATAACAACATTCCCCCATTGGAAAAATAATAGATTCTTCTAGAAATCACATCAAAACTATTCATTTATATTTTCTATCATCATTACCTAAAATATGTTTCTCTTATTTTGCCCTGACGACTTCGCTCCACAAAAACCGGATTTTCAACACAACATGCAGTGACACTAGAATGCGTTACAAATTTTACAACAAGATGTCACGAGCACCAAAATGTCGCATAAAAATTAGAGGTACCAAATATGGTAAAAATTATATTAAATTAGTAATTAATAATTAGACTTATTTGGCTGAGAGTATACTGCTAGTATGTACAAAGTCATGCAACCAACATATAATCTACCTATTGTGCAGTCCGCCATCAACCTGTAAATAAACATAATTCCTAAAATATAGGTATTAATTATAGCTAACATATTAAAGACACTTTTGATTTTCCTCACATAATTATTCATATCAACGAACTAACCTTTCACAAACATTTTTTATTAATAATTTAACAATTTGTATTCATTTTCAATTTAACTTCCAATCAAGTGTGAAGACGAAGTGTAATGTATAAAAAAACTGATTTTGAATAAACGCAAATTCCTCATGAGAAATAAGAGAGTATTTATTGTGAATGTTGTACTTGTTGTAGGATTCGTTGTTGAAATCACTTTGACCAGGGTTAAATGTGGGGCTTGTCTTCGTCCTGGTTTTTAGACTTTTCCGTTACGCTCATCATCAAACTTTTATAACCACTTTGTACACCAACTTTTCATCAAGTCATTTCCAATTCTCTGATTCTGATTTTTGTACTAATACTTGACTTGCCCTGTTGCCTCCTTCATTTCTTCTCTTTAGGTCCATTGCTTGATGCTATCGTGTGAGAAAGTTGTTATAGGACGCAGATACACTGGACATAACAGCCTGAGATCCAAATAACCACGTGACCTTATGATATGTGTGGGAATTATTTATTAATCCGCATAAATTTATTTGATCTGAACGTCAACCACTGGCAAACATCTAACTGCGTTCATTATTTGACGCTCACAAAGTTTCTTTCCATTATCTGCTACTTGTTGTTTGAGGTCTTAAATGCTGCAGTTAATCACGGAGCAAACACAAAGCCCACTTTCGTCATCACAAAAACTGTATTTGTTATGTGCTTTACGAATTTATTCATTATTAAATATATTTAGCTATTATAATTGTTTTATATAGTTTGTTCAGAAAGACTGATATTTTAAATAATATATATAATTGTTATTATATATAATTGTTAATATATATCATTGTTTTCAGGAAAAAAATTCCTGTTGTCGGAAATTTTAGAACTTGCTGTAGTCTATTGTTACAGATACAAGCTGATGATTCTAAATAACAAAACCGTATTTTAATAAATTCTAGTAAATTGTAAACCATACCAAATTTATAAAATTAGTTGTAATTATTACACCTAATTTCACAAATCTTGTATTAGTCGGCTAGCTAGAACAGATAAAAAAAATCATAAAAGTTTTGAGCGGCGAACAAGGTTGGCTTGTTAAAACCCCACACTTTTAAACCTTAGATTAAACAATGATTGTTCTTTATTAAACCATTATTTGGTTTAAACGATGGGTTTTTGTTTAAATCTTATCGGATGTTTTAACCTGGTAGATAGAAAAAAATAACTTTTTGAAATTATCAGCATGCACAGCATAAGAGCATTTTTAGTATTTAAAATGCTTGCGGCTACCTAAATCCACTGGACAGTAATATGGTACAGTTCTCGACATAATGGCTAAAAACCAGAAACTTATCTTGTTAAATTTATCGACAACTAGATCTTTCCTTGTAAACCAAAACATATATTTGCTGATTCGATTTTAAGTAAAATTTTATAGAATCCTCTTTAATACCTTTTCAGAATTTATGACTCTGCATACGTTCAATATGAAATAGACTTTTGGTTTCAGTCTTACTATGACATTTTGTTATGGATTTAAGTGGTCATTCAGAACAATTTTTAAAATCCCGCAAAAATGTCGTAACAGGATATTTCAGGAAATGATATCATTTATCAAACCCATATTGATTCGACATTTTTCCAATAATAGAACAGCGTTAAACATATACCTCAAAAATAAAAAGTGCCAATAGCAACAAACTACGATGTGATAAACCAAAACAGATTTCCCCGTTTTTAAATTATATATATATATATATATATATATATATATTACTCTTTTGCCAAAAAAAAACCGAAGCACTATGAAGAAAATTACTGTTTTTATGAAATGTCTTTATTGAAATTAAATATGCTTACAGCTCATACACAGGTGATGCAATGATTACAAGTTCAAGGCCGTAGGACCCATCAATGGTTAGCAATTGCACATTGAATTTTAAAATCAGTAATTGGTGAAACCCCCCCTTGGCGGCAATGCATACTTGTATAGTCTAGGTAAGAAGTGACAAAGTTTTCTTATGTCATCCTGCGATACATTCTGCTAGATATTCAGCAATTGTTGCGCCGCAATTGCTGCTACATTTTGGAGTGACCGAATCTAGCGGCCTAACATCACCCATACATGCTCGATTGGCGAAAGTCCTGGTGACCCTGCTGGCCAAGAAACAGTATCAATAACACGGAGATAGTCCACAGATATACGAGCTGTATGTGGCATGGCAATATTTTGTTGGAAAATGGCCCCAGAATATCGTGCCATGAATCATGGTTTCAACAACATATCGTTGAGCTGTTAAAGTTGCACACACGATGGCTAGGGGCGACCTGCTGTCGTAAGAGATAGCACCCCTCACCATCACACCAGGAGTAATAGCTGTGTGCTTGTGCAAAACAAAGGCTGATTGGTACCGCTGGCCCTGACGCTTCCACACACGTACTCTATGGTCATCTGCTGAAAGGTTTGAGCGTGATTCATCGATGAACACTATGCGATGCCAGTCTGCTAGCAGCCATGAAGCTCGGCTACGACACCACTCCACACGACTCTGTCGATGTTGTGGGGTTATGAGCCGACGTGTTAAAAGCCGCCGTCAGCGTAACCCCACCTCAGCCAAGCGCTGTGAGATGATGGAAGGTACCAAGGGTGGTATGAAGGAGGCTGTAGCACGTTGGATGGCGGGCAATGATGCCATTGGGCTAGTTCGGGCCTGTCGCACCATCATCCGATCTTGCCTCGCATTCGTGCACCTTGACCTTCCAGAACCTCCATTCCGCCGATGAGTTCCTTACGGCAACCATTGCTGCCAGCACCTTTGCACAGCAGTGTCTGTTCCGTGCAGGCGGTGGCCTATTGCTCGGTATAACCAGCCAGTTTCACGCATCCCAACTATACAACCACGTTCGAACTCGTCTAATTGCTTATCATGTGTTTGGCAACGTCGTAACGGCATTATTGGTTGTGTCTCCACGGAGGTGCAACGCCGATAACGAGGAAGGATAAACCGCCCGCATTTTTAACCTGTTTTATAGTAACCTGTTTTAAACCTGCTGCGCAGTAGGAACGCGCGCTATGGCCGAAGTCAACACTCACTGACCTTGGAAATTTAATCGTTTGCATACTTGGTATAAGGGAATTTACATGAGAAATTTCGAGATGATCAGATTATTGTTTAGAGGTGCTTCCTGTTTTTGGCAAAATAGTGTATATATTATATAAAATTGAGTTTAATTTTCAGAAAATAACATGGCTACTTTTTTATATTATATCCAATTTGCATTTTTATATCATTTTGCAACTTAATGCACTTTAACCCATATTTCCTCATCATGCTAAAAATAGGACAGAGCACATAAGAGCTCTTTATATATAAATTATTTTGCATATTTTACATTCAATTACAGACATTATATTGTTTAAGAATCATTAACTATATATTTGCCTCTATCGCAAGTTTACATTAATGTTGGACGTTTTTTATTAATTTTTAAAAATGGTGATTATTGTAGATTTTTTTTTTACAATTCCAAAAAAAAATTTTTTTTTTAATTTTGAGCTCTAAGGAAAAACATACATATAAATTTATTATGGTAATATTCCATACATTTATACCAGCAAAAAATGATTGTCAAAAAATGTATCTAGATGATTGTCCTATGGGATATACACGGTGAATTATACCTAATCTGTCAAACGAAAGGGGGTGATAGAAGAGCCCATGTGAAGTATAAAACACCGTAGAAACCCTGCCCTATCTCTAACCGTTTCCTTGTTATGGTGGATAGAAGGAAAGTGTGTCAAGTCTGAAGAAACTTAAATTTGTGGTGTTTCTAAAAGGTCTATATGCAAAATAAGCGCATCATTGAAAAGAGCAGAAAAAATCCTATAAGATGACACCATTTCCATCAGAATATCTGAATTTAATGGCAAGCTACAAGCGCTGAAATATTTGCAAAATCGAAATTTGGCCAAAATCTATAACCGGCTATATCGTAAAAACTCTTTAGCTACAATCTGTTAAATTTACCAAAAACGTTTCCATTCCACTAGCTTTCGAATGAGCCTGCAATAAGCCATATCTACATGTTTAGTTCAAGGAAAATATAGCCTTTTGTTTGTTATCACCTGTCCCTAACCGTTTCCTAGTTATGGCGGATAGAAGGAAAGTGCGTCAAGTCTGGAAAAAACCAAATTTGTGAAGTTTCTAACATCTGCATATCCGACAGAGTTCATATGCAGATAGTGACGGATTTCCATACGATCTATTTATTCACCATCGTTTCATCTGCCGCATGTTCGTCGAATGTCTACTTCAACGAACGCCGGTTTCAGAAATGTATTGCCAACAAAAAGTAATGAAAAGTTTTTGGTAAATTTGACCGATTGTAACTAGAACTGTAGGGTTTTTGCGATATAGCTGGTTACAGATTTTGGCCACTTTTCGATTTCGCATTTCGCCAATGTTTCAGCGATTGTAGCTCGCAGTTAAGTCAAGATATCCTGATGGAAATGGTGTCATCTTATAGGACTTTTCTGCTCTTTCTAAAAATGTGCTTATTTTACGAGTAGAGCTTTCAGAAACCTCACACATTTGGGTCTCTTCAGACTTGACGCATTTCCCTTCTGTCCACCATAACTCGAAAACGGTTAGAGATAGGACAGGGTTGCTAGGGGGTTTTATACTGTACATTGGCTCTCCTATCATCCCCTTTCGTTTGGCAGATTAGGTGCGATTCACCCTGTATATCTAGAGGATGGACCATTGTCATATTTTTAGGACAGCCTATACCGATCAGACTAATAAAAGTTTGTTTGTTTTTAACACTTTACAACAAAGTTGAAAAGTGTTTATGACTTTGTTCATTCTGTCTGTCTGTCTGTCTGTCTACCCGTTAGCACGATAACTGCCGTAAAAATGACTTAATCTAAATGAAATTTTAGTATGTTGTTCAGACGGTCTGTAGGATCTACGGGAATATAAATGAATAATATCACCCAATTAGTTTTGGATTGAACCCGGGTTGAAAAAATGAAATACATTGAGCCCTATGGGACCTAATTTTTCAAACATTTTTTAAGCTGATGTAAAATTCACAAATTGCTTCGAAAATTTTAGGTAATGGTCAAATTGTTCCTTAAAATATATAAAAAAAAAATTCAGCGAAATATATTCAGTAGTTTTTTAAATAAAAATTAAAATAATAATTACACATCTTATATGAAACGTTCACGTGACCATGATATGAAACGATCACATGACCCACTTCAAAATGATATATGGCATCCATCTTGTTTAAAAATCGTGATTTTTTAAAGTTCTTTTTAATTCATATTGAGTATTGTATCCGTCCTAAAACTACTTTATTTTTGCTTAAATTCTGAGCATCTACATACTAAAACAACACAATGACAATATATTTGAGTTTAAATTCTCATTCAAATTTGATTATTTCTACAACTAAATCTATTTTTCACCTATGTAAAATGTAAACAGCCAAATATATAGAATGAGTTGTATTAGAATTACTGTATTTCTTTAACACAAAATAATTCAGTCCATGGAGTCTGCATGACTGATATGAATGAAATATTAATTAATTTTATAAACAGAAGGACGATTTTTTTCGATGAAGTTTTAAGCATAGAGTTTATGAATTGTAGCTCCATGGTCTTAATTTTTAAATAAAATAAATTATTATAGTATTGTGATGAATGAAATGAATGAAATCCTGCTTTTATAGAGAGATCCAGGCGTGTTATTTTTTCTATGACGTCATTTGAATTTATTTCAGTTGTTTTCGATGAAGTTTTCAAATATAATAAATTATCGTAGTATTATGATAGTTTTAAAAATATTACCGTGGAATGTATTGCATTTTAGAGATATTTAAACCAGGCAATTTATATTTCAATGCCGTCATTTGAATGAAGTTCATTTTTTTCAATGAAGGTTTAAGTTTTCAAATATAATAAATCAATGTAGTATTGTGATAAGTTTTAAAATATTACCGAGGAATGTATTGCCTTTTCGACTTTTTTAAATAAAATTGCATTGAAGTTGGAAAGTGTTTCATAATCAATGCTTTAAGCATGATTGATATTTCTTGTTTATTTTAAGTGTATGCATAGACTTAGAGAAACAAACATTTAAGATTTTATAAAAAAAATATTTATTCTTTCAATGCTTGGTACAATATGGGTTAAAGTCTTCAGTTACTCAAATTTCCATAAAACTAAAATATCTCGAAAACAATTCATCATAGAGTGATGGATCAGTCTTATTCGCTGTGTTGTCACACATTTCACGAAGAACAAATACTTAATATATTTTGTCATTTATTTCGCATTTACACGATCACTATGGGTCATTTCGCGAAAAAGTGTCTGTTACATTTTTCCGAATCGTAACGAAATCTAATCCGTAGAGGAATAAACCTTAAGGGGCGTAACTACTAAATGTTAAAAAATGTCATTAAATTGTTTTTAACTATGGAAAACATCTTCAATTCCCCAAAATTAGAGAAAAAAATAAATATCCCGAGCATGGTCCATCCTAGAATAATGGGGTTGGTCTTATTATTTTTATCGTAAAGAATTAAATATAAAACATTCATTGATTGATGCATTTGCAGTATTTTATTTTAGATCTTGGTGACTTTTGCAGGATATTTCGCAAGAAACGCTGTATTTTTTCGAATCGTACAAAAATCTCACCAGAACCACGGTTACACACAATCCACGTATCTACCAAATTTTGTGGAAATCGAGGAGATACATACGATTTTTGATGGCCATTTCACAAAAAAGCATTTTTTGGTTCCAGAATCGTACCGCTATCTAATCAGCACCAGGGTAACCCACAAGTGACTTTTCTACCAAATTTTGTACACTTTGGTCTATTAGTTTAATAGATCACAGCGGGTACATACAAATTTTGCAGGGCATTTCATAAAAAAAGCAGGTTCTTTTATCTCAAATCGTACCAAAATATAATTAGCACCAATATAACTCACAAGTGTGCGGACACAAGTGTACGGGCTCACAAGTGAGCTTCCAGAATCGTACCGATATCTAATCAGTAACAGGGTAAGCCACAAGTGGCTTTTTTACCAAATTTTGTACAATTTGGTTTATTAGATTATTAATTAAAACATGCAACTTTTGAGGATCATTTATTAAGAAAAGGGAGGTTTTTTATCCCGAATAATACCACAGAATCTAATCCGCACATGGGTGTTCCCCAAGTGACTTATTTATAAAAATTTATGAAATTTGGTTAATATGTTTTTTGTTAGACTGGATACATACATTACACAAGCACACACACATAGAGAGAATACAAAAAACCTTCGGGTCTGTCATGTGTTTCGAGTTTTTCACACATAGAGAGAAAGAGAGAGATACGTCACGCTAAAAGGTGTCTTTTCGGGTTCTAGTAAATGGCTAAGTGTCTATTTATTTGTTGTAGGTGTATTTATGTGTGTTTATCTACGTGTGTCTATGTGTCTGTCTGCGTATATGTCTGACTGTCTGTGCAACGTATGTATCCAATTAAATTGAGAAACTAATGCATCACATTTCACAAAATTTGGTTGACAACTCTGCAGATTACTCTGGTGCTGAATAGATTTGGGTACGATTAGGGAAAAATAACATGTATTTTTTGCGAAAAATCCCGCAAAAACCATCGACATCTAAAATAAAAGACTACATATGCTCAAATGTATCAAGTTAATGTTTTTTTTCTAGTGTTGTGCCTATTTTTTTCTGATAGAAAGAATAGGATCAACTCTATAACTCTAGGTCAAACCTTTCTGGAGATATTTTGGCTTTTTCTCGTTTTCGCAGTGTCGGTTTTGAAAATACGTTCAATCTCTAAATGATAACAAAAATTGAATTAAAGTTGCAATGTGAGAGTAATTTTAAGTAATTATTTGGGTTATTGCGTGCAATTAAACTTAATTTAATGGACTCTAAAAGAAAGAAAGAATAAATGAATTTGAGTCTGTACGGAAAGTCATGTACATTCCACATCGGATAATTATTTTTACGAAACAAAATTCTCCTTCTCTCAATATAATAATCAATATTATATTAGCATAATTAATTAAATTTTATCTTTCACATATTTTAATAATAACTACCACAAAATTGTCATAAAATAAGTTTTTTAAATTTTTAGTTGTCGCAAAAAAGCTGTAATAATGCTAATCCCAAATCGCTGCTCATCGATACTTACAAGTGACGGTTTGTAGAATTAACCAGTTAAACGAATTGTTTTGCATTGAAAGCAAATATCTCGGAGTGACTCTCACGGGAATCTAATTTCTGCTTTTCCGTGGTAAGTTGTTTACTCAGTTTACCTTGCATGTAATTTGGAAGCCATTTCCCTTGAAGATACACTACGATCTCAGCAAACATTGTTTTTAACAAAAAGTAAATTAAACAAAAAGTGTTTTTGTCTAGCAAATAGCACACTAATCACGTTAAGCGGTTTGAAAAGTATAAAATTCTGCATGCAGCAAATATTAAATCTAAGGAAGTTAGGCAATTTTTAACGATTCATTATGTTTCTTTGAATTTGTATATTTGTTGTGTATTATAAGTTGGATTTTTATACGTTGAATTGTTATTATTGTGCAATTCATAGAATATACATTAAACACCACAATGACTTTGCAACAAAAGGTCTATAAATGAACATTTTATGCCTATCTATAGTAAAATAACCATGAGAAATCAAATAGAAATTATTGCTACGCCCTCAGCGGAGAATTTAAAAAGTTAATATAAGAACTTAGACCAAAAATATCAAATATAAAGGTGTAGAGTTTGTCTAAATAGTTGAAAATCGACACCATGAGCAAACCAAATGTCTATAAGGAAAGCAGTAAATATCTGACAATATATTGTATCACCAGGGCCTTTAACATGGTGGCATATATAATTCTTGTCAAAATATGCTGTGAAATTCCTTGCGGATATCAAATGTGTATGAATCTCTGACAGAAGGCATTGTAAGAAGGCTCTACAACATATTTCTGTTTATATGCGTCTTGTTCAGGATCCTGAATAGGCTAACCAATTTTCTTGATTAGAAAACAAACCATTTTTCTTGAAAAGGAAATTAACCATTCGCTAATTACCGTATTATGTCCAATAAATGATTTCTGTAATATAGTTTTACTTTCCCTGCAATACATGGTAATGTATAGGGAAAGTATTGGAATCGTGTCGAAAATCGCAACTCAACTTTTTGACGAATCTACAAGTTTCGACATTCTAGAACGCGAAAAATCTATTTTTAGCGTGACGTACGTGTTTGTGTGTGTGGCGTACTGTGTCTGCGTGACTGTCTGTGCAATGTATGTATTATTTCCAGCTGAAAATTAATTGAAAAACAAAATTCAGGTTAGCCTGCGCTGATTAGATTCTGGTTCGAAAAACAAATTACCTGCAGTTTTTACGAAATGGCCCTCAAAAATCGTCAAAATACTATACGTGCTTCGATGTACCAATTAAATGCTTGTTTTATACGTAATTTTTGATAACGAAAAATGGAATCAACCACATAGCTCCAGTTGTAGTCCTTCTCGATATATTCTAATTTTTCTTCACATTTGTACTACTTCACCTTTGAAATTATATCCAGTCGCCAAATAAAAACGGAATCTGAATTACAATTGCGAAATCAGTATAATTTCAAATAATTATCCGCGTTATTATTTGCTATTAAACCCAATTTAAGGTATTTATAAGAAAGAGAAAATTAATTTGAGGTTGTAAGGAAAGCTATGTGTTACCCGCATTAGATTTAATTTTCTACTCCTACGAATTACACAATACTCCTTAATTTTGCAAGTGACTGTTTGCTATCTTGTTTTATTGGCAAGTTCGTGGTCTTAATTTTTTAAGTTCTCCACCAGAAATCCTGCACTCATTTTTATTCGATCCTACATGGTCATTTTACTATAGATGGACATCACTCATGCTCTATATAGACTCTGTGCAATGTTTCTACACGTGTGTGTGTGTGTGTGTGGAAGTATTTTCATTTTTATGTCAGAGTTTATATTAGTCTACATGTCCGTGAGTCTATGAAAGCGATATCTTATGAAATAATCGAAAACTTTTGTACGATCATTACAGTCGGTGAATATTGGAACTCTACTGATTTTAAACGCGATTGAATGTTCGAAAGCCTCTCCTATCTTCGCACCACTAATTTTCAAATGCATTTTTGAAATGCATTTTGGGTAATATTTTTGTAGCTCCATTACCAAATCAGGAGCTATAAAAATATTACCCAAATAATCCGTTATTTCTTAATGTATTTCTAGAAGACGAATGCCATTAACTTTAGGGCGTTTGCATAAACTTTCTTGTGATATGGCACGTTTCCAGATGCATTTATCGAAAAAAATAGAAAAATTAAAATAAGTTTCAAGCATCTCTAAATAGGTTGATCTTGGCGATAAATTTAGTGAAATATCGGTTTTTTAGTAAAAATGCCAGATTGGCGGAAATGTCGCCTAATTGGCAAAAGTGACGCATTATCTACGAAAATGACCTTAAAATTCACGTAAATTCAATATTTTCTAATGATTAAAATCGTCCTTTTGCTTCCGGGTGGGACAGCTTCAATCTCAAACGAAGAACCTCTCAAAAAGACAGGTACTTGACATGCATACCCTATCCCAAACAGTTCGGGCCCCCTTCCCCCTTTGCAGACATTGGCATCCATATACGCCAATGTCTGCAAAGGAGGTCGAACTGTTTGGAATAGGGTATGTCAAATATCTGTCTTTTTGAGAGGTTCTTCGTTTGGGATAGACGCCGTCCCATCCGTAAGCAAAAGGTTAATATACGAAATACATTGCTTAGCGGATGTCTTTTAATTGCCATTTGTTTGAAATCGAAATAGTCTTATACATTGTCATAGACCACCAAATGTTAATAAATCGTTAAAAACTTTATAGCTATTGTGCAAGCTTTATAGCTATTGTGCATCATTGTTTGATGTGAAACAAGTGCTGTTATTGCATTGTATAATAAAAGTCATGTACTCCCATGTTAGATATTTTTCTCTCAAATGAGTGAAAGTACTACGACCTTAAGTTTAATAAATTTTGACTTTTTATTGTGATTTATTAGTTCGTAAAACGAAAGGAAAGAAGATTTTGTGAATTATTTATATATCACACATACTAAATGCGCTCTGTTTTATTATGCACTAGCAACATACCCATTCTTCGTACGGGGTATATAATAAAAATAAACTTATAATTTATAATCATGTGCAAATTATATTAAGTATCGATTTTAATGCTCCTAAAGAGAAGATTAAGACTATCTGTTTTCACTATGCAAAATTATCTTCACGGGCAGATCTGAAGAATAAAACATCATGTCCCCTTTAGAAAGCAAATATACAAAAAATATGAAATTGAATCAATATATACAAAATAAAAGCGCTAAAATTGTATGGGACCAGTACTACTTATATATTCGAATATTAGAAGATACAGCCTGTATTAGTAGATTACATGTATAAATTGAAAATATCAATAAACCCGTAATTGATTCCAATATATGCCAGAATAAAAACACTAAAATTATATGGGAATATATATATATATATATATATATATATATATAACATACTAAAAAATGTAAAGTAATAAGGAGTACGAAGAATAAGTTCCACTTTTTCGGCCCTTCCTCGTTGCTTTTTGCTTTTCACAACACGCTTTATTTTGCTCGCGGTTTGATACTGTGGTTACTGATTCACACTCTTGCACTTAAGTTTTTGTTATTTATATATATATATATATATATATATATATATATATATATATATATATATATATATATATATATATATATATAAATATATTGCCGCAGGTTAGAAAATATGCCTGTGTGTTAGTGGAAGATTACCCGTATTACAATATGAGTCTCAAAAATATTTGCCAAAATAAAACAGATGACGTAATAAATTAAAAATATCAATAATCCCATTCATCTTTGTACCAGAAGATCAAAATTGATTCCAATATATGCCAATATACCTCTACACGATCCTCTACAACCCGTGCATTTGTAGAAGATTACTCGTGCAACGTACTATATATGAGTTTCGACAATTTTTGTCATAATATAACAATGACATATTAACTTGAAAATATCAATAATAATAAAGTTTAAACCTGAAGACAGTAATTGATATTATCCAGTCAAAAATTCAATGTCAATGAAATATATTTTATATACATATATTTATTATTCAAATCGGAAAAGAATTAATAAAAATCGTATGCTGCATAAACACATTGGATTTACATCCGTTGCTAAACGACATGATATCATGTGCTTCAAATGAATTGATGGAAATCATATCGTCTGAATAATTTTATCTCCATGGAATGTTTGGCGACATTTTTGTCAATGTAGCTACTGTAGAACTGACTGAACCATTTTGCCACAAATTGACGAAACATCATCACAATACTATCCCCTAACAAAACACAATTAATTTTATTCATTAAATGCAATTTTATTAATTTTATAATATTTTTATGGATTTACAAACAGTTTTATCAATTTGGTGACTTTTTAAAAATTTGCTAAATGCGTTGCTAAGTATGATGGTTGGACTGAAAGACAAATTCTAATGAAACATACAGGCAGACAGACACAGATTTTAAATTTTATTTATATAGATAAGTATTTCATAAAACGGTGTATAAACTAAATTCAGGAGTTTTATTCTTTAATTGTGACTGTGAAGATTATTTTGCATGACAAGATTAGAATTTTTTATAGAAGACATGAATATTTGAATGCTATAATAATTTTTAAAGAATACTGTAATTTTTAATGATATTAAAATTTGTAGATATATTGATATATTAATTCATAGTGATGCGTGTGTCTGCTTGCTTTTCCAGCATTATGTCCCTACGTAAAAACTATAACGGAATCGATATATCTCATTTTAAGTTACATTTCCTAAAACTAATAAGATCGCATTGAATATTTTCAATACCAAACGTTCACAGATGACTTTTACTGAAATCTAGTTACAGTATTCCCATAGCATGTCTTTAACTTAATTTATCTCCGTTAAAATTCAATAGCAAAGTATTTGGAAGAAAACCTCTACGCTTTCTTTGTTTCTGACAAAAATAAATTGACAAAGACAATTTGTGGGTTGAAGCTACAACCTCATTTCTCAACAGTAAGAATTTTTTTTATACTTTACGAAATAATTGGTGTTTTATAAAATCGTTCTTATTGTAAAATAATATTATTGTATGAAATTATTCTTACTGTTTGCAAATTGTGCCTTTGTAACCTTTTGCAAGGGCTCCATATAATCAAGAGGTTATCAACTCACTCACAGAATCGAAACATCAGCATATCGAATCTTCATCAGATGATAAAAATAATAGATCTTTTTGTGAGTTTAAGAAATCTATAATATGTATATATGTTATTTACTATTGTATACTATTATTGCATTTTTAACACATTAATACATAGTTGAAAAGTGTTTATGACTTTGCTCATTCTGTCTGTCTGTCCGTTAAAACGATAACTGACGTAAAAATGACTTTATCAGAATAAAATTTTAGCTGTCGTGCAGACAGTCTGTGGAACCTATGGGAATATAAACGAATAGTATCATCCAATTTAGTTTTGGATTAAACCCGGGTTGAAAAAATGAAATTCATTGAACCCTATGGGATCTAATTTTTCAAACATTCTAAAGAAAATTTAAAATTCACAAATTGCTTTGAATTCTTTAGAAAATATTCAAATTATCCCATAAAATTTATAAAAAAAATTCAGCAAAATATATTCAGTAGTTTTTTAAATAAAAATTAAAATATTAATTACACATTTATATGAAAAGATCACGTGACCATTATATGAACAGATCACGTGATCCACTGCAAAAAAAAATATGGCATCCATCTTATGTCAAAATCGTTACTTTTAAAGTTATTTTTAATTCATATTTCGTGTTGTATCCATCCTAAAACCGGTTTATTTTTGCTTAATTTCTGTGCATCTACATGCCTAAACAACGCAATTACAATATATTTAAGTTTCAATGATCATTTAAACTTTGATTATTACTACAACGCAGCCTAATTTTCACTTATAGAGAACGTAAACACCAAAAGATGCAGAATGAGTTGTATAAGAATTGCTGCATTTCTTTAACGCAAAATTATTTAGCTCATGAAAACTGCAATATAGCTGATATGAATAAAACATTCATTGATTTTACACAGAGAACCAGACCATTTTCTCGCTGAAGTTTTAAGGATAGAGTTAAATTACTTGTACCTCCATGGTTTTAAGTTTTTAAATAAAATAAATTATTATAGTATTGTGATGAATGAAATGCAAGGAAAAACGTTATGGATGAACTGCTGCTTTTATAGAGAGCCAGGCGATTCATATTGCGATGACGTCATTTGAATAAAGTTCATTTGTTTTCGATGAAATTTTCAAATATAATAAATCATTGTAGTATAATAATCATTTTAAAAATATTAGCGAGGAATGTATCGCATTTTAGAGATGTTTAAACCAGACAATTTATATTTCAATGCCATCATTTGAATGAAGTTCATTCTTTCGATGATGGTTTAGGTTTTCAAATATAATAAATTAATGTAGTATTGTGATAATTTTTAAAATATTACAGAGGAATGTATCGCATTTTAGAGATGTTTGTGTAAAATTGCATTGACGTTGGAAAGTATTTCATAATCAGTGCTTTATGCATGATTGATCTTTCTTGTTTATTTGCAACCACTCCGCGTATTATATATTTAACTGCCATTAAAGGGAAAAATCAAGTTTCTAAGATAATTATAAAACGTTTACCTCCATTTTTTCTTGTTATTTTCGAATGTTTTGTTTCTATCCCCAGATCATGACCTAACTTAAAAATCCTCGAGTTTATACTTCGCGTAATAACTACATAAGACATACTAACATAATAACATGGTGGATTTAAACAGTGCGGATTCTCTGTCCATTTACAAAACGTTTTGCTGTATTTTGCGGTCGCTATTAAATATGTCATTATATTTCTTAAAATGCTATTTAGTTGAGGACGTCTGTAAACATTTAGTATAATTCCTCAGATTTCTGAAAAAATGTCGTAACATAATATTTGTGGAAAAGAAGTATATGCTTCATCAACCCCATATTTTCCTGACATTTTTCGTATAATAAAACTGCGTTAAGCTTTTGCTGACGGGTGCGACAGCGTCCATCCCAAACGAAGAACCTCCCAAAAAGACAGGCATTTGACATACCCCATCCCAAACAGTTCGGTCCCCCTTGCAGACATTGGCGTCCCCACCCGTAAGCAAAATTTTAAACATATCCCTCCAAAATAAACGTATTTTCTCATATTTTTAAAATTTATTTTCAAATATATATCGCATATATACTAATATTCAATATAGAAAAACAACTTTACTGCACAGAATATGGCATGAACATATTTTATTTTAACTTTATTTTTGTTTCGGGATTAAACTATGTAATTAGATTAGTTATATTTAATATTTTTAATATATAGGCTGATCCAAAATTCAGGAAAAACTTTAAAAGTTTAATTCATGAACTAATAAAGATAGATGCCGTTTGCACAGAAAGAATGGAAATGAAGCCCGATTTTTTGTCAAAAAAATATTTTGTTAGTATAATTTACATTTCTACCAACAGATGGCGCTGTATTAGGTACCTAGTTTACATTACATAGGAAGATCGCCTACCACTACTATCTGCTTCAAGAATGGCGTTCCTCTTTTTATACGGGCTGATAATTTGCATGATCTGATATCTGCACCTAATACAGCGCCATCTTTTAGTAGAAATGTAAATTATACAAACTATAGTTTTTCTTGACAAAAAATCCGGCTTCATTTCCATTCTTTCTGTGCAAACGGCATCTATTTATCTTTATTTGTTCATGAATTATTAATTTTAAATATTTCCCTGACTTTTGGATCACCCTGTATGTGTGTGTGTGTGTATATATATATATATATATATATATATATATATATATAAATTTCTTTTATGGCTAAGTTATGTATTCCAATATATTATGTAATTAAGTTAGTTATTTTTAATTTTTTTAATAATATTTGCATAAAAAAGTCTTCCGTACAGTATCTAAATTGAACAAAATTATATGCACATTTTCAAGGTGAGAGGGGACAAATAAAAATACTGTGAGAGGCATACTATACCCGTCTACGGTGAAAGGAGAGATGGGGACTTTTTTCAGTCCCCTGTGGGGCACAGAACTTGTTAAAGAACTGATTCCTACGAAAACTGGTTTATTTAGGGACCGCTAGTATGTATATTTTGAAACATCATATAAGTTATCACATGTAGCTTACCATTTTGAAGCTTACAAAATGTGTGTGTTTTATAAGGGCATTAAATTAGTTGATGTCATTTTTCCTAGTACAAATATAGGTAATTTATTTAAAAAATTCCTATTTATTTCTTCATCATTGTTCATTTTTGAAGAATCTATGAGAATTACTAAACTATTACATTTTATTTTAAATATGTATAAAATAATAGATGGACAAACCTTTCCTAAAGAAAGATTTTAAAATACTACCACTCAAATTCTTTACAACATGTGCTTTACTACTTAGAAAGATAATCCATCTTAAAGAATATATACTAGTAATACATTAAGCAAACATTAAGCGTCGAATATTGAAATATTTGCAAGTTCAATTAAGTGAATATCTAGAATTAAAGAGAACCATAAATTTAATTATTAAAAAATATATATACATCTGCAAATAAATCGTTTCAAATTGCAATTCTTGCTTGGTTAAGATATTGTATTTCAGTAGCAACGTATTGATTGCATATTTCACGTCAAAATGAAAAGAATTGCAAAGGATGAAGCAGGACTCGCTCACTTGGATTGCTCATCACTTTGGATTGTTTTATTTTGTATAGAAAAATATGTATTGTTAATAATTCGAAAATTGTTGACGGAAGCCCTTCACACTGCTCAAATTAAGTATGATAGGATTTTTTTTTATCCGAGTAGGTAAAATCAAGAGGTCTGGTTCGATTTAATGTTAGCTATGTTGATTGTAGCTATACAACTTAACATTTTAGGGTAGATATAATTACATATATCATAGTAAAATTAGTTTGTAATGTAGTTTTAACCCAAAATGTAGTTTTAAAATCCAAACTTAAACACTGTAGTTATAAATCAAAATGTAGTTTTAAAAATGTAGTTGTAAATCCAAACTTAAACACTGTTGATTTTTTAATTACAGAAAACTTAGGAAAAATGCTAATTACATATTTGATTTTTAATGATACATATTATTTATCTTTGTTTCCAACTGATGTACCCTTTGGATATCTCCCCATTCCACGAGTCAATGAAAGTTTCTGTTCTGATAATCGTGGCTCCTACCAAACGTGCTACACCCGTAAGACATTTTTTAACAGAGAGAAATCTGTCGTCTTCCCCATTTTGTTCCACTTCTCTCAGAACACACACTGATTCCATTATTATATCAGTGTTGCGATCCAGTGTACACACATGACCAACGTAATTTGCTTACATCCGTCTATTACCTATATTTTTAACACTTTACAACATAGTTGGAAAGTGTTTATGACTTTGTTCATTCTGTCTGCCTGTCTGTCTGTCCATTAGCACGATAACTGCCGTAAAAATGACTTAATCAAAATGAAATTTCTGTTGTTCAGACGGTCTATAGGATCTATGGGAATGTAAATGGTTAATATCACCCAATTAGTTTTGGATTGAACCCGGGTTGAAAAAATGAAATACATTAAGCCCAAAGGGACCTATTTTTTCAAACGTTTTTTAAGCGATTTAAAATTCACAAATTGCTTCGAAAATTTTAGGTATTATTCAAATTGTTCCATAAAATATATAAAAAAAATTCAGCGAAATATATTCAGTAGTTTTTTAAATAAAAATTAAAATAATAATTATACCTCTTATATGAAGCGATCACGTGACCATGATATCAAAAGATCACGTGACCCACTTCAAAATGATATATGGCATCCATATTGTCTCAAAATCGTGATTTTTAAAGTTCTTTATAATTCATATTGCGTGCTGTATCCGTCCTAAAACCATTTTATTTTTGCTTAAATTCTGTGCATCTACGTACTGAAACAACGCAATTACAATATATTTGAATTCAAATGCTCATCCAAATTTGATTATTTCTACAAAGAAGCCTATTTTCAACCTATGTAAAATGTAAACAGCAAAATATGTAGAATGAGTTGTATTAGAATTGCTGTTTTTCTTTAACACAAAATCATTTAGTTCATGGAGTCTGCGTAGCTGATATGAATGAAATATTTATTGATTTTACACAGAGAAGGACGATTTTTTTCAATGAAGTTTTAAGCATAGAGTTTAATTACTTGTAGCTCCATGGTCATATATTTTAAATAAAATAAATTATTATAGTATTGTGATGAATGACATGGACGGGAAATTATTTATCAATGAAATGCTGCTTTTATAGAAAGAGCCAGACTTGTTGTTTTTTCTATGACCTCATTTGAATGAATTTCAGTTGTTTTCGATTAAGTTTTCAAATATAATAAATTATCGTAGTATTATGCTAATTCTAAAATCATTACAGAGGAATGTATCGCATTTTAGAGATGTCTAAACCAGGCAATTTATATTTCAACGCCGTCATTTGAATGAAGTTCATTTTTTTCGATGAAGGTTTAAGTTTTCAAATATAATTAATTAATGTAGTAATGTGATAAGTTTTAAAATATTACCGAGGAATGTATTGCATTTTAGACATGTTGAAATAAAATTGCATTGGAGTTGGAAAGTGTTTCATAATCAATGCTTTAAGCATGATCTTTCTTGTTATACGTGTTTTTATGTTTCTAATTCACTGGCTGGTGTGTGTACGCCAGCGTCTGTGTCTGTCTGTCTGTATGTTGGTATGCATTTCAGATTGTGTGTGTGTCTGCATATGTGTACGCATATTAGGGTGAGGGTGTTGTTGTTGTGACCCAGACCGTCCGACCTACCAGAAAGGTGTAAGGTAACTGTATGGACGGCCGGGAAGTGCCACCCAATTTAGACCGGAACCCAGTGGGGGAGGCATCCACAGGGACCGTACCCTCCTTCCCCTACCACCAACCTCTCGGAAGGACTTACGGACCCACATGTTTAACGTGATCGTACTCCGCATGAACTCGGCGGCATTTGTGGCAGCGTGCAAATCAAGCGCGCAAACCACGGGATACCGCACCCGAGATGGCCAACAGCACGCGGCGTTCCGAGGTGGTCACCCACCAAGTACTAACCGCGCCCGATGCTGCTTCACTTCGGTGATCTAACGAGAACCGGTGTTTTCAGCAAGGTACGGCCGTTGGCCCTTAGGGTGAGGGTGTGTCATATCTCACGAGCGAATGAAGTCTTTTGAAATTAATTTAGTTCTTCACAAATAATTTGGTATGTTTATTACCATCAGTCACTGTTAGAGACCTATCGATTTTAAAAGCAAATGAATGCTCGGAATATTTTAAGTGCAAAAACCTTAGAGAAAATGTAAAATATATATTTCATTTTTAATTATATATGTTAACTACTGCTTTTTAACTTTTTACTTTCCCTACATACATAGTATTTTGTATAGGAAAAGTATTGCGACTGATCGAAAATTCAAATTTGAGTTTTCAACGAAAGAACATGTTTTAAGCAATCTTAAACTAGTTCAAACGTTTTGGAGGGGATGACTGTGTGTGCATTGTATGTTACTGTGTATCTGTATGAATGCATGTTGGATTTTGTTTGTGTGTGTGTGTGTCTGTATGTATGCACGCGTATTAGATTGTGTGTGTGTGTGTGTGTCTGTATATATGTACACATGTTAGACTGTGTTTGTGTGTCTGCACGCATGTTAGATTGTGTTTGTGTGTGTGTGTATGTACGTATGTCAGATTGTGTTTATGTGCATGCAAGCATTTTAGATTGTGTTTGTGTGTGTGTGTCTGTATATGTGTCACATATTAGATTGTGTTTGTGCATGTATGTCTGTGTGTATGTACACATGTTAAATTAAATGTGTCTGTGTTGTTATTGTTGAGCCCCAGACCGTCCGACCTACCAGAAAGGTGTAAGGTAACTGTTTGGGCGGCCAGGAAGTGCCACCCAATTTAGACCGAAAACCAGTGGGGGAGGCATCCTCATGGACCGTACCCTCCTTCTCCTACCACCAACCTCTCGGAAGGGCTTACGGACCTACATGTTTAACGTGATCGAACTCCGCATGAACACGGCGGCAGTTGTGGCAGCGTGCAAATCCAGCGCGCAAACCACCGGGCTACCGCGCCCGACATATACTATCAGCATGCTGTGTTCCCGGGTGGTCACCCACCCGAGAACTAACCGCGTCCGATGCTGCTTGACTTCGGTGATCTAACGAGAACCAGTGTTTTCAGTACGGTAGCGCCGTTTGACAAATGTGTGTGTGTGTGTATGTGCGAGCACGATATCTGATGAACGAATGAAGCATTTATAAAATAATTTAGTTTTTCACAAATAAGTCGATTTATTACAATCGGTGAATACTGGAGTCCTATTGATTTTAAAAGCGAAAGAATGCTCGGAAGATTTCAAATTTTTTGATGCATTTGGAAAACAAAATCAAACATTTAACAGTGATAAATAAATAATTATTTCAGACGTATTTTTTTTTTTATTATAAAACGAATGACAGCAATGGTAAACGTACCTTTGAACCATATTTCTGAACCATACTCGTGATTTTACACTTTCTCAAATAAATTCCTTGAATGTACATAAAATTAAAAAAAAAAAGTATTATGTACGTATGATTATATAGATGTACTTTCCTATTGTGATATTATCAACACATTTGTTAGGTACATCTTATGTTAAACGCATTTGTGTTTGTATTTGATGCCAAGAATTTCGCCTATAGAGATTTAATTAATGCATATTCAGTTAAGTTATTTGAATTTTGTTGACGATTGTGAAGGTAAATACGAATATGTCTTCTGTTGGAACTCATAAATGGTCAAAAACGTCTAAATTTAATTTTCATAGTGTTAATTCTATTCCAAAAGCATTGTGCTGTGGATAAAGTTCACTATTAATTCGCTGTGAAAGAAATAAATTCATTGCATTTCGTAGCGAAAGTCATGTACTGTCCAAATCAAGATTTATTAAACTTAACAATTCAAACAATTCCAAAGTTTCTTTTAATCAATTTTATATTTCTATTACCAAAATCAGTTCTAGATTATTTCTAAGATGTGTTATGTAAACATGATTTTCTTTTTCCTTCGTTTTAGAAACAAGTGTTGCTTTTTTTGTCGCACGATTTTGTTTTATTTTCATCATTGAACTTTTATATATATTTTTTTATTTCTAACATTTATCTAATGTAAACAGAAGCACGATAAAATTATCAAAATTTACTTTAGGAAAATATGTTTGCCTTTCTACTATTTTTCCATTAAGACTTCCATTAAATGCGAGATAATTAATAATGACACCAGCGCAACTGAAGAATGTATATTTTAAATATATGGGGAAGTTCAGCACTAATGTTTTGTATGCAGCACAACATTTAACCATGTAAAGTATTTAAGCATTTTCTAAGGCAATAAATAACGTAAAATACGGTTTATTTCAAAATAAAGCGATTAATTTAGGCAAAATATTTTTTTTTATTATTTTTACTAAAATTAACATTTCGAACTTCATTATATTTTTGTTGCAGTGCAATACGTAATTTAATGATTGCGACATTAGATTTTTTGGCGAAACATCTAACGGCGTTGGATATGAAGATTTTATGAAAGAAATTTAACGGAGATTAAAAGGAAGTACATAACGGAAAAAATATTATCATATTATTACGAATACTTGTCATAATACCATTGTTCTAATTTAAAGATCTGGATCAATTGGCCTTTTAGACAAATTCTATGACCATGACGGAAATGTTGCCGAAATATAGCCATTGTAACTACTCATAGCGAATAATGGACATTTCACGAATTTTGTAGATTATCTTAGAACTTAATCATTTATATGCTTTTTCCTGAACTTTCCACATAAACTCATCATTGATCCGTTGGTTTATTAACGTGATACGAATAAAAGTATTTGCCGTAATCTATAGAGAACTCTGGTTTATTTTTTCTTCTAATTAGATATACCGTCCGACTCATACGAGAGATTAGAGTAGCTATCTGGACGGCTGTGAGAAATTTATTAAAAAATGGTATGTTTGCATTTGAAGAATGTATTCCATGTAGATTGAATATGGTAATAGATAGAAAAAGAGCAATTTGGAGAATAAATAATAAACATGCTATTTTAATTAAACCAAAATTATAAACTATTGTAGAAATGGATTATATGTAAGAAAGACAGAATATGAATATATGTAGTATACAGAAATCAATTGCCAAACCAATATAGTTTAAAGGGGGCACATTCCATTCATCAAGAGAACAAAAAAACCTCAGTAGGATACCCACTTACAAACTGGTGTTTAGGTGTTAATCGGCAATTATTTTGCCTTACTAGCACAAGGTGTAATAAATAACATATATAGTTTATTTTTACGAAAAACTATGCTCACTTGAATAATATGTTCAATACATATGTTCAATTGAAGGCCTATTTAAATGGAAAACGTTCATATGTAAGCAATATTGTTCATGTATGTAGTCAATAATGTTCATGTATGTAGGCAATTATCTACGTAGGCAATAATGTAAATCATATATGTAGGCAATTATCTACGTAGGCAATAATGTAAATCATATATGTAGGCAATCATGAACAATAAAATATGTACAATAAAATGCAATAATGCACAATAAATCATATACGCAGGCAATTATGTTCAATATCGCCTGGTTAAATACAAATATTTAATGTAATACATTTAATTTTGAACCCACTAAAGTAAAATCAACAAAGGGAACCATCCACTAAAGGCCATACCTAGTTATTCATAATAAATACTTAGCTTATTATGAATAAGTAGTATCGACTTTAAAAATATAATCCTTTAAGTTTTCTATCTTTCAACTACGACAGTTCAATCTACATGGATGTGTAAGGTATTTGTTTAAAAAGTCGGAAGAGTGTCAACCAATTTAGACTGGAACACAGTAGGGGTGACATCCACAGCGACCTACCTAATTTTCCTTGAAACCAAACTATCGGTAGGGTATCGGGTCCAATGTTTAACGTGCCTGTCACCGTATAAACTCGGGGATAGTTTGAATATAGCCAAGGATCGAACCCATGTCCTTCTAGTGCAACCTCCGTGTCTTTTACGTATTCGGGTAGATCGGGAGATCTGAGTCGAAATAGAAAACATACCCTTGTCTTAACCGCTTAGGAATCCCGCTCTAACTCCCTAAGTTGGCAAACACAAAACAAGGTAACTGATCTGGAGGTTTGGAGTGTCTTTAATTTGTATTGTAAATCAAATCTGTTAGAAACGCATAAAACAATAAAATGTTAGATCTGAGATACCTGTGTATCGATGCGGTATATACCTGTGTGTTTATGGCTTGTGCCAACCACACTATCATCCTTGAAGAGACTGCAAACTTTATTCCCAAATGTTTCAATGTTCGTAACTCGGTCGATACGAAAGAAATAAACTGCAGTATATTATTTATCAAAATTCTATAATTGTCTCCCCCCCTCCCTTAACAAATATCAATAAAATAAGATAGCATGTGAGAACCCCAAAAAATATCAAATCATTAGATAACTTGTACCATCGTCACACACGATACGCATCAACAATTCCCCATTCAAAATATGCGAAAGAGATTATATTTAACATGAACCTATAATGAGTATCGGAATTACTCACTATATTTTATTCATTGAAATTATTTTTCTTAATTTCTAACATTTATTTAATGTAAACACAAACACGCCAAAACTATCAAAATTTACCTTTAGAAAATGTTTTGCCTTGCTCATAGTTTTCCCATTAAGATTCCCATTACTTCAAATATAATTACTTATAACACAAGCGTATATTTTAAATATATGGGGAAGTTCAGAACTAATATTTTCTATGAAGTAAAACATTTAAACTTGTAAAGCGTTTGAATTAAATAACACAAAATAGGGTAAACATTTTTATTGTAAATATAAGCGAGGAATTTAAGCAAATTAAATGTATTTACGATTTCTACTAAAGTGAACAATTTAAGCTTTGGTAGATATTTTGTAGTAGTGCAGTTCCTAAATAAATGGTTAAAAGATTAGATTTAAAAAATAAATATTTATTTTCCCTTCTATATACGTTGATAAATAATACAATTTCGTTGTTGATTTACTTATAAAATATAGAAGCATTATGCTATCTTGTTGCTCCATAGCATCGAAACAAAGTAATTTTGTTGTATATACACTGGCACCCAAACAGTGCGGTACTAGAACAGCTGCGTCTGACAACTGTTTATGCGAGTATTGGTTTTCTATTGAAGATTCGTCTTTTATAGTTTGGGTGATTTAGTTAGAGAGGGTTTAAATTGATGTTTGTATATGGGCATCGATCCAAAAGTAAATTTTTAAATACATTAAATTGTTTTCTAAATTGTAACTGAATTTTTCTGAAATATATATTTGTACATAGTATTCCTAGCGCAGTTTTTCACAAAATATCAATTTTGAAAAATAATGATGTGAATGTTGCAGTTGTTGGAAGCTCGTAACTATAATTTAGTAAGCTCGTAACTATAGTTTAGAAAGCTCGTAACTATAGTCAGTTTGCTCGTAACTGTAGTTTAGTAAGCTTGTAACTATAATTTAGTAAACTCGTAACTATAGTTTAGCAAACTCGTAACTATAGTTCAGTGAGTTCATAACTGTAGTTTAGTAAGCCCGTAACTATAGTTTAGTAAGCTCGTAAGTATAGTTAGCCCAAATCTCTGGCCCAAAAGTCGGTTCGAATTTCTATATTGAGAAAATAAAAAAGTCTGATTTTTTATTTAGTTTAATCATGAAATTTAAATAAAGTGAATATTTGAAATTTTATTTTATTTGAAACGCTTATTGAAACTACGAAGCTAACATTTCAAATACAGTATGCGGCATATATGAAAATGCACTCTAAGATAATAAAATCGACGCACAAAGTAAGAATTATCCAAATGAGACAAAATTTGGTACGTGTAATGTGGATGCACAGAAAACGAAATGATTAGAATTTCAGAACAATTGGAGGATTTATTGCATTCAAAGATCTACACAAAATGAGCACGTCAATATGGCGTTGGTCGACTTCTGGCCTTGATAAAAGCGGTTACCCGACGTGGCTTTGATGCTAAAGTTGCCGGTTGGTATTCTGAGGAATGTCGTTCCAAATGGCCTCCAATTGACGAGCTAATTCGTCTACATCCTGGGATGGTCGCAGGTGACGTCCCATCTCACTACAAATGTGCTCAATAGGCGAGATGGCAAAGGAAATGTGTCGTAGGCAATCAATAGAGATGCGTGCCGTGTGTGACCTTGCATTTTCTTGCTGAAAAGTTAGTCTCAGGTGTCGTGAAAGGAATGGCAATACAACGGGTCGCAGAATGTCGACAACGTACCGCTGTGCTGTGATGGTGCCACGGATTACTATCGAAGGGGTCGGACTTTCAAACGAAGTGGCACCCCAGACCACAATCCCCTGTTGTCGGGCCATGTGGCGTGTGGCAGTAAGAGCAGGATCCTGACGATGTCCGGGCTGTCCTCAGATACGTCTGAGCTGATCGTCGGGACTCTGTTCAAAACGGGACTCATCACTGAAGACAATTCGTTCCCAATCCGAAACAATTCCACGTTGATGGGGCCGGCACCATTGTAATCGTTGTTAACAGTGCATACTGGTTAGTGGTAGGCTGTGTAATGGGCTCTGCGAGTATAGATTCCGCTCCCGTAGTTTTCTATTAGTGTTTCTGGTGGTTACTCCGTGTTTGTTACAAGTTGAATGGTTTATAACGACGAAACTCTTGCTATCGCAGCTGTTCTGACAAACGTTCTTATCTTCCCGTTATGTCGTCGATCTAGACCGTCCACTGCCATCTTGCCTCTGAAATCTGCCATTCCGGACCCATTCCTGCCAAGATCGACTAATTGCTGCATCGCTCCTATCCAAATACCCATCCAGTCTCATGCAGTCCGATCGCACGCCCTCTTCAAATTCCTTTATATGCTCGTAGTAGCCGCGAATTCGCCGGCGAGGCATTGTTACAATCAAGGTATGTAAACGCAATCGAAATACACTGCAAGTTTTGTTCCTGAGAGCGAGGTTTGCTCCTTATAGACACCACCATGATGCTCAGTTTCAATGCGCTGTAGTTCCGACTATACGTTCATTGACTGCGATTTTTTTGATCATTTGCATATTCGGTCGAAAGGTGTTTACAAGTAAAGTTTTATTTCTATCGGATTATTTTGCTGGGTGAGTCGACTTTTTTTGCCTTAGAGTGTATAGTTCCTTTAGTACGTACGATTTTAATGCATTTAGTAACAATAATTCATTTTCGTTTAGGTATATGAATTCTCGATTTTATTATAAACAGTCTATTAGTTATTTTTTAAAGGTTATTCAATAAAGAACTCTTTGTAAAAAGCGATTTGATGCCGTTTACCATCGCTAGTCATCTAAAAGTGAATTATACTTACTTCCAGTAGACAGTAAATTTGAATTTTGCGTACCCTCTTTATAATTGAACTCCTTATTTACTTTTAAAATAATTTGCTTTAGGGTGGGATATATCTCATTTACCATTTCTTTTTACTTTTCCTATATACATAGTATGGAATGTAGGGAAAGTATTGTCACGGGGTCGAAAATTCGAATTCAAGTTTTAAACGGAAGAGCACGTCTTAAGCATTCCTGAACTTCAATCGAACGTTGTTGAAATGATTTATATATGCATGATTATGTGTGTGTGTCCGCGAGTCTGTGAAAAAGATTTCCCACTAACAAATGATGGGGCGTTTCCAATGAAATCTCGCACAAAAATTACAATTAGTGAATGCTCGATGTCTATTGATTTTAAATGTAGGATCTCCTAATTTTCGAATAAAATTTTGAAAATAATTATTAATGTCACGTAATAATCTTCAATAATATTGCAAACATAATCATTTCTTATGTAATTCTCCATTAGAAATGATTGACACAAACTTTTGAACGCTATTATAAATTGTTCACGAGACATTACACATTTTTCAAATGCGTTTACCAAAAAATCACATAACATTAAATATATATATATATATATATATATATATATATATATATATATATATATATATATATATATATATATATATATATAAATTCTTATAAAATATTTTCACTTTCAATATGTAACGGTAGAGGATGAATTTAATAAAATCATTCTTGTCTATCTAGTTCGCTTCAATCACGAGACAAGATTGCTATGAAACATAACATTTATTTTCAACATTTATTTGCACAGAATGCAATTACAGCTCATGCTCCGGGTTAGCTCCACGATAGAAAAAGCGGCGACTAATAATTACTCAAGGTAGGCTATATGTATGGTAAGTTATTGCAATGATTCTCCTCGCAGACAAGATGGGACGGGTCGGCGCCATGGATTGATTGGCATTTGACAGGGGTTGAAAAACGTTCACAAAAGATATGTCGTAGCAAATGTCAATATTGTAAAACTGCAAATCTCTTGAAATTTATAGCCCCTGTCAGGTGTTGGGTCACACTGGGGCCCGATCCAGGACCTCCCGTCTATGGGAAACCCGCTGGTCATCAATTCCTATTAGGATGCATAAAAAGTGAACGTCACTCTGCGACCCAAAAAATTGGTCGGAATTAGAACCACCCTTTCCTTGCACATAGGTGAACTAACGAATGAGAGGACGAGGTGACTTCCACCACAATTCTGTTTCTCCCTCTTAAAAATCTGAGGGGACTCTACTTTAAAATGTAAAATTAGACTACATCCTGATCTCGTGAGAGAAGGTCTCCAAGTGTAGGTGTGCACTTGTTTAGAAGCCCCATCCGATATGCATTTTGATGCATTTTTATGCCACGGTGTCCGTCGCCATTCTCTAGCGACAGCCACATGCATATAGCACGGGACCAACGTCTTTTGTACCCCGTTGCGAGCACATACACTCAGGTGTAGCTCGTACTCAACCGCAACCATTCATCAATTGGAGTTTATGGCTGCTCCAAGACAAATCGAGCTAGGGCAGAGCCAAACCGAGTTTTGCATTTATCGGGCCGTGGCGGTCATAGGAACAGCCAGGACTTCTGGACGTCAATTTTGCTACGCAGCACCGCACAGCTCTGAAGATAGACGGCGTAGTATGGGCTACCTTTTGGACCTATTAAACTGCATTAAGCTAAGACAATTTTGTGGACAGTAATCGTCACCTCAGTGCCTATCTCACCGCATGGACGAGTACGCGAACACAATTTTTACTGGTCATAAATCCTGGGCCCCTATGCAGTGTACAACGCACGTCAGCTGAGTGTGCCAGCCATCATCTCAGCGACATGCCTGACGCAGGATACCGCAAAGTTTATTCGGGATGCGACACAAACGGCATCGATCCGCACGTAGCTCTCGGACCTCCAGGAATCGCTGGGCCAACCAGCAATTGGGCGGTGAAGAAGATTTTGTGCTGTGATCCTCAGCTCCCCGATAATCCGCAGTGGAATCCAGATTGTAGCGATATCTCTTAAGAAACAGTATACCCAATGAACTGTGTATCTCTCGATTACCCAAAACCTTTTCACTATGAACTGTAAAGGATCTATCTTTCGGATTACTGTCACTTCATCTGATGAAGGTATTGTAATCTTTAAGTTTCAATTGTGATGTAATGAATTTGTGTGTTAATCTAAATCAAAGTGTCAGTGTAATTCTAAACTTTGGGAATTTTCCCTTGTTTAACAAATTGGATTTTAATTACGAAAATTCGAAATAGGAATTATCATAACTATCCCGTTTACCCCTGAGGTCAAGCTTTGTATTTTTAAGTGTAGTGTATTTAGTATTATCATTAGTAATGTTTAATAATTGATATGTTTAATAAATATGTTAGTGGCCACAAATTTGACTAGTTCCTTTAGAATGATGCAATGTACGTTTGATCTGTTCAGAACCCACTATACTAATTTCTGGGTCAACTAGGGGACACTGTTGGTAAGTTTTAGTATTGTATTTAAGCTCTACTCCACCACAAAGATGAGCAGTAGTTTTGTATTTTGAAGACTAATAATTCGCCAACAGTCAGTTATATATAAGAATTGCTCTCCGCTTTTTACTTTCCTTATATACATAATGTATAAGGAAAGTATTGTGACGGGATCGAAAATTCGAATTCGAGTTTCGACGGGAGAGCACGTTTCAAGCATCCCTGATCACGAATCAAACATTTTTGGAGTGATGTCTGTGTGTGTGTGTGTGAAAGTATGTGAGTGTGTCAGTGAGCCTGTGGAGACGATAACTGACGAACGAATGGACGAATTCGAACCAAATTTGGTACAAAAATCACAATCCGTAAACACTGGAAACCTATTGTTTTTATACGTAATCGAATGTTCAGAACCCCCCTAAATTTTCGAATGAAATTTTGAAAAAATCGTCAAGAAATCAAAACCGCTAATAAAGTTACGCAAATAGACATTTCTTATGCAATTTTTCATGAGAAAACGATTGGCATAAATTTTAGAACGCTAACACGAACCGTTCTCGAGATATTGTGCATTTTTCAAAAAAATTATGAAAAAGTCACATAAAAAAAAAAATTCCTATTGAGAAACATGTCCACTTTTCATATGTAATACCATGCGATAAATTGAGTGACATCATTCGCGTGGATCTAGCTCGTTCCATTCATGAAAAAATATACTTTGAATAATACTTTTGTATTTGAACGCCAATAGTCATTTATCTGCTGTAAGAATATCTTTTTTCTTAGTGCATAACGCTTGACGAGATTTTTGCGACGAATTTGGCGGAATGTCGCCAACTTGGCGACTTTTTTGAAATTTTGCCAAATTAATGAAAATCTCGCCAAATGGATAAAAATGATGCTAAATCAATGAAAATGACGACTAATTGTCGAAAATTCAATATCTTGGAAAGAATATTATTATCTACTATAAGAAAAAGCTATTTTTTTACTGTAAAAGAAGTAAATTCATTACATTATATAAGGAAAGTCATGTGTTGCCCACATCAGATTTTTTTATTTGTAACGCTTGGTGATACATTTGCGAAATATCGATAAGTTGGTGGTTGTTTGTCCCAGATTAGTAACAATAATTCATTTTCATTTAGGTGTATGGATTCTCGATTTCATTATAAACAGTCTATTAGTTATTTTTTAAAGGTTATTCAATAAAGAACTCTTTGTACAATGCGATTTGATGCCGTTTACCATCGCTAGTCATCTAACTGTGAATTATACTTAGATGACTAGCGTCCCGTAGACAGTAAATTTGAATTTTGCTTTCCCTCATTATAATTGAACTCCTTATTTACTAGTAAAATCTGCTTTAGGGTGGGATATATCTCATTTACCATATCTTTTTACTTTTCCTATATACATAGTATGGAATATAGGGAAAGTATTGTGAAGTTGTCGAAAATTCGAATTCAAGTTTTAAACGGAAGAGCACGTCTTAAGCATTCCTGAACTTCAATCGAACGCTGTTGAAATGATTTATATATGCATGATTATGTGTGTATGTGTGTCCGTGAGTCTGTGAAAAAGATTTCCCACTAACAAATGATGGGGCGTTTCCAATGAAATCTCGCACAAAAATTACAATTAGTGAATGCTGGATGTCTATTGATTTTAAATGTAGGATCTCCTAATTTTCGAACATAATTTTGAAAATAATTATTAATGTTACGTAATAATCTTCAATAATGTTGCAAACATAATCATTTCTTATGTAATTCTCCATTAGAAATGATTGACACAAACTTTTGAACGCTATTATAAATTGTTCACGAGACATTACACATTTTTCAAATGCGTTTACCAAAAAATCACATAAAATTAAATATATATATATATATATATATATATATATATATATATATATATATATATATATATATATATATATATATATATATATATATATATATATATATATATCAATTCTTATAAAATATATTCACTTTCAGTATGTAACGGTAGAGGATGAATTTAATAAAATTATTCTTGTCTATCTAGTTCGCTTCAATCACGAGACAAGATTGCTATGAAACATAACATTTATTTGCAACATTTATTTGCACAGAATGCAATTACTGCTCTTGCTCCGGGTTAGCTCCACGAATGAAAAAGGGGGGACTAATAATTACTCAATGTAGGCTATATGTATGGTAAGTTATTTCCACATGATTCTCCTCGCAGACAAGATGGGACGGGTCGGCGCCATGGTTTGATTGGCATTTGACAGGGGTTGCAAAATGTTCACAAAAGATATGTCGTAGCAAATGTCAAATTATAAAACTGCAAATCTCTTGAAATTTATAGCCCCTGTCAGGTGTTGGGTCACACTGGGGCCAGATCCGGGACCTCCCGTCTGTGGGAAACCCTCTGGTCATCAATTCCTATTAGGATGCATAAAAAGTGAACGTCACTCTGCGACCAAAAAATTTGGTCGGAATTGGAACCACCCTTTCCTTGCACATAGGTGAACTAACGAATGAGAGGACGAGGTGACTTCCACCACAATTTTGTTTCTCCCTCTTAAAAATCTGAGGGGACTCTACTTTAAACTGTAAAATTAGACTACATCCTGATCTCGTGAGAGAAGGTCTCCAAGTGTAGGTGTGCACTTGTTTAGAAGCCCGATCCGATATGCATTTTGATGCATTTTTAGGCCACGGTGTCCGTTGCCATTCTCTAGCGGCAACCACATGCATATAGCACGGAACCAACGTCTTTTGTACCCCGTTTCGAGCACATACACTCAGGTGTAGCTCGTACTCAACCGCAACCATTCTTCAAATGAAGTTTATGGCTGCTCCAAGCTAAATCGAGCTAGGGCAGGGGTCGGCAACCTATTGAAACGGAAGAGCCAAAAGTTACAATTTACAAAATTTCCCAGTTTTTAAAGAGCCACTAAAAATTTTCGTTTCAATATTATAGTATTTGCTTATATATATTGGATTTTGATTTAAAATAAACGACTTTAAATACGGAATACTATTTATTCATATAAAAACACAAATATGGATAGGTACATCAATGAGAGCATTGGCTTTGCATGCCTTTTGAAAGTTTGATTAAATCTGGCTTAAAACTTGTTATTTTAAGTTTCAAGCCCGACTCTAGATTTTTATTTGTTAGTTGACTTCTAACTTTACTTTTTATTATATTCATGCAAGAGAACGCTTGCTCGCACGAATATGTCGACTCGAAGATCGTCAGCACTCCATATGCCAACTTCTTCACCTCACTGTAGCATTCTGGAAGACTATTCCATGCGCCGAATATGAGGGCCTCAACTCTAGGAATTTCTTTTAGAGCTGTCCACTTGTGCTGCGCGATGAGCATGCATTTCTGGACCCCCAACTCTTCCAACTGGCTCTTGAGTTCTGTGAACTTGCCACTCCACAAGTCTTTCCTTTTCAAATCTAGCAATTGCGTTTGGAGCGATCTAGCATCAATTCCAAATGGCTCAATGTTGATCTCATTTGCATTTGTGTTGAGAGGATTTACTATGAACGCGAGAGTACTTTTGTTTGTTTTGAATTGCTCGAATCTCTCAGCGAATCCATCCTTCATGTTTTTTAAAGCTAGGCTGAAGTAATTCGTGTCAATAGTTGCATTGGTCACATCGCGATATTGCTTCAGATTTTTAAAATGAAGTAATTTACCGATTCCCATATCTTCAACAAAAAGAAGTAATTTTTTTTCGAAACAAACTAGTTCTTCAAGCAAGGCGTAGGCTGGGTTGCCCTTTCCTTGCAGTTTTAGATTTAGTTTCATTGTGGTATCTACCATGAAGTTGAATTTTTGCAGCCATTTGTTTTCTTCCAATTCGGGATGGTCAATGCTTTTTTCATTGAGGAATATTTTTATTTCACTCAAGCACAAAGCAAAACGTTGCAATACGTTACCTCTGGAAAGACATCGCACTTTATTGTGCAGAAGTAGGTCAGAAAACTGGCTATCTATTTCTGCAAGGAGATCTTTAAACTGGCGATGGTAGAGTGCTTTTGCCAAGATGCTGTTAATAATCTTAATTACCAAGTTCATGACCTCAACTATTTCGGCCGGAAATGTTTGGGCACAAAGCGCTTCATGATGAATTATGCAGTGAAACGTTAGAATTTAGTGGTTTATTTTTGTCTGAAAAATTGATGTTACCCCTCTATATGTATTCCTGTCATACTTCGGGCTCCATCAGTTGCTATAGAAACGATTTTATTTATATCGATTCCATTGTCTTCCAGGCATTTTTGCACAGCATTTGCTATATCTTCTCCACGAGTTTGCCCTGAGAGCGGTAGCAATCCTAGCAGTTCTTCTTTTGGACCTTGGGGCGACATATTCCTGACGAAAAGGGTAACTTGTGCCGTGTCTTTTATGTCGCAAGACTCATCTATAGCAAGTGATAAGGCAGAAGCCAGTTGAATGTCTTCCACTTGTATATGTGTTACATTTGAAGACATTTTAGCAGTTCTATCTTGTACTGTTTTAGCAGATAATGGCAAATCTTTGATTTTTTTCATGATTTCTGCTTTGTTTTTAAAATCACGAAACAGTTCTCCAGATGCACGTATAAAACAATCTTTGACGTACTCACCATTTGTGAGTGGTTTTCCTCTTTTTGCAATTTCTAATGATACTGCAAAGTTTGCCAGATTTACATTATTGGAAGATTGCGCCCAGTTACTTAGTATGGAACTTGACTGTTGTTGTTTTTTGAAGCTCTTCAACAGCTTTTTTTCATGCGTCACCGGTTGGATATTTACCAGCAAACTGGGTATGTTTTGTAGTGAAGTGTCTCTCCAAATTTGACTTCTTATTGTGTGCGAGTTTTTCGTGGCAAATGAGACAAGTCGGAAGGCCATCTGTGTTGCATATGAATGCAAACGACTCCGTTCAATCCTGATTGAATTCTCGGTTTTCTTCTTCAGTTCTTCTCTTTCCTTTACCAGACGCCATGCTGGCGCGGAGCTGAAAAAAAGACTTTTTAAAATTTTACTTAGCTATCTAAAACGGCAAACAATCTATTTACCATTATTACTTCGTTAGCACGATCTTCAGATATGTAATTCAATTCTGTTACTGATTTTATTATATTATACGCGTACATACATTTGAGAAGATAATTCGCTTCTAAATCGTATTCTTCTTGAAACAACAAGTGAATAGACACGCAGAAACCGCAAGCGATTAAATTAACACACATGCAACGTAACGTCGACCGCGATATCCGAGGATGACTGACTGACAACACGTCTAGAGCCTAGACGTGTTGTCTAGACTCTAGACGATGGCTGTTTGGGTGAGACGGAAATGAAATTCAATTGGCTGAAAGATAAACATAGTCACGGAGTCTCATCTCTAAGAACAAAACAATAGTTCAGATTTATCTCATTACGGTCATGTTAAGCGTAGCGATTTGTAATTAACGATTATAAAAATAGAAGCTATTGAGAAATTAGGTACTTAAAAATATATTTTCTTATTTTTTAAGGGTTTTGATAATAAAATATTAATTTTTTGGTATGGAACTGGAGAGCCGCAACTTTACATCAAAAGAGCCACATGCGGCTCGCGAGCCGCAGGTTGCCGACCCCTGAGCTAGGGCATAGCCAAACCGAATTTTGCATTTATCGGGCTGTGCCGGTCATAGGAACAGCCAGGACTTTTGGACTTCAATTTTGCTACGCAGTACCGCACAGCTCTGAAGATAGACGGCGTAGTATGGGTTACCTTTAGGACCTATTAAACTGCATTAAGCTATGACAATTTTGTGGACGGTAATCGACACCTCAGTGCCTATCTCACCGCATGGAGGAGTACGCGAACACAATGTTTACTGGCCATCCATCCTGGGCCCCTTTGCAGTGTACAACGCACGTCAGCTGAGTGTGTCAGCCATCATATCTGCGACATGCCTGAGGCAAGATACCGCAAATTTTATTCGGGATGCGACACAAACGGCATCGATCCGCACGTAGCTCTCGGAACTCCAGGAATCGCTGAGCCAAACCGGCAATTGGGCAGTGAAGAAGATTTTGTGCTGTGATCCTCAGCTCCTCAATAATCCGCAGTGGAATCCAGATTGTAGCGATATCTCGTAAGAAACAGTATACCCAATGAACTGTGTATCTCTCGATTACCCAAAACATTTTCACTATGAACTGTAAAGGATCTATCTTTCGGATTACTGTCACTTCATCTGATGAAGGTATTGTAATCTTTAAGTTTCAATTGTGATGTAATGTATTTGTGTGCTAATCTAAATCAAAGCGTCAGTGTAATTCTAAACTTTAGGAATTTTCCCTTGTTTAACAAATTGGATTTTAATTACGAAAATTCGAAGTAGGAATTATCATGACTATCCCGTTTACCCCTGAGGTCAAGCTTTGTATTTTTAAGTGTGGTGTATTTAATATTATCATTAGTAATGTTTAATAATTGATATGTTTAATAAATGTATTAGTGGCCACAAATTTGACTAGTTCTTTTAGAATGATGCAATGTACGTTTGATCTGTTCAGAAAACCTACTATACTAATTTCTGGGTCAACTGGGGGACACTATTGGTAAGTATTAGTATTGTATTTACGTAAGTTCTACTCCACCACAAAGATGAGTAGTAGTTTTGTATTTTGACGACTAATAATTCGTCATTAGTCAGTTATATATAAGAATTGCTCTCCGCTTTTTTTATTTGTAACGCTTGGTGATACATTTGCGAAATATCGATAAGTTGGTGATAGTTTGTCCCAGATTAGCAAAAATATTGCCAACATATGACGCTAAATTAACATAAATGACGTCATATTAATGAATTAACTATTAAAATAGTTTAATATATGGACAACATTGCTTATTGCGGATGCTATTAATATTGATAATTGTCAATTTAAAGCTTCGTGAAATATCATTTAATTGGGTACTTTGAAATCGTTTTACATGTTGCCTTAGAGCCTAACATAGTGTACGTGGAGCTTAACATATGTTGCCGTGGAGCGTAACATATGTTGCTGTGGAGCTTAACATATGTTGCCGTGGAGCTTTGCATATGTTGCCGTGGAGCTTATGCATTTAATTCACTGTGAAAGAGGCAATGTGCTGACCACACCAGATCATTCATGTGCTGACCACACCAGATTAATTTTATTCCAGTAAACAGTCACCGGATTTTTAGTTTAACATATTTCTACCCGTTATTTTAAATTTCCTCATGCATTAAGATATTTTACCTCCTTTTACGTCTTCACAAACTTAAATTTAAAAAATTAATTTATTTTTTATAAAAATCTTTATATTTCGTACACGAATCTTACATGTATGGAAAATGTTTCAAGATGGCTTAATTGTTATTCAATTTTAGCTTTCAGTTTCAGGGGTGTGAGAGATCGCTCAAAGATAATTCCAATTTTTCGTGACTTGCAACATCATTCTAAATATTCGAGCATAAAAAAAAATCGAGATATTGATTTTATTGATATTCCAAGTTATTAAATGGTAAACATAAAATAAAATTTTAAAAAGAAACACCATTAGAAAACGAATAACCATCCCTGATTGTGTTCGAACCAGCAACAAAAAGGGCGTTATAACAATAAAGTAAACTAGGTGTTTTTTTCTGAATAAATGCATCTTTTAATTTTTTTGTTCCTAATTAAAATGATTTATGACTTTGTAAATAAAAATCAGAAATATATTTTGTTTAACTGTCTGGTTCCTAATTGAAATTATTTGTGAATTTGTAAATACATATTGAAAATATCTTTGGGTTAACTAAACTTATTATTTCATGTCCCTAACTGAAATTATGTATGACTTTATAAAAATACATATGAGAAATATATTTGGGTTGACTAAACTTATTATTTCGCGTCCCTAATTAAAATGATTTATGACTTTGTAAATAAAAATCGGAAATATATTTTGTTTAACTGTCTGGTCCCTAATTGAAATTATTTATGACTTTGTAAATACATATTGAAAATATCTTTGGGTTAACTAAACTTATTATTTTATGTCCCTAATTGAAATTATGTATGACTTTATAAAAATACATATGGGAAATATATTTGGGTTGACTAAACTTATTATTTCGCGTCCCTAATTAAAATGATTTATGACTTTGTAAATAAAAATCGGAAATATATTTTGTTTAACTGTCTGGTCCCTAATTGAAATTATTTATGACTTTGTAAATACATATTGAAAATATCTTTGAGTTAACTAAACTTATTGTTTCGTGTCACTAATTGAAATTATGTATGACTTTATAAATACATATGGAGAATATCTTTGGGTTGACTAAACTTATTATTTCACGTCCCTAATTAAAATTATTTATGACTTTGTAAATAAAAATCGGAAATATCTTTTGTTTAACTAAACTTGTTATTTCTGGTACCTAATTGAAATTATTTATGACTTTATAAGTACATATTGAAAATATCTTTGAGTTAACTAAACTTATTATTTCGTATTCCTAACAGAAATGATTTATGACATTGTAAATAAATATCGGAAGTATATTTTGTTTAATAAATCTTGTTATTTCTGGCCCCGAATTGAAATTATTCACGACTTTATAAATACAGTGAAAATGTATTTTAGTTGATTAAACGTATTACCTCGTGTCCCTAATTGAAATGATTTATGACTTTGTTAATAAAAATAGGAAATATCTTTTGTTTAACTAAATTTGTTATTTCTGGTCCCTAATTGAAATTATTTATCACGTTATAAATGCATATTGAAAATACCTTTGGGTTGGCTAAACTTATTACGCGTCCCTAATTGATATGATTTATGACCTTGTAAATAAAAATCGGAAATATATTTTGTTTAACTAAACTTGTTATTTCTGGTCCCTAATTGAAATTATTTATGACTTATAAATACATATTGAAAATATCTTTGGGTTAACTGAATTTATTATTTCGTGTCCCTAATTGAAATGATTTATGTCTTGGTAAATAAATACCGAAATCATATTTTAGTTAACTTAACTTTGCTTCTCTTTTAGTTTACTAAATTAATTTGCATCATTGATGACGAATTAGATTCGTTCTCGAGATATTAGAAAGTTTCTTTATCCACAGTAGATCCCAATATATATTGATATTTCAAATGATTTGGATGTAATTTACATTACTATTGCAAATTGGGACTACAGAAATTTTTTTGATTTTGCGAAAGATATAATTCTTAGACGACTTCATGTGTTATTTTTGTTTTCCCGAACATTCAAATGATTTTACATTGTCAGATATCTTATGTATTAAACAGCTTATAAATTTTAGTTTTAAAGACTCAAAAGTAAGATAATTTTAAGATGATAGGTAGGACATTTTTAACATACATTAATATCAAAACAATAAGAAAATGTAATAACTATTTCCAATTTTCAGGACATCAATTAACATTAATTTTTATCGCAGCATTACACATTGTAATATTATGTGTCGCTTTATTCATAAGTATATTCCTATAGTTCTACAAATATGTATACCAGGTATATGCATTAAATTAGTTAATGTTATATGCGCTAAAATAAATATGTATACTTAATAAAATCATTTGCTTTATTTCTAGATCTTCATATTTTATTCACCTTTCGAATCATCTGTATTAAAATTAAAACTATTAAATTATATTTTTAAACGGTACCAAACAATCCCTCTTAGAAAATTGTTATATGGGCTAAAATAAATATGGATAATTAAGTGGTAAAATCATTTGATTTATTTCTAGACCATAAAACTTTATTCAACTTTCGAATCATCTGTATTGAAAGTAAAACTATTAAATTATATTTTTAAATGGTACCAAACAGTCCCTTTTAGAAAATTGTTATATGTGCTAAAATAAGTATGGATACTTAAGTGGTAAAATCATTTGATTTATTTCTAGACCTTCAAATTTTATTCATCTTTCGAATCATCTGTATTAAAAGTAAAACTATTAAATTATATTTTTAAATGATACCAAACAGTCCCTTTTAGAAAATTAGTATATGTGCTAAAATAAATATGGATACGTAAGTGGTAAAATCATTTGATTTAATTCTAGACCATAAAACTTTTTTCAACTTTCGAATCATATGTACTAAAAGCAAAACTATTAATTTATATTTTTAAATGGTAATAACGGTCTCTTTTAGAAAAATGTTAAAATAGCAATACTCAAATTATGTGCATGCTAAACTAGTACACTAATTCATAAAGCAAATATTTAAAACTAAAAAATAAAATTTTCGCTGCTTCAATTCCGTGAAATTATAGACTTAAGGAAAATCCTAAATTTAATTATTAAAAAAGTAATTAATAAAAACAATATCTCTGCAAATAATTTGAATCAACTAGCAATTCTTGTTTGGTTAAAGAATAAAGCTTCAGTAGCATCATATTGATGGAATATTTAGAGGACAATGGTGAAGCAATATTTAATTGACAATATCAATATTTTGGAAATAATAACAAACGTTACAGAAATTATTAATGTTAAAGATAATTCTACTTTTTGATTATAATTATCTCTAATACTAGTCAATCCGTACATTAAGTCGACTGATCAAATGATAATTTGTGCTTCGATTTACAATTAGAACTTTGGTTATTTCGATAACCCGAAAACAAATCTTTCAAGGTATATGTGATTACATATACCTAAATACATTTAGTTTCAAATACATATTTAAATATTGATAACTTGTGAACGTTAAAAAAAGTACAAAATCCCCAGAAAACATTTAAAACATTTTTTTTATTTTTAACTATATATGTTTACTACTGCTTTTTTCTAATTTAATAATGTTAACAATTTCCCAGAAAGTTACTTTTACGTATTTTGATTTTCATGTTCAAAATTTAATTTTGGAATATTTCTAAAATATATAATGCAACAATAATGTTTTTTAGTCTTTTCAGGAACAAGTGTTTTCTTTTCGCAAGAAAACTTTATTTAATGTATCTTGTTAATTTCTTCCCATCATTGAAATTATGTTTCGTTATTTCCAACATCTATCTGATGTAAACATAATCACAATAAAGTTATTAAAATTTCCTTTTTGAAAATATATTGCTTTCAAACTATATTTTCCTGTAAGACTTCCAATATTTGAAATATAAGTAATTATAACACAAGCGAAGTGAATATTGTGTATTTTAAATGTATGATAAAAGACAGAATCAATATTTTCTATTAAGCAAAACATTCAAGCTTGTAAAGCATTTTAGTATTATCTGATAAAATAAATAACACAAAATAGGATACACATTTTTACGTAAAGAAATTAAATTTATTTACTATTTTTACTTAAGATATTTTGTAGTAGTGCAATTTCTTAAATAAATGGTTCCCAGAGTAGATTTAAAAATAAATATTTATATTTACTCTCTATGTACATTGATAAAGAGCACAATTTCATAGTTGAATTGGTTTTTAACTATAGAAACATTATGTTATTTATTTCAATGAATTCAAAACAAATCCATTTTGTAGGCTGACCACTTGCACTGAAACCTACAGCATTTGAGTAGCTGCGACGTACAACTATTGATACCAATGTCGGTTTTATATTACAGATATATCTTTCACTTTGGATGTCGTAATGATAGAGTATAAACTTGATCATGTGATACATTTTTGAAACCTATTTAATCGTTTTAGATAATGTAGCTGAATCTATCTTCAATACATATTTATGCATATTTCTGGAAAACTTTTCAAAAATATCAATGTTGGAAAATAATTCTATGACTAGCCGAATACCAGTTGAAAATCAAAGATCTCGCAATTAGTCACTGCAGAGTAATGCAAGTTTTTGCATAACTCGGCTTTCACATTTATTCGGCAAATCGAATCTTTCGAACTCTGTACCCGTACACCAAATTAAAATCTCTATCTCATCCCGAAGCATGGCATTTTATCATTTCCCATTTGGAGCATTTTCTGTGGAGCACACCCATAAATGAACATTTTGGAAGAACTATGTTCGTCTTGTATTTTTCTTTTTAGATGATTGGCCCATATACCAAAACATCAAACCTCTATCACATTTGAAAGGAAGTCTTATTCATTCGGAAAATCGAACATATTGGTGTGGGGCACCCCCTAATGTAGAAAATATTGGAAAACTTAAATTCCACATTCTCTTCCTTTCGAACTATCTACTCGTGAAATATATATCCCATCCCGAGGCATAGTGTTTCGTAATTTCACCTTTCGAGCATTTTTTCTCTGGATCACACTCTTAAACGAGCATTTTTGAAAAAACTCTTTTGTATTGAGGGTTTTCATCAAATGATTAGCCAATATACCAAATTTCAAGTCTATCAAATTTGAAAGCAGGCGTTTCTCATGTGCTTGGCAAATCGAACATGTTGGTGTGAGCACACCCTAAAGTAGCAAAATATTGAATATTTGAAATTGCAGACTTCCTTTCTTTTGAACAGTTTGTCCATACATCAAATTTGAAGTCTCTATCTCAGCTCAAAGTATGCTTTCCTATCATTTCACTTTTCGAACGTTTAGGTGTGGAGCACAACCTGTACAGAACATTTATAAAAAATTTGATTTTTCTAGGCGATTTTATGGAACGATCGACTCATGTACCAAATGTTACTTAGGAAGTGCCTTAAAAAGGTGTGACAGAGAGACAGACAGACACACGGACACTTAGCAATTAGTATATACGATAGATTGTTGCAGTTGCTGTAGTGTCTAGGTTTTAGCTTGGGTTGTGTAGGCTTTAGCTTAAAGTTATTGTCTGTCCAAATCGCATGGTTACCCAATTGCCCATTTACCTTTCCAAATTGATACAATAAAACTAGACTGAATTTTAATGCTGTCTTAGTGAAAAAAATTAGCAAGTCAAAGAAATAAATGTAATTTAAATAAAAGGAAATTTAAATGAATTAACTATGTGGAATAACATCTTATTTATTTCAAACTCTCATTGAAACGACGGGGACAGTATTACCAATGCAGTAAATGGTATGTATGAAAACGTAAATATTTTACATTAACAACAGTTCATTTTGACTTTCCCTGTATACATAGTAAAATGTACCTAGACGTTCCTCATATATATAATACTTGTATAATATATAAGTATTGTAACGGGATCGAAAATTCGAATTGTGCGCGCGGGCGTGATATCTCACATAACGACTGGAGCGTTTCGAATGAAATTTAGCACAAATATTACTAACGGTGTATATTGGAATTGCTTTTATTTCAAACGCATTCGAATGCTCAGAAGAGACCCCCTTCCTCTTAATTTTCGAATGACATTTTGTTAAAAATCGCAAAAAAATCAGAACCTTCAAAAATGTTACTTAAATACGCATGTTAATATTATATTTTATTTGACCGATATAGATATTTTGAACGCTAGCATGAACCGTTCGTTCACAAGATATTGCATGTGTTTCAAAGAAATTTATAAAAACATTACATGGAACTAAAAATGTGTTAATTATTAGGGAATATGCTCAAATTTTATATGCAATATTATGTGATAAATTTTTTAACATCTTTCTTGTGAATCTAGTTAGTTCCATTCACAAGAGAAGATACTTTCTGTGATTGTTTTACAATTTGACGCCCTAGAATTTGCTAATAGTCATTTATATATAAAAAACGTTTTTATCTCTGTCTGTAGTAACGTTGGGTGACAAATTTGGTAACTTGGTGAATAATTTAGTGAAACAACTTGGTGATATTTCGCCCCAGATTGATGAAAATTTTGCCAAAATTTCAAAAATGACGCTAAATTAATAAAAATAACGAAAAATTGATGAATTAATTAATAAAATAATTTAATATATGGATTATATTGCTTATTGAGTATGCTATCTTTATTAATAATTGCCAATTTGTAGTTGCTTGAAATATAAGATAATTATATACTTCGAAATAATTGTAAATGTTATCATCTGGAAAAGCGCCAAATAAACAGTTCAACGTTAAAAACCGTGTACCGTGGATCTTGCACATCATTTTTTCACTGTAAAAGATTTAAATTCATTCCATTAGATAAGGAAAGTCATGTGCTGCCCAAATCAAATTTTTTATATATAAATATACTTTATATATAACTATATAAATAAATATACTCTAATAATATTCCATTATACAGGGTCGAACCATAACTTCTAACTTTTAATTTTCAGTTCAGTGTGTGTGTGTGTGGGGGGGGGGTATATAGGGATAAATTCACAGTGATAAATTCAAAACTCCGACCTTCTGATTTTCAGATCAGTGTGGCATAGAGGCAGAAATGTCTTTGTATTCATTCGAAAGCAAGCTAAATACAATAGAACAGTTAAAATTAGCTTAAAGTGCAACACCGAATAAGTTAATTAGATATAGAATGCTCTGAATGACATTAAATAATTTAAGAATAAAATTTTCTTCATCTGTGTAAAAGAAAATAATCCTTTAGTAAAATGCATGTATACATGTTTACCATTTGTTAATTTCAGATTAAGTATTTGATCATTGTACAACCCAATGTCACAAAATACACAAATCTCAGTTCCCATGGATTGCAACTAGAATGTATCCTAGCTGAAGAAGTAAATGAATGAATGAATTTTAAAAGAAATATTTTGCGAGATGAGCACTAGATGACGCTGTCTGTCGATTGACTTTTCATATCCGCCATCTATTGCACATTCTCTAAACTATTTCTCTTAGAAGCAAATCAATCTATGAGAATACGTTTGGTGATGAGAAAAAGATGGCGCTTACTATTCATTAACTTTTATCGCGCGCCATCTATTACACAGTCTATGAACTATTTCTCAAATTAATTTAAAAGGAAGAACTTGCCAGCAGAGAAATCGATGGCCATGTTTCTCCAATGACATTTCTGATGCAATCGATAGTGATAATTTTCAATTTAGATTTGTGCGAGATATAATTGGGATTTTATATAAGTTAATAGTTTTATTTGTTGTCATCAGGAAAAACACTAAATGTTCATTTCAAAGTTTAAAACATTGTGCCATGGATCTTTTACATCAATTTTACACTCTGAAAGAATATTATATTCTTATATAGGAAAAGTTTGGTACTCCCCACATCATATATTTTGTTTTGGGATATAGTGAATTAGACGTTTATTAAAGAATGACACACAATTTGGGTCTATTTCAAATTGCTTCCGTAAATAATCGCTTCTAATAAAGAATATTTATGTTTTATTGTTACTAGTTTTATGGATTTAATGCATGTTGTACCAGAATCCCATAGATAACTGCTTTGTATTAAGTATCCCATCTTTATATTTGATGTCCTTATTTACTTGTAAAATGGACCTTAGGGTGGTGAAACTTACAATTCCCTTTTTCTTTAAAAATCGATTAAAAAGAACACCCAATAAACTTATGTCTCTGCACGATTCTTCTCCGTATTTATAAATTATGTTGGCAGTGACACAATTTTCATCATTTTACTTTTTGTTCAACATAGATGAATGATAGTGAAGGGAGATGGAGTGTGTGTGTATATTCGTATGTTTTCGCGTCTGTCTGTTTGAGTATTCTGTAGCGGAAAATCTAAGCATCGAAAGACAATGAAATTTAATGAACATGCACTTCAGAACCCATACTATCAGTAGACGAATGTTCGTGAATTTTTAAAAATAGATTCCCTTTTGTATTTTCCAATATTAAAATTCCTATATAAACCTTAAGTGATAATCTGATGTTCATAATTTATACAGATATTTCTATGAATATCAAATATCACCAAACACAAAATTATATTTCTACTGTTATCTGTTTGGCAGACAATTTATAATTAGCAGTGCTAATTATAATTTTTCATGTTGAACCTTACAGTTTTTAAATGAGTTCAGTTATGAGATCAGTTATGAAACATGTTTTTCTTGTCCTTGAGACGAGGTCAGAAGTTGTCTTCTTGATGGGCAGGTATATCGATGCGATGTCATCGGCTGTAAACTGCTTAGATATTTATTTGTATTGCGAGTTGGTACTAAGATTCAAAATATTATCAGAATTTGCAAGCAGTTTCACTTAGAAAATATTCCATTGATTTGAAGCTTCTCTAATTTGATTACAACCCTCGTACATAATTAGGACGTATCAAAGGAGATTATGTAAGTAATATCAAAAGCGCTTATTACGCCCAGGACGAAAGGCATATTTGAGACGTATCAAATGGCATTTTTTAGGATATACCAAAATGGTTTATTTATGGCTTAAGTTATAAGCTTGTGTAAGACATATGTTGCGAGCTTATTGAGGGTGCATCCTAAGAGCTTATTTAAGGCGCATCATAAGAACCTTTCTATGGTGTATCAAAAGAGATTGTCCTATATCATAACATTGTAATAATTAGCTTACTTAGAATTAAATGATCATGCTCTTTATAGAAATAATATATATATATAAATAATTGGAATTTAAAGATCTTAATTATGAAGTCTTAATTATTCACATTTAGTTAAAATTATTAATAGTTTTATTGTTAATAATTTTCTATTTACATAATCACTTAGAATTCTTTGATAATAGATATGTAATCTAATATAAAATTAAATCTATTTGTATTAGTAGCTTTTTAGAATTCCATATTTATGCATATTAAAAACTAATAATTCGCCGATCTAAAAATAATTTTGTGTGCCCCAACGATAATTTACATTACTACAGGTTATTATAAGATATTATTTATAAATCTTCTATTCTTTATTCATGTTTTAAGTAATATTCGAGTCTGATTATTATCGTTGTTTTACCAATGACTAATTTTCAATTAATAATTTCCAATAATTATTCTTAACGGCCGGTTCTGATCAAGAATTCATAAACGTCACTTTAGTTATATCTGTAGTTCATAAAATGCGACAATACGATTTGTAAATTAATTTTGCTATATCACATGAATAGAAAATATCCATGGGGTCTATTGGTCTTATTAATTGAACTGTCTGAAAGATTTAAACGAAGTACGTAAAACAATAGTCTTAGACATTTCATTAACCGAGGTTGGCATTTGAGGCTGTTAGAAGCTCACGGTCAGCATATACACCTACGAAACATGTACATACATGCACTGTAACAGAAATCGAATTTGAGCTTTACAAAAATGAATCTTGAAATGATTTTTCGTATGCGCTTTCCTTGTGAAATTAGCTAGCCAGTTAAATGCATTTATTCAAATATGTAACATGAAAGTTTCAGAACCTTCATACGAAAATTTTAAAATTGTATATTTATCTACCATAAATAAATTTATAGAACATAATAACATAGAATTTCATTTCATCTTTAATACAACAATTACTTCGAATACTAACATACCCTGTGATTCTCAAATACTAACATTATTGTTCCGTCGACACCAACCTGCTTCTCAGGCGCCAGCGGCACATTCATAGACTTTGTCCTAACGCGAAACATAGACTACGCTCACACTATTAGTACCCTGGATGAATTCGACTCGGATCATCTACCGGTACTGGTGACATTTGACCTGAACACACCTCTTCCAGCCTCTCTGGGACAAGAGAGGGTCAACTGGGAAGTATTCAAAAGAGCACTCTTCGAGCCGCATTTAGCAGTACCTAACATTATGAGCACGGCGGATATTGACTCTGCCACGCACACATTCACAACAGAAATCAAGAGAGCAATTGCCTCTGCCACAACACATCGTGAGTCTCCAAAATTACTCACACTTTCCCACCATGTCAAACAATTAGTCAGGCAAAGGAATAGAATGCGTAAGACATGGCAGGCTAACAGAGATCCCGCCCTTAAAAGGGAGCTTAACAGACTCACGAGCAAAGTCAGGGGGAAAATTGTCGCAGAAAAGCAGCAACAGTATAAAGAATTAATCGAATCCCTTAGCCCAGAAGATGTATCGCTCTGGCAATTCGCAAAAAGACTCAGGAAACCTCAAATTAAGCTTCCGCCACTAATGGATGGCGCTAAAATCGCGTACTCAGACGAGGAAAAAGCCGAGGCGCTCGCAAGCCATTATGAAAAACAATTCCAACCAAACCACGATCTAATGTGTCAGGATACCCTAAGAATGGTTAGCCAAACTTTAAATAACTTCAGGAATTCCCCGGTAACGGCTGAGATTAACCCAGCCACCCCGCAGGAGATATTAGAAATTATCAAAAATCTCAAAAATCGCAAAAGCCCAGGGCACGACAAAATCAGAAATATTGCGGTTAAAAACCTACCCCTAAACGTAATATGTTACTTGACTATCTTAATAAATAAAATATTAAAACTAAACTACTTTCCCAAAGAATGGAAGGAAGCGATAATCATAACAATCCCCAAGCCAGGTGAGGATGCCACAATTCCAGCCAACTACAGACCAATCAGCTTGCTACCGACACTTAGTAAAATTACTGAGAAAATAATTCTTAAGAGACTGAACACGCACCTTAGTGAGAATGACATCCTCATTCCGGAGCAGTTTGGATTTCGGCCAAAGCACTCCACCACTCATCAATTGCTGAGAGTGGTAGAGTACACATCTTCTGGACTTAATAGTAAGACACCCACAGCTGCGATTTTTCTGGACATACAAAAAGCCTTTGATAAAGTGTGGCACTGTGGATTAGCATACAAATTGATCACTTTAAAAGTCCCTGACGCTCTTGTCAAACTTTTAATCTCATACTTAAATAACAGACACTTTCAAGTCAGAGTAGGAGGTAACTTATCAACACCCAAGCTCATTAAAAGTAGTGTACCGCAAGGTTCTATCCTGGGCCCGACACTCTTTAACATATACCTGAATGACATCCCCAGGACTCCAAACACAGAGCTGGCACTCTATGCAGACGATAGTGCGATACTTGCAAAATACCCTTATGTCTCAGTAATGCACAGACAGCTACAACAACACTTAGACATGCTCCAAACTTGGCTGGAAAAATGGCGAATAAAATTAAGCCCCAATAAATGTCATTGGATTTATTTCTCTAGAAAACGTAAACCTCCGCCGCCTCTGTACATAAACAACCATGCCCTAAAAGCGGAAAAATCTACTAAATACCTAGGTGTAACGATAGATTCCCACCTAACCTGGAAAGAGCACGTAACGAACTTAATCAAAAAAGCGTATATGGCCACAGGAGCCTTATACCCAATGATAGGAAACGGAAATCTAAGTTATCAAAATAAACTCCTAATTTATAAATCGGTCATCCGCCCGGGAATGCTGTATGCAGCACCCGTATGGGGATATGCCTGTAAAACTACAATAGACCTCCTAGAGACAAAACAAAACAAAATCCTACGGATTATCAGGAAAGCTCCCAGGTACTTAAGAAACTCGGTAATTAGGAATGACTTCAAAATAAAAACTGTTAGAGCCCAAATTAAAAAGCTAGCGCTTAAATTTTACAGAAATTTGCCATCCGTTCCAAACGAACTGTTATTCAATCTGCATGACTATGATCATCGCAAGGCCAAATCTCGTAAGATACCCCGCGCTGTTCTAAACATCGATAATCGGAATTAAAAGATCCCACCTCAAACATCTGATTTTTAAATAAAACTCGCGACTATTATTTTATAAAAAAAAAAAAAAAAAAAAAAAAAAAAAAATATTCTAAACTCTAAACTGCCAAAACGCTAGGTAACCCTTAGATCTGCATCAACCTCCCAAACTGCTTAAACTCTAAATGTGCAACAAACTGCCACACTAGGAGCTAGGACAAATAATAAAGTAGTAAATAAAAACCTCGAACCTCCAATTAGGGTCACTGAATTAATGTCACAGTTTGACGATAAGAACCACATATTGAAATTGGAGATTAAAGGCGCTTCGCGCCTGGTGCTCTGTCTTGTACGACACTACGACACTACGACTAATACAATTTCTTCAGGAATTTCGTCCAGTGTGTAAGCTGATCTTAACATGGACGGCTTACGATAAATTGCAGTGGTTAACTATATTCCTCACTCTTGTTTTTCTCCGAGAGCGCGAACAGAAGCGAAAGTATCTCTACAAGGTTCCAACTTCTAGATGTAACTACAAAAATCTCTGCGCCTTAATAATCCGCCATGTATCCTTAATAATTAGGGGAACGAGTTCATACTTTGCATTTAACATACATTTGCAAGAAAACGTCTTTGCATTTTCAAAACACATTAAAAAAATTATATGTTCCACAATTAAATCATTAATGTTGAAGTTCATTCAAAATACGTATATAAAAAAAATAATTGAAATACTTTTTCAGTGATACACATTAAAATCTCCCCTGTTAAGTTCGCTTTTTAGTTCCCTGACAAGTTTTTAAAAAATATTTAATTAAATTTTTCTATGTGAAAATGCAGAAATGTAAGGAAACGTGGTTTATATCCTGAAGCCAGCAGAATCAATACTTTAATTTTCTTTTTTTCTGAAAACGCAAATCTTTCTAAAATTTAGTGGATGTGTTTAATACCCAGAAAACGCCTTATATATTTTAAAAGACTAGAAAGTGACATACAATATATATATATATATATATAATGAAATATTCAATGTCTTGTACACTTCTATCAGCACATTATGAAATATTCATATTATAGTTATTTTGTCCTAAGTCCCTGCTTTAATAGAGTTATAATTATATTAAAATGTTTGCAATATTTCCATTTCTTGTTCTATAACCAATATTAGCATATATTTTTGATTGTATCATTCTATAAATATACGAGTTTATTCATTAATTTACTTGATTAACATTTCAATCTACCATTATTCATTCCAAAAATATAATTCTCAGAAATACTGCTTTTAAATTATATACCAAATCGTGCGATTTCCTAATTTGTTATTCAAACATAATGCGTCTTCGGCTCTGTAAGCTCTGTTCCTTTAATGAATAAAAATAAGAATTTTCAGAAGATAAAAAACCCGAACATGAAGGTTTATTTAAATCCTAACCGAAAAAGACGGTTATAATTTTATTTGAAAAAAAAAATGCAAGGAATTAACTTTTGCAATATAAATTAGCTTTTCTATTTTATCTAGAAGGAGCGTGTGATTAAAATAATAAAACGATGATGAATAAAAAAATTTGTGATGTAAAATGTGAATAAATTTCAATTACTTTTTCTGCATATAGAAAAATTGAAGAATTCATTGCATAATAAAAACAATCGACTGAGAGTTTGTTACTTTCTTAGCCACATTGGTTGCAATGCCGTAAAAATTACTTTAGAATTTAGAAAGATTCTAAAATATGTCTTAGTTTGAATATAATGTAACAAATTTTGGTAATTAATTTGTCTCAAGTACGTGTTTAAGTTTCCATTCGTTTTTATTACTAAAGATATATTCATCTTTAAATTGGAAATGCCAATATTTACAGATACGTTTCGCCAACTGAATAAAAATTAACATTTTAGTCTAAAGTAAAATATCCGTCTTATTTAGAAATTAAAAGACAAGTGAAAGTCTCAGAAGCTTCTTATGTATAACTACAACACATTTTTTTAAAATGAAGTTAATAGTATCATTGTCTTATGGTTGATTAATTCAGGTAGTTATATGGGTTTTCAGATTTTGAAAATTGAAATTATGGCTTCAAGTTTCCTTTGCAACGCTCTCTTCCAATATTAAGTATTTCACTCATTTAATCATATCTCAGATTATAGAGCTTGTAATTAACTCTACATAATCCAGGCCTATCTAATACAGCCCAAACAGCGTGTGATGCGTTTTGCACCTGTGTGCCAAATGTGGATAAATATACAGGGTATTCAAAAGTTCGGAACAAAAGTAAAACGCTGTAAAAAAAAATCTATTGGTCGGAGAGACATGCGGTTTGCAGATTAATATTCACCGTGGTGGGGGATTTTGTTTGGCATGAAAAAAAAGTTCAAAGTTTCGACACTAGGGGGAGCGCTGCTGCGAAGGAAACAATGCGAAATAATAATTGTGAAATGAGATATTTTATTTCAGCATGATTTACAGCTGCAAGTGTTCAATGTGTCCACCACCACATTCCACTACTGATGGCAGACGCGGCAATATGGCTGATACAGCATAAAATAGCGTATTAACGGGAAAGATTGCTACCTTCTGCCGTAAGGCGTCTTTCAGTGCTGTTCAGAACTGGGGCTTTCCTCTATAGACCCGTGATTTTAGGTATTCCCACAACGAGAAATCACAGGGTGTGATATCTGGGGATCTCGCAAGCCAGTCATGTGTACAATCACCTCCATGCATAAGTCACCTTCATGGCTTTATCTGCCTCAGCGCCACGAGAGTCGAAAGTTTGAACTAATTTTTTTTCATGCCACACAAAATCCCCCCACCACGGTGAATATTAATCTGCAAATCTCATGTCTTTCCGACCCATAGATATTTTTTATAGCGTTTTATTTTTTGCTCCGAAATTTTGAATCACCTTGTACTTACTTAAAGCATATTATGCCCGATGTCCTGTGCCCGCACGACAGGCTTATCGGGATTTCATTAACGACAGTGGTGAATCCTGATCAAGAAAGCATTTCATGCGAAAATACATATTATATGAATAGCTGCCGCGTTATGAATAGCACCACAATACTGAAAGGATTTAATGGCGATACAATAGTAATGGTAATTATGTTACTGCTATTGTGTAACATTACCAATTACTGTAACTGCGACGAGAATTTTGTCACAAATTTGGTCTGGCGGTGTTATTCTAGCCATACCGCAGCTTTCGCTACTGATACACAGCCAACAGCTACTGCAAAACATATATAATCAAATAAGATATCTTTTTTACTTTCCTTAAATACATAATGTATAAGGAAAGTATTGTGACGGGGTCGAAAATTCGGATTCGAGTTTCCGACGGGAGAGCACGTTTCAAGCATCCCTGATCACGAATCAAACATTTTTGAAGTGATGTCTGTGTGTGTGTGTGTGTGAGTCTGTGGAGACGATAACTGACGAACAAATGGACCGATTCGAACCAAATTTAGTACAAAAATCACAATCCGTAAACATTGGAAGTCTATTGTTTTTATACGCAATCGCGCGAATGTCCAGAACCCCCCTAAATTTTCGAATGAAATTTTGAAAAAATAGTCAAAAAATCAAAACCACTAATAAATTTGCGCAAATAGACATTTCTTGTGTAATTTTTCATTAGAAAACGATTGACATAAATTTTAGAACGCTAACATGAACCGTTCTCGAGATATTGCAAATTTTTAAAAAAAATTATCAAAATGTCATATAAAATAAAAAAAAAATATTTCCTATTGAGAAACATGTTCACTTTTCATATGTAATATCATGCGATAAATTGGGGGATATCATTCTCGTGGATCTAGCTCGTTCCATTCATGAAAAAATATACTTTCAGTAATACTTTTGTATTTGAACGTTAATAGTCATTTATCTGCTGTAAGAATAACTTATTTCTTAGTGCATAACGCTTGGCGAGATTTTGGCAACAAATTTGGCGGAATTTTGCCAACTTGGCGACTTTTTAAAATGTTGCCAAATTAACGAAAATCTCGCCAAATGGATAAAAATGACGCTAAATCAATGAAAATGACGACTGATTGTCGAAAATTCAATATCTCGGAAAGAATATCAGTATCTACTATAAGAAAAACGTATTTCTTTACTGTAAAAGTAGTAAATTCATTACATTATATAAGGAAAGTCATGTGTTGCCCACATCAGATTTTTTCTTTCCTTATATACATAATGTATAAGGAAAGTATTGTGACGGGGTCGAAAATTTAGATTCGAGTTTTCGACGGGAGAGCACGTTTCAAGCATTCCTGATCACGAATCAAACATTTTTGAAGTGATGTGTGTGTGTGTGCGAAAGTATGTGTGTGTGTGTGTGTGTCAGTAAGTCTGTGGAGACGATAACTGACGAACGAATGAACCGATTCGAACGAAATTTGGAACAAAAATCACAATCCGTAAACACTGGAAGCCTATTGTTTTTATACGCAATCGAATGTTCAGAACCCCTCTAAATTTTCGAGTGAAATTTTGAAAAAATCGTCAAAAAATCAAAACCGCTAATAAAGTTCAGTAATACTTTTGCATTTGAACGTCAATAGTCATTTATCTGCTGTAAGAATAACTTATTTCTCCGTCCATAACGCTTAGCGAAATTTTGGCGACGAATTTGGCGGAATGTCGCCAACTGAGCGACATTTCTAATTGTTGCCAAATTAACAAAAATTCCGCCAAATGGTTAAAAAGGACGCTAAATCAATGAAAATGACTACTCATTGAAGGAAATTCAATATCTTGGAAAGAATATAAGTGTCTACTATAAGAATAACATTTTTTTTACTGTAAAAGTAGCAAATTCATTGCATTATATAAGGAAAGTCATGTGTTGCCCACATGAGATTTTTTAAAAGTGACTGGTCAGGTATGTATCTGAAGGCAGCTAGTTTGTTTTAAAATTACAAATACAAAAAACGCCCATACATACCTTCCGTATGTAGAAAACTACCTGAACAGGATCATTTGGAAAGGTTGGTTTTATTGGAATGCTTGCAATAAAGTGTTATCCTTGACATTTTTGAAAGTTTGTTTTATTGCTGGCTATTTCCTGGCACGTCTCTCGTGTATTATGCTTCCTAAAGACACACTCCTTTAGGCTTTGGCTGTTGCATTAGGATAGAAGACGGGCAAAATATGGTCTTTGTGTCAAATACAACCCGATCGCTGTGTTCAAAAGCCCCACGATATATATAATTTAAACGTTAGCGTTTAAATTATTAACGCCACACGCAACAAGCTTGCCTTATATGTATTTTGCTAATTTATGAAAACTGAAAAAGAAAGCTGCTTCCTAAATTTAACCAGCGTTTTCAATATATAAAAAATAATGAGCTCTATTTGGGTATTTGGGCTCAATTATTAAGTTCGATTTGGCTCAAAAGCCGTTAGAAATAACTTTGATCTAAACATCCTTGATCTTTCCTATGATATCAAGTTGGAAAGTCTGTGATAATTTTTTAAAGCTACTGATCCGATCTGTGTAGAATTCTCTCAAAATCGTGATGCAGCATAAAATAACTAAAACACTAATTGAAATTTTAAAAATATATAGCCGAGCCGTATCTTTCCCAAACCTAAAGTGCCTCTGTAATAAATAGTTTTTCGACAGTCATCTTGCCGATGTCTGTCGTACCTGGAATTTATCTAAATCAGTACCAAATTTCGGTGGTCCAAAAGTCAAGATTATCTTATACGGACGACACACACAGATATACAATCATACAAAAATGCAAATGTATTAAGTTAATCATGTAAGAAGATGTAAAATAGAAGAATGTGAATCCATATATGTTTAATCATTTAATTTTTAATTTCTACTAAGAAACCCGCCCTAGAATTTTGTAGTGCTTCTAAAACAAGATTTTAATTGTGTTATTCTTGAAATTTTGGAGACTTCAACGAAAAGGAAATCAATAGTTTCCAGCAATCCTAAAGTAATTGCTAAAGTCCATTTTCATTGTATAATATATCTTTTGTCTACCCAATATTTTTTTAACCTCAATGAAGGTTGAGATCTAGGGTGAAAATCCTACTAAAAATAAGTTGAATAAATTTTGCTTGGAAGAGAATATTTCCAGAGTACATATTTTATGTAATAAAGTAGGTTGTTAGCATTTGCATCTTAAGCAGGTCAGGTATGTATTCTTTAGAAAAAGAGGTCACATAATTTTATTACATATTAAGTAGGTCAAATCCTAAGTATGTCTTATATTAATGAAGTTGGATATTAAGTAGATCACATATTTATTATTAGATCTTACGTAGATTAGCTAGATTATCAGATACTAAGGTCAGATATTTATTATTAGATAGTAAGTAGGTTAAGTACACTATCAAATTCTAAGTAGGTTAGATAATGTTATGTTGGTAAGAAATAGTTTATGTAAGTTGATAAGATAAGTCAAATAAAAATTAAGTACGTAAGAAATAGTTTAAGGAAGATGAACGATATTATGAAGGACAGATATTTATTTCTTTCAAAAATATTTTCAGTGTATATATTACTTTCCTTACATACATATTCTAAAGGATCCTATTTTATGGGTGCCATTGTAAAGTAACTTTTATGGTATATATTCTACTACTTACCAAAATCATCCCTTTTTTATGCATCAGTGTCACTCTATTTCACTTTAACTTCCAATGAGCTAATGAATAGAATTCGGCGAAGGAATTACTATATTTATATACAACACAATTTATTCCAGCTAACTTCGCTGATAACTCAAAATGCAATTACATATGCAGAATATTTGCAACGCTAGCAATATCATATCTTAACCCGCTGACATCTATACCGAAACGTAACCTTAACATTTTACTGAACTGAATTAAAACACAAAAAAAAATCAAAACCTTTCATAATATAAGTAGTAATTTCTTATGTAATTTTCAATTAGAAAACGATTGACATGAAATATAGTACGCTAGCACGAACCGTTCTCGATATATTGCATATTTTTCAAATAAATTTATAAAAAAAAATCAAATCATAAAATAAAAATAAATATTGACTATTGTGAAATATGTTAACTTTTTATATATTTTGTCAAGCGATAAATTTGATGGCATTATTCTCCTGGATGTAGCTAGTTCTATTTATGGGAAAGATAATTTGGGTAATACTTTTGTAGTTGGACGACAATAGTCATTTATCTGCTATAAGAATAACATTCTGTATTTCCCCTCTATAACGCTTGGCGAGAGTTTGGCGTCGAATTTGGCGGAATGTCGCAAACTTGGAGACTATTCTAAATAATATCAAATTAACGAAAATGTCGCTAAATTGAATCAAATGACGACTAATTGACGAAAATTCAATATCTTGAAAAGAATATAAAAAACTACGGTACCATAAGAATATCTTATTTTTCTGTCCTCATCGTTGGTATAAAATTTTGTTGACGAATTTTTTTGGAATATCTCACACTTTGTGCCTTTTTGAATGTTGCAAATTGTCGAAAATGTCATCCAATTGATAACAATTCTCCAATTTGATTAAACTGACGCTGAATCAATGAAATGGCGACAAATTGATGAAAGTTCAATATATTCGAAATAATAAAATGTTAGACTATAAGAATAACCCATTACTCCATTTGCCCGGAATATTTGGCGAAAAATTTAGTTGGACGTCGCCAACTGTTTGGAAAATTATGAATTCCGTCATATGACGGGCGTGCATTCTAGTATATAAAAATAATCTTCTTTCCGTTTCTTTATAACACTTGGAGATGCATTTAGCAAACTTGGCGAATAATCTAGCAAAGTATCACCAATTTGGCGATAGTTCGCCAAATTGTATAAAATGTCAAAATTGCATAAAATGACGCCAAATTATTGAAAATAACACATAATTGATGAATTAATTAATAAAGTAATTTAATATATGGACTACATCGCTTATTGAGGATGCTAACAATATTGATAATTGTTAATTTAATTTTTTGTGAAATATAAGTTAATTGGGTACTTTGAAATAGTATTACATGTTTTCATCTAGAAAATTGCCAAATGTACATTTCATTGTTAAAATCACAATACTGTGGATCTTATAAATAATATTTTGACAGTAAAAGAAATAAATTCATTTCATTATAGAAAGTCGTGTGTTGCCCACATCAGATGTTTTTACATATTTAAATAGATTAAGATGTTTAGTAGCATCTGTACCTTAATCTGGCCAGATATATTATATGAAATATAAATTCTGTGGAACAATCAGTTTGACATTTCTTAAAAGTTTATATATTTGAAATTACAGAAATACAGTGATTTTTCGAAACTTGTTAACAAATGTATTTCTTTATTATTAAATGATTAAATACATACAGTAAAATTGAAATTTCAGTACTAAGAATGGGAACAATGATTTGTCTGAAATATAAGGGCAATACGGGATGCAACACTAAATATAAATTTAAAAGACCTTTAAAAGTGGCGAGTTTTGCTTTAGGATAAAAATATGGATATCATATTTTATTTTGAAGTGGGCCACTTCATCACTTCATATAATATGACTGTAATTATTATTTTTGCTTTTATTTAAAAACAACCGAACATATTTTGCTGAAATTATTTTTTATATATGATATGGGATAATTTGGATAGTTCCTAATATTTTCGAAACAAGCTATGAATTTTATCTTTGCTTAAAATATGTTTGATAAATTAGGTTCCATAGGGTTCAAAGTATATCATTTTTTTTACCCGGGTTCAATCTAAAACCAATTGGGTGATATTATTTTTTACATTCCTGTATGCCCCGCAGATTGTCTCAACAGTATACTAAACATTTCATTTTGATAAAGTTATTTTTACCGCAGTTATCGTGCGAACGGACAGACAGACTGACAGAATGAACAAAGTCATAGACACTTTTCAACTACATTGCAAATTGTTAAAACGGACAAAAAGATAATACACCCGAGTAATACGTTACATATTTATTTTGTAATATTTGTTCTAAATATTATTAACACAGAAAATAATAATTTTCATCTGATGAAACAGTCACTGTTCGCTGAGTAAGGGGGTGAAACTCGGCACACATTTTAATTAAGTGGAACAAGTAAATTTATCAAATTCTTACTTCATTATGTTAATTTGTTATGTTGTTTACTACGTCAGCTTTGACGAATTCGTTGTTAGGTCTTAGAGCCAGTAGAGAGCTGAAACACGCCACATAATTTCATCTCACTACGCTTTTTCATTTATAATATATCCATGTCATGAGACAGCATTTTATCTATTTCATGCATTTTTTTTTGCGAATTAATGCCTAATCAGTGTCATTAGATGGAATGTTGTTCTGGTTCTATTATGTCGAACTATTTACAATATTACATAGGCTTGAACATAAATTACTTCAAAAAATGAAAACTAAAAGTGAAAAAATAAATTATGCGTAAAAACTATGTTTGCAATACCCTCCTACATACAACAGTGGTTCACGGAATAAAATTCAAATTCCATAATATAAAAGACCCCGATCATTTGTCTCTCGACATGGATGTAAAAAGAAGAAATGTTTACAAGATCCTACAAATCATAGCTAATTCCCATCTTCTCTTGAAGATATATATTTATTTTTCTGGGTTGGGACGCTTTTACGTTAAGGACGGCTGAACAAAATCTAAGGCTCTGCTGAAGTACGGGAAACAAGTAGGACAACTTGTCCTTGGAGGGCGTCTGACGTCCCTTTTTTCGCGAATTCCAGGTGGTTGAAGACGAATGGCAGCATTCTTTTTGATCCAAGATAATACTGAAAAAGAAAAGAAATAAAGTTCTGTGAAAGTTGCAGGGAGAACTTCCAGATCTTTCTTTTCACAGAATCGTGATAAAGTCTTGTCTGATCTTTGTAAATAAGTTAAACGTTATTTTTTAGTGCTGCTTAAGAATATCTGCTGATAACATGGAAGGGATAAAATATGCTATTGCACATTAGCTTAGTCATGGTGGTTTTAATGTTGCTCTGCGAGATCAAGTATCTCAGTCTTTAGAAGGCTGTTCAAGATATTTACAGATTGAGTTTCAAGTTCATAGTTAGGTATGAACTTATATTTGTCCCGGAGTAATTGTATGAACTTTGGCATATGAAATGAAATAGTTAGTGAATAAAAATATCAACATCACGATGGTGTTAAGACGCAGGAGTATTGGCCTTAAATTAAGAAGCACGCATATGGCCTTACACCTGAAATCTGGTTGAGCAGTAGATCATTGGTATATAGATCATGAGTCTAACATTTAAATCTTCTTCTGGGTACAGCTCTAAATGATTATCTTCCATTTTTTCTTAATGTATTAACTTAATTATAACTGCCTTAGTATCTTCTGAATTTTATCCAGCTAATGAAATTTTGGCATTATAGTGTGGCATTTAACATTTTTGTTTTCAAAGTACGATAACAGTACATTAAATAAAAAAGTAAAATAATGCATTAGAGAGTGTATAAAGAACAGCTCAGCCGGTGTTGCCCCAGTGTTGCCCCAGCCGGGAATTGAACCCTGGATCTTCGAACTGGCCAGCCAATGATCTACCCTTGAGCTACTGCGGCGAAATCGCAAATTCTTACTGTCGATGTGGCCTGTACAATTGTAATGCTATTTTAATGTGCTCCGATGAAATTATACATGGATGAATTTAAATGCAGTCAGAATATATATAAATAAAATAGAAAATGAATATCATATTTATCTCATCATCAAGAGAAAATGGGTATACCTAATTTCAGCAAATTGTGATGGGCAATCTTATTATAGTCCCGCTTAAAATATAGATGCCCGTCTGCTCCTCTGTCTGTATGTTTTCTGCTTGTTCTCATATTTAAAACGTTATAAGAAATCTCCAAACAAACGGAGATCAATTTATTTTTACGTCTCCAAAGTAACGTTACTAAATCGTTTCTTGCACCTCTCTACAATAAAGCATTTCAAAATAAGATAACTGGACCAGATCGTTGTTTGTGCCCTATCGATAAAATTATGAAACCTTTATCATTTAACGAAATAAAATATAATCCCTTTATTTTGAAAGGTCACAGATAAAAGGTATCCCACCATTTACGTCCCTAAAATGTCTACAAATGTATTCCAGAAAGGGTCTATTGTTTCATTGTAAAATTGTTATATATTATATAAACAAAATTAGGCTCTTCTGTATGTTTGTTTATTTTCTCAGCACATCAGAACTCTACTTTTTGCTTTTTGTGAGAATTATTATAAAATTTTATAAATAAATTTTCCAGATTTTAAAATTTTACCGCAAATGGTGAATTAAGCTTTGTTACATTTTATATTCCATACAAAGAACAGGTATACATCTAATTATTAAATGCAACATGCAAAATACCTGTAATAGACTTACCCATGTTGGTTATGAAAGGATGTTGTTAATAGAAGGTATTTTGTGTATATATATATATATGAAACAATATGCTACATTCGCTTTTGTTCAATAGGCCAGGATAATTTACTATACATACATCTAATACTTTTTAATTTACAATCATTTATTTGTCCATTACATATATTGCAATACATTTATTTATTAAGCATAAAGGAAAATTTAAAAGTAACATATATGATGAGTATAATGTGTGAAGTCTACCTCAATGCTTAAGTAATTAAATATATAATATTAAAACTTGAATAAAATTTTCGTTTCCAGTACGTTTGTTGAAACAGTGATTATAAGAATCTTTATCAGTAAAATTGCTGAATTATATATGTTTAATCATACTTATCAGTTTATATGAACTACATAAAATTAGTTTTACACTAACTTGAAGTACTTCCATTGCATTTAGTAAAACTCTTTATATTCATAAATTCTTTACATTGATACACTTTTAGAATATTTATACTAGCAATGTTTCAAAAATCGTATTGTTTATATATCTTTTTATATTATTGTCCCACTATAATTTTACTTTAAATTGGGAATTTTACTACTTAAAATTTTAAGTAACATTTTATTAACATTTCTAATATTATATAATGCTTAATTTATTTAAAATGCAACACATTAACAGATGAACATGTACTTATTTTAATATAAAAATACAGTATGATATATATGAACCAATTTTAAAGTTAATGTCAGCAGACTATCTATCTTTATCTGTCAAGGGAGATGTTAACTTCAAAGACGATAGATATTTATTGCAAAAATCAAGGTGAAAATAATAGGAAAATATAAAGCAAAATCTATCCTCAAAGGACCATACATAACAAACCGTATTTAAGCAGATACTATACATAAACAGGACTATGCATAAATACATGAAAAAATATATTGCTAACACAAAAAAAACAGCATGACATATGGGAACCAATTATATAGTTAATGTCAATATATAATCGCTCCTATACTATCAACGAATATTTTAACTTCAAAGACTCTAGCCGTTTAATGCTAAAATCTAAGGTGACGATAAAAGCGCAATTAAAAAGAAAATCCATTCGAACAGGACGTCCAGCAATAGGTTTTTGGAGTCCAACGCGATTCAAGGAGATTTCCAGCATTCTTATTCGCATTAAGCAGTGCAGAAAGTCAAGAAATAAGTTTCATACCATACAAGAAGTGAATATACTGAGAGTTTGCTATCTTTAAATCAAGTATTATATTGTTGCGAACATGTAGAATGACTTTACTAGAGGCTCTTTGGAGAACCAGAAAGGCAAAACACATTTGCTGGACGCCAGTCCTGTAACGTCAATATAGGATTGCCATGGTTTGACTTTGAGAGCAATGTCGCCATATTTCATGATTTATCACCTACTTAGTGACTTTTCGAATGTACTAGGATTTTCTCGAAAAAATGAATAAACTTGGAGATACGATCCTCGACTGCAAGATTTTAGGAGGAGTATATAAAAGGAGTAGCCATAGCTCAGTTCGAAAGTACGTGACGACTTTGATTTAGGAGATACGCCAGTGTTTTAAGAATAATATCGGTCTTTGTGAATTGAATTAACCATTCAGTTCTTTAGTGATCCTTCACGTCAGTTATCGATGTATTCTCTGTATATTGTTCTCTTTTTACGCTTATAAAAACACACACACATTATATATATATATATATATATATATATATATATGTATATGTATATATATATATATATATATATATATATATATATATATATATATATATATATATATATATATATATATGTATATGTATATATATATATATATATATATATATATATATGTATATGTATATATATATATATATATATATATGTATATATATATATATATATGTATATATATATATATATATATATATATATATATATAT